>CM021744.1:9351537-9893632 GCA_011075105.1 Heteronetta atricapilla
AAAAAAAAAAAAAAAAAAAAAAAAAAAAAGCTGTGCCTATTCAGGCTGTGTGTATAGTTGAGATGGTTCCCAGATGAACACAGATGGAGGTATTCTGAGCTCCTGGATACGAATTTTGTTTTTACTTCTATGGCTCCTCAAAGGCCATTGGGGCAGACTAAAACCAGCACTTGAGGACTGTTTAAAAATACTGTTTTGGAGTCCAAAACACCATACTTGTTTAGCAGCCTTTAATAAATCAAGGCTAGTTCAGATTGATCTCACTCAAGGTTACTTTGGGGAATGTGTTTTATGAATCAGCCACTATCAGATAACCATACATGTAAGATTTGTAGGACTCTCCAGATTTTCAGAGAAACAAATGGTTCAATTCAGTGGATGCAATAACATCCCATACACAAAAGACAGCACTATAGGTGCACAGGTAGATTGGTATAAAAACAGAACACGGTTGTACCAGTCATCTAACTAAAAAACCACAACCAGCTCAACAAGGATGCTAATGTTAATGCTTGTTCTGTTCCTGAGGAGATTTGTGGTGCCTTTTTCTGTCAGGTGAATTTGACCTGGTAACACCTGAGCTCATCCACACTTCCAGCCTGTCGGCCATGAGCAGAGCAGGTCAGGGTCAGATCCATGAAACAGCACTGCAGCTGCAAACTGGGACCATTTCTCAAAGCAGAGAAAAAGCTAGAAACCTTTCAATAACACATAAATTTGGTTTGCCTTATTATTATTATTACTAATAATAAATTGCTTTTTATTACTATTTTTACTCATTGTTATTAGAAATTAGCTTGATTCCTTTTCCTTTATGAACTTTTACTGCCATTTTTTGCAACGGGTGGTTATGGACAAGCACAGAATAAATCTGAGGACACACTAACTGCTTAAAAATAGAAGCCCCCCCAGCTATTAAAAAAATAATACAACAGCAGATGTTTCTGCTCCGGGCCTAGCAGTATATGGCAGCAAATTTTCAAACTCACCAATAAATCTCTCCTCATTCACAGAAGTCAGTGAGGTCTGAAGGAAACCTTAATTCAAAAATGTATTACACCAGCAGAAAAAAAATACTTTTTAAGATTCAAAAAATCTAGCGTGAGGCAAAAATGGTTTTTCTACTCCTCTCCTTCCACATGTCATCTCTCTCTTACATGCCCATGCTTCCAGGCACTGCTGAATCAAAGCTCCCCTGAGTGGCTAACATGTGACTGAGCAAGGACCTCAATTTAATTCCACAAGAGCAAAAAGGGATAAAGCTGTTAAAATTTCTGGCATCTGCAACTGCATGAGAGCACAGGAGGATGACTGAGCCTGCCCAGGACAGCTGTGTTCCTGCCGAGCTGGAGTCGGGTACCCAGCACTGCTGCACCGCCCCTAGCAGGCCCCGTCTGAGCTCACATCCAGCACTGAGCAGAAGCTCTACAGCTAATACAAGGAAAAAATCAATGGGAAAGTAAGAGGGATACTGCTTTGTATATTGCTATTTACTACTGCAAAAATGCTGGGAGCAATAAGAATTTACCAAGAGAGAAAGGGAAAGAAAGAGAGGGGGATTTTCAGAATCAAAGACAATTATTTTATGAAGTCTTACAATCTCTGTAGGGCAAGAGAGAAAGTGCTGCAACCAAAGCAGGCTCAGGAGAGGGCCAGCACCAGAGCCTGAGGTCTCTGCTACATGTCTGCATTGTACTGAACCATCCCCAGCAGGTAAATCAAACACCACACAACCAGCTCATCTCTAGACTGGAAATAAAACCTCAGAGGTTAATAGTAACGTAACTCAAACATCCCTCCTCACAGCTCCCTTTCTGCTGTCCACCTTACTTGCTGCAGGACGCCAAGCAGGCCCCAGATAAGTATCATTGCCACGTACGCAGCTCTCCCTAGGTTTAAAGGATGAAAAGCTGGAGTTGGTGTTGTCCAATCTGAAAGTGGATTAGCCTTGACATTTACACCATCAAACAAAAGGTGTGGAAGTTGCAGGGGGAGGCCAGCTCATGAAGTACAGCTGGTTACAAGTGCTTCTGGGCCCTGCAGGGCTCTAACCACAAGGCCTACCAGCACAGCAGCCGCGCCCCTCCCCATCTCCACAGGCCTGAGGAGAGCCCTCACCTCACCGGGAGCCCGGGGCTGCCGGTGGCGCAGGCCGGCCCTCCTCTCCTGGGACCACATCGAGCACATCCCACCCACGACCTGCCTGTCACGCTGAATGTCCCCGGACACTATGGGCAAATGCCCTTCTGCCAGGAGTTCATGATTTACCTGACTTCTTCCACCAAACCACCTCAAAGTCTTCCACCCTAGCTGTGGCAGCTGCTGCTGTGGAGACCGCCAATCTCCCAGCGCATCGCTGACATTTTGGATGCAGGCACAAAGTTTCCTAGCAAGTTCAGAGCTTTTCTCCCCAGTCCCTTTGAAAGATGCATACACTTCAGAAACTGCCAGGAAGGAAATGAAAAAGGAACAAGAATCAGCAAAAACACTTTATGGCGTTATAATCCCCAAAGTTGTTTATGTTTCTATCAGCTCTGAAGTTTACATTTACATTACTTGGGAGGACAGGTCTGTAGTACAGTTCAGGACATGCTGGAAAATAAATATATTCTAGGCTTAGTGCTGATACGAGAAGCAAAGTTTGATACTTCTGTTATTACTTTTCTAGTTCTCCTAAGGTTTACCTTTAGGCATATGGTCCTAACAGTTTTCACCTTTACGCATACGTAGTTGAAGTGTTGGCTCTGGAATTACATTCCACATTTGTCCATATCCCGCTGCATAGCTAACAAATAACTGCAGCAGAAAATGTGTATATACTTCCTTGGGTTGTTTCAAAATCTCAAGCAGAATGATTATTTTCATTGTTTCTCAAATTCCTGATCTACAAAGGGGGAACAGGCAACATTACTTGCCTGTTCCCCCTGTAAATGATAGAGAGCTTCATGAATTAACTCATATAACGCACTTTCAGAGTTCTTCAGCATCTTCTGTCTGAGGACCTCAAAATATTGTCATTTTTTCCTCTTACCCCAATGTCTCCCATGATTCATGAACAGGCTTACATTTCTCATGGGTCAGCAGTGGTACTTGCTAGATACCATGATGACATCGTCCAGCGTAAATTCCATTACTGTATTTCCTGAATTCCCATCTCCAGTTCCAACAGCTCAACCTATTTATCAATCCTCTTTTCACAGCCTGCTCACCTGCTCCAAAAGAGCTGCATGAAGCCACAGACTCTGCTTAAAGACCCTGATCCAGAAAGCCATTCGTGTTTGTTAAATTCAAACGTATACTTTAATGATGAAGGCTAAAGTTCAGTGATGCTGGGGAAAAAAAAAAAAAAGGGAAGATTTCTAAAGAACTGTTTTGCTACTCTTTCTCTACTTCTACTTAGAATGGTGCAGATTAAAAACCCCACAAAGCTCACATGCAACTTAACAGGAGTGTGAGGCCAGAATCAGGCTGCCAGACCCAACAACAGTCACTACTTCTTTTCTTCCTCAGACCACCACCACCAATCCACTTTCGAAGTATGGCATACATGCCCCTTTATTGTCAATGGGCAAATTAGCTAATTGCCAGCTGTGAGCCAAAATTGATATCACCCCTAATTGCACAGTCCCAGCCCAAATGGAGAATATCTGAGTAGCCAGACCTTCAAGTGAGTCTCTGCAGCTCACAGAGGAAGAAAACCTTCACATTTTCAGTGTACACTGACCTGTGGCTATTACTATTGCTCTCATTATTTATTAATTTGTTAGCAGTTAATTACTGCTACTTTCATCCTAAGGATTAATGCAAGGTGCTGTTAATACTAAGAGCTCGTTTAGTGTTTTTCATGTTGAAAGCACTTGACAAGTGCTATCTAAGCCTCACATGAACAGTGTACTACCAAGACAATGGAAAATACTTTTATCTTCTTACGCCCCATGCTGGGAATTACATCAATGATTCCCACACGCTGTGAAGGCCCTGACTATTCTCTCTTTGCTTTTATTCATCCAGTCAGTTGTCTAGATACGTGTTGTCTCTGGTCCAATTCACCACACTATCAGCACCTTGTGTTATCAAGTGCAAGCATTCCTGAACCTACTGCTGTTGTACGTGCCAGAAGATATTTTCCTTGCATTTGCTTTATGATCTTGTCATTCACTTGTCCAAATATGATGGCTGACGTACCGTTCTTCCATGGTGTTTATACTACATTCAGCCCTATGCCCCGTTACTTCAGCAGGAACATTCAACTCTGCTGCTTTCAGTGCTCTCCTTGACAAGAAAACACCCCAGTTTCAAGTCCCTACTTTCCAAATGCCGTCCATGACACACAGCTTCACAAGACTCCCATCCACAAACAGGGCTATGGGGGTCCTGCATTTAAAAAGACCCCAGCACATCACAGCCTCTGAAGTCCAGGAGCTGCATCACAAATGAGATTTGGGGTCAAATTCTACCATCCTCTGAATTAAACAGTTTCTTTGCTGAAACAGAGAGGAAAACATGTCTAAATCTTCCAGCATCTGCGTTGACTGTAGCTGATCAAAAAGTAATTCTTTTGTGAAGTTCCCCCTTCCTTTGGAGCAAAAGGAATACACATTCTAGCAGCCAGTTGACCGCTAACAGTTTCTCTCCAAAAGCACTAGCAAATGCAACACACGACCACACTGCACCCTGTCCATGTCAGCTGCTTCACCAGCTCTGGCACTGGGAATGTGGAGAAACGACCTTTGAGGTAAAAACCTGAGGCTCTGCAACAGGTCGTCCTCAGGCACCTCTGCCAGCACAGCAGGAAACTCATCAGTGCACGCTCAGAGCTGTGACAAGTGCAGGTTGGAAAGGCCTGGCGTTTAGGCAATTTCTCTAGACGTTAATACAACTACTTTTCTAAATCACACTCTTTGTAATTTAGTGTCCAAACTTTATCATCAGCTGATTGCTTTCACAGAGCTCTTGATGAAACTCTAAATGGTTCATGGCACAGTAATTTTTCCTTGTTAATATTCTATTCTCTTCTAGAAACCAGACAATGTTTTAAAAAGAAACTGGTAGAATGATTTATAAATTCATGAGTTAAAGCAAATCTTATTCTTTGGCATATGGGGAATAAAAGGAGCTTGCTAAATCAAAGCCTTAATTTCATATGATTCCTCACTGTGCAACTTCTGTCTGACATTTGTAATTAATGTTTGCTATTCAGCTATAACTACTCTGGTTGATGTGTCAAAGGCCTCCGTAGCATTCATACAACCTCCTCCAGGATTTAGGATATTTCCCGTCATAAAATTGCAGCTTGCTGCAGAAGCATCCCAGACTCTGATTGAGACTGCTGCCTGTTTTTAATCAGTCTGTCCGTATTTCCCCACCAGATGTGAGTGCTGGCAAAAAACCTAATGAACCATTCAGTAACTGGGCACCAAGAGGGACCCAGTGTTCTAACCGCTGCTCAATATGGGAAATAGGACAGACTGGTGAGGGAAAGAAAAAGATCCCAATGGACTCAGACACATGAAACTAATGAGGAAAGGTGGAAACCAGCTTTTCCTTCACCTCTGCTTCCCGTGTAAATCATCTTTAAGCTAGATACAACTATAACTCTGCAATAAAAAAGGATTTAAGAACAATTATATGGCAAGATTTAGACATAAATGTGATTGATGTTCCACATGAATCAGTTGGTTTCCACAAACAGGTCCACTGGCACAGCAAAAAAACACACAGCAGTTCTTCCTTCTCTGTGATGGGCACAAACACACTACAGGTGTAGTGTATTTGTGCAGTGCTATTTCAAACATCCCTCTGCTTTAAAAGTGAGTTTTGTCTGGAAAGCACGTTTGCCTGCACTGACTTTTCCAAATAGCTTTTACTGAGTTACTGGTGGGAGTAAACGCAGAAGTGATTGTATCTGTACAGACACCTAAAAACCCAAGTAAGTAGCTGGGAAGACAGATCTATTGTTATGGTGACAATCTAGATTAAACTGAAATTTGAGCTTACTGAACAAAATAAATACAAGTTAAAAAAGCATGGGCAGTAATTACCTACTGCTGCTGAAGTCAACCACTCTCTTTTGCCCTCTCCTTGGAGTGAAAACAGAAATTATCCAAAAACTTATTAGAGAGGATTGCAACAAGCAATCTGCCCATTCATTGTAAACCAGACTAGAACAAAATAAAATAAGAAAAGCTGGCCACAAGTTCAAGGAAACCACAGAGCTGACAACTGATTGTTTTGCCAGATTCACAGACTTCCCTCAATACAAGCGCAGAAAAGCATGAATTTTGATTTTCTTTTACGTAGGAAAAGCAGTGCAAATAATTATTTAATTGAAGTTTAAATGGTCATTGCAGTAAAAAGATATTTTAGGTGTGAAGCATGTTTCCTGCAATATGCATGGGTGTTGGCTTTACCTGTGCTGTCACATTACAGACCCAGGTTAGAATAAGGTTGGGACAGAGATGGGATCACCTGCAGGCAGCAGGGCAGCAGCTGGCATTTCAGCCCAAGTCCCCTTGCTGGTGACACAGTACTTGAGTAGCCATGGAAACTCCACTGCACCCGTCAGCCACCCCTTAGTGATCAGTAATTACAGGATTCTGACATCAGTAATGAGGATATGTGATAACATACCAACACGTATTACATTGCACGTGAAATCTAGGATCCAAAGTCAAAGCACTCTGATACTATTATTTCATCAGCAAATCGTTATGGCAATGGTATTAGGGGAAAAAACAAGTCTGCACAGGGGGTAAAAGCAAGCAGTATTTTCTGAAATTAACATTTCAGTGAAAGAAAGAAATAAAAGCAGTAGAAGGGGTTGGACTCAAGTTTCACACACAAAGCCTTTGTTTCTCATAGTTGGCAGCAACGCATATAATCCCAGCTCCGTTTCCCTTCCAAGATGGAGACTGGTACATAAGCAAAGTGAGCAAACAACAAATACATTCAGGGCCATTTCAGCCACTTAAAAACAGTTTTGCCCCAGCTTTCACCAAATATTTATGAGCATTATGTTTTGTTCAGATAACTGCTTGCTGAAAGCAAAGCCTAAGACTGCATGTGAGACTCAGTTAAACAGCAAACAACTTGTTTGCAGAAAATTTAGGCAAAACTAGTTTACAAAATACGTATCACGAACAGGGCAGCAAACCAGCAACGTTACTTAGCAAATGTCCAGAGGCACGAGGAGCTTGAGGCCATCTAAAATAGGAAGTGACCCTAGGAAATAGGTGATTGCCATTTTCTTTATCAATGCCATCTTTTTTCTGAGACAGAGCAACGACTTCTACAGATTTAAGTCATGAGAGCCAGCTCAAGACTCTACAGAAGCATGACCAAAACTCTGCAGACCTTATTCCCTTCCTCCAGCCCTAGCCATACTTCTTCAGGGCAGTCGTGTGGGGGAACAGCTGCCCTGTGCTGACAGCTAAATGTCACCCTGTAGGCAACAACAAGCACCGCTGCATGCAGATGGGATTAAATACCACGTCAGCAATTTGCCACTCATCCGTATCTACAATCGACACCCAGGCTTCCATACCTGAGGCCCTGCACACAAAAATTTTAGTATCAGCCCTCTTTTCCCAGCCATCTGTAAATTAAATGTTGGGCTGGGATTTTGACATTCATTTCCCGCCAGGCCTTGGCACCCGGCCACTCAAGCAGCTCCGCACCCATCCCGGCCGCTGGGCACCGCTCAGCCTCTGCCGGGACAGAAGTGGCAGCAGAATTTGCTGCGTGTCTGTTCGATGCTGGCATTTTCATTTTTAATACCAAAAGCAGTGTGTAAAGCAGCCATGGGTCACCTCTCCTCCACACTGGGCTGCAGCTACTCTGAAATATATAGCTGGCTTGGCTCAGAAGGACCTAGGGGCGGAACCACGACGTGCTTCGAGTTGGTGCCTCTCAGTCCCTGCACAGCATACTGAACAGCAACGACTGGGCATGGTCTAACAAAAGGCAGAGCTGTGTGGGGAGGAACACGGCCACAAGCTCTGGAAGGCTGCTGAGAGCCCTGCGAGGAGCACCGCGGTCCCGAGGCACAAGCCCTGGGGCAGTGGCCATGTCAGTTTTGGACACGATGCCCACGCTATTTATGTATTTATTCAATATTTTATCATGGAGCAACAAGGAAGGAGCTATTCAATACCATCATCAACAAATCATTGATCCAATTATCTGCCTTTCTATTTCATTTCAAATTTACAATCTCGTTACTGCTTCTGTGACAGGAATAGATTTTCAGATGATTTCAGAAGTAGTTAGGATGCCATTATGACTCAGTGCATGTGACCAAATGCCTTTCTGAGTGATTCTGTTGGATTAATGTAGCCATTCAGTGAATTAAACTTAATATTCCTGAAAAGAGCAGATGACCATTACAAAATGGGAAAGATTTCTTTCACGTGTTCTGGTGTTTTCAGTACCGTTGAGTATTAGAGAAAAGATCTAGTTCTGTGAGGCTCTGAAAGCTGACACAAGGGGAAACTCCCTGGCCATGGGGGGTACCCGTGCCTACAGGCTGCTTCCCATAGCCACAGCTGAGAAGGCAAAGACACAAGGTGGGTCACGCACCGCAGCCTTAACCCACATCTAAAGCTGAGCCCTCAGATTCACTCTGTGCAGTGGAAGGGACTTTTTGGACAGGTTTTATTCCCTATAAAATAGAAGCTCCAGAGCTAAACTGTCTGAATGTGTTGACTATGTTATTGAAGCTATTTTGTCAAAGCACTGTGCTGCCATATGAAGTGTATTTCCAGAAAGAGAATGAGATTATAGCCCCCTCTGATGTCCTTAAAGCCATAGCAACAACAGCATGAGCCAGCCTGGGCTCTCTACAGGACTCACAGTAACTCCTCTAACGCCTGAATTTGGGAACATCGCAGTGACTTTCAGATCTCCTGTGGACAAATTCAGGCTCTCGGCACATTTTGCTCCCCAGTCAGGTAGTCTGCCCTCGCAAACAAAAGGCAAACACAAAATTTGCTGAAGCAACTTAAGTCTACTATATATATGTGTGAAAAAGTACACAAACATCACACAGTTAAATGATGGGTATCTCAGATAAAACCCACAGGATCCTGACACTTGTCCTGCACTGCTTTGTGCTGGTGAGAGTGAAAAATGAGTCTCTTCACTCCCAGGAACTGTGAGGAGCCACGACATACCACTTCTGCTGTCCTTATACAGCACCACCCCCAAACCAGCAGTGAATCCCCAACACAGCATCAATGCAGGAACAAAGTCCTACACAGCAATTCTCATCCTTGTGTTGCATCAGATGCTCCTATGCTTTTACTGTTTGAAGTGCCTGAAAAGAGAGAATACTTGACCTAGTAAGGATTCACAAAGGGTTGCAGAAACTTGACAGGGCTGACTGATTCTATATCACTCGGCAGTATCTCTTCAGAACCACTTGGTATCAAAACTACTTCAGCCAAACTTAGGAAAACATGCATGTGAGCAAACCTCCTCTTAAAAAGAAAAGGCTCCCTAGAGAAAGGGATAGGAGGTATTTTCACCTGCAGTATGTTCAGATAAACCTTATAGGTATGCCTTAGTAGGATGCACACACCAAAGTGTGTGTACATAGCACAGGTAATCCTTAGCTCTAGATCTGTGGGCCACATCCATCACATGCTCCTCACCTCCCAGGCTTGCAGTTGTGCATCACTACCTGCTGCAGGGCTTGATTTTAAAGCCTATAACAACACACGTTTGCATGTTCCAGAGAAGTAACAAAAATGTGAAGGCAGTGATTAATTTTGCCCCGGTTCACCCATACCTTCACCCACCCACAGCGTGCTGAAGTTGCACGTAGGCCCAGCCCATCTGAATAACCCAGGAATCCAAACGCTGCATCCCCAAAGGAACTGATTCTTCAGTTTCCTGAAACAATTTTGCAAATCCTACCCAGAACGGAATTAACAAGCACAGCCATTAACGAGCAGCAGCAAACAACATTATCTGGCTAGTTCCAACATCAATCACCACAGGTAAGGGAAAAGTGAGGACCTGGTTCTGATCATCTGACCAACTCCTCAGCTTTACATCAGACAAAATTTTTTTTAATACAGGAGATCAAATGGTACATTTTTTAATTGGATGCCTCTCTTCTAAGCCTTTCAAAGATTTGGATTTTCTTCTTAGATGATTACATAAGAAAGGACTTGAAAAGTTTCTCCCTTAATACACATTGGTAATAAAGCGCTTAAATGCACATCACATTCCATTATGGTTTTGGATGAGGACAAAAACCCTGACCCAGCTCACCGTTCACATCACTGGGGGCCTTGCTAGTGTCTACAGCATGTATTTAATTTCAGACACAGTACAGATTTAATTTGTCTTCAACTTTTTTCTTATACTCTGTTGTCTAAGGGGAATTGTCTTTTTCCCTTTGGCAGAGGTGAGCCGAGATGAACCAGCCAGTTTTCTTGCCTTTTAGTGCACAAGCATTGTAAAGGCTTGGACATAACATATTTGATATTTACAACACTGTCACATCACTGCATAGTAATTAAAGCTCATAATAGAAAATGGCACGCTAACTAAAATTACAGCAGGCCTGAAAGGTCCTTTCTATGTGGATGGTCATTTTGTAACCACTAAAACGAAGATACGAGCTCAGACAACATTAGCAGAGGAGATGCTGAAAGGTGAGGTGCGTGTCCCTCCAGCACCGTTTGAACAGCCTGAATTAATGCCCACGCGAGCAGGAACTGAAATCACCACCGACTGAAGTGCCCTCGGGTGTACCTTACTCACACACGCTCTTTTGCAGAGAAGAGAAGCAGCAGCAGGTTGGCTCAGGCGCTTACTGCCCATTCGCTCTAATTGTATCCCACCTGCAACGTCAGATACAGCGTCTAATTTCAAACCTATGCTTTGAACATCTTCAAGCTGCCCACCCAGAAATCAGTGAATCCTGCAAGTTCCTTGAATGTGGAAGTTCCCAGGGTCAGATCCTGCCAGCGTCAGATCCTAGCAAACCATCCAGCAGCTTCCCAACACACTGACTTGCAGTCCAGGAAACAGAGGCAGCCTTGGAGTAGACTGAAGGTGCTGCATGAGGCCCAGCATTTGGTGAGTGCCCTGGGGGCTGCTAGGACAAAGTACAGGCAACACAGAGAAACTGGGCGTGAGGAGGGCAGCGTAGGGGGAGTGTAACTCGTGGTGCTTAGGGACATGGTGTAGTGGGTGGTACGGGTGGTAGGGGGACAGGAGGACCAGATGAGCTTGGAGGCCTTTTCCCACATGAATGATTATATGACTCTATAATACACAGAGAGGTTCTAGGATTGCTAAGAGCACATAAGTTATCCAAATAGCATCCCAAAATTCAGAAGATGCAGAAATATGGCAATAAACCACCCGTGTCAGCCAAGGCAAGTACCAGAGGCATGTAACTGAGAAAAGATGAGAGAGATCTCAAGGTCTGATGCAATGAGAAGAGGAAAGTCCCCACGTGTCACCAGACTGGTCTCTTTGTGCTTCCAAATACATGCATTGTAAAAATCTGGTCAAATCTGTCCCTGTGCTAAAAGAAACCCAAAACTGAAACGGATGCTTCAAGGCTGAGATCTGTCTTTCTTCATCAGGATGGGCAGAATGACAAGATCAGACAGTTGGTAGAGTTTAAGCTGTTTGTTTGAAACTCAGGGCATACAACACCGAGCAAATCAAATGTGTCACTGACAAAGGTGCCATTTAATGAGTTTATAATCAGACCAGAGCCTTCCATACAAATTGCAAAGCATGAAGAGCAAAATGCAGTCATATCACAGCGCTGCTGCGCTTAATTACCTCTGAAGAGCAGACACAGGAAACTGTTCACATTTGCAGTTGAATTTTTATTTATTTATTTATTTGCTTAGCTTTAACTTAATCTCTTGCTAGGAAAAAAAAATAGGAACTGTACTACTATGAAATTTCATCCCTGCGTTCAAGACAAAAGCTATGTTTGAGGGCCTAGTTGGACAATTTCATTTTTACCTCCTGTACCTTAACTTGGATTTTGGAAGATGGAGCTGAATCGAAGAGGTAATGACAATTCCATATTTATACCCATGTACGTAGACATTAAATAAAATGATGCTTTTATAAGTGTTTTTTTTTTTTTTAGTTTGTTTCTTACTGTAACACTGATTTATTTACTGTATTTGCCACAAAGTCAGTCACAGAAAAACAGCTGAGTTAAATTTGTTTTTTTTCTCCCTTGCATTTTCTGTAGCATCTTCCTCCTTTAGGTTTAAAAAATAAAAGGCTGGTGTCTGGTTCCTGAAGTTAGCAGGATTTTGGTATATGGGACTCTATCTAGACACGCTGAAAGAAACCCTCATTTGATGTATATAACCTGGCTGAAATACAGAGGCAGAGAGGATCTGGCTTTATTTTAGATCAGCTATACCACAAACAACTGGACTTATTGATCTAGGCACTAAAATTTAATATACAGTTTCTCTTGCTGCTGAGCTACATTTCAGCTGCTCAGCTGCGTGCTAACCCAGCTGACAACCCAGGCTGCCTTTTGGTGCGTGCTCAGCAGTTTGGGCATCTAATTCTGCTGCTCATGAGCTTGGAAATAGGTTTATTAACAACTTCACTTTTTATTTCCAGGTCCAGTTTGGGGTTTCTGTATTTGATAGTGCTTAAAACAAGACTGAAATCCCTAAGGGAAGAATTTTTCTTTTGCTTAAGCCCTCAAGGAACTGCAACAAAGCAAGGTGAGCAAAAGGCAGGGAGAATCAGACCTTCCAGAAGGTCTGAGAGACACACAAAAGATAATCACGATGCCAGGGGCGGAGGCAGCTGTCACACAGGACCGCACAGCTGGTGTACTGGACTCTACCTGAGCTTCAGGTTAATGGAGAAGCACTTGTACAATCAACTGAAACACCCAGTTTAGCTAGCTAGCCAGCCTTCTTGGACATTTTCTGGAGAGAGCGGGGCTGCTCCAGGGGTCAGTTAGGATGAACAACATGCACAAGCGCTCGGCTTTGCCTTTTGGAAGAACATCCAGGGCCCTCAGCCACAAAGAGTTCAGACACCCATGTTACATCCCCTATTTAGGCTTCTCTATTCATAACCTCTGAAGGCTGTACAAGGGACGGACCCTTCACAGTGCAGTGAATTACTTAACTGCCGGGCACGACGGCTGCTAGGTGACTGGTCTAAGGTCAAGCAGAAAGCTGGTGACTGCGCTAGGAACACAGCCCAGATCTCAGATATACACCAGCTCTTTGGGAAATGGTGCATCTCAACTACAAGCGATGGGCTTATCCGAGCTGAGCTTCCTCTGACCTCTGCCTGCTTTGCAACACTAGCCGGCAACTGTCTAGGAAAAGCTTTGTCAATCAAATCATTGGGAATTTGTGGTTTGTTTTTTTTTCCAGAACAGACCACCACCACTTTTGGAACTTCAATAAATTGATTATGCTCTTTAACTAAGCTCACTTTTTCTTTCCTCCCTGTTTTAGCGTTTGAAGCACTGTTTTCTTTTGTGTCTGGCTATGTTAGACTAATCAATAAGAAATTATACTTTTGCCTTTCTACATTCCAAGAAAAGCAAATGCAACATATTTCTCACTCATTTGTATCGATTGCAAAGCAAAACCAGAGAAAACTAATGGAAATTCCTTGCAGTGACCCTAAAGCTGCCATCCTAATGCTACAGGGGAATTGCCCTGTCAACGCTAACTTCATGTGCAGAGAGTATTATTTTTAACAATGTATACATCTGCAGTTGTATACAGCTTTTTTTGCTTCTCAGTAAAATTAATTACCGTAAGATTAATTTCACTTGAAGAGACTTGCTCAGTTAGGGCTCAGCCCCCGCGTGCTAGCTCCTTACCCCGAGGGCTGAGCCGACTGGCTGTGAGTGCTGGCTGCTGCTCCATACAGGTGAGAGCATCTCCTTCTGACAAAGGTGACTGTTACCACCTGTAGCTTAGTGCTCAAGACAATAAATGCAGAAACTCAATTATTTTCATACTTTGGATAAAAGAATGCAAAGTAAGGCCAGGAGCAGAATGACAGGCATGGCATTTTTAAAGGAAGCGTTCTGTCATGAGAATGTTCTCCTAACTCTTTCACAAGACAGAGTGGTAAGCTGGTATTGCAAACAGGAATCCCCAGTATTAAACTCAATGGTTCTATGAGACCTCCAGACTTCTCAACTGCCCTGTTTCCAGAAAATAAGGTATTTTGTCCCTCTTTAACTGCACTGAGCTACTTTCCTCTGAGCCCACACACCCGCAGCTGTGCAGCCCCTTGCGCCTGCAGGGAGCAGCAGAACTCCTGCCCCAGCTGGAGGCATCGCCCCACTCCCCAAGGAGCCTCCAGCTCCCCCTGCTTGCTGGACAAAAACTGCTGAGTAGCACTTTAGTATATTTCATTTCTTTCCCTTTCCCAGACTGTATTTTCTTCTAAACTCTTTTTCTTTAGGGGAGGCACTTGCAGCTGGAGAAAGAGGTAGGTGTCACCATGCAACCAGGACACCAGCAGGCAGATACATAGTGCTGCTCCTATCCAGAGTGCTCCTGAGTGGTAATAACACGCCACTGGAAAAATGACTGTCCACGGCAAAGTTGAAAATGGGGGTGGACAAAATGAGAGCCAAAAAAATACTCTCTGGATGGCTTCCCCAGCAATTAATTCATTGTCAAACACAGACTCCATCCCCCTGGAAGGATGCACCCAGCTGGAGCGTCAGCCTTTGAGTGGCTCCATTCATGCTGGCGTTAGAGAGCAGAATTCATCTCAGAGATAAGGAGAAAGTAATGAAAGCAACCGGTTTTCTCCATCAATGTTGCTTCAGTCTTTTTTACAATAATAAATGCCTCACAAACAAGCAGGAAAAAATAGCAACAGTGAATTTGCATCCCTGAGGAAAGTTAACGTTTCTACTTGGCTAATTCATCGCTGAATACTGATATGCTGACAACAATGACAGAGTATTTATATAGCTTAAAATGCAAACATGCTGGGCCAGATTTCCAATAGAGCTGAGGATACTGGACGCCTTTGGAAAGCTCTCTGTGCCTTAGTGCTAATTTGGAGCTCAGCTCTTAGAAATGCAGATCCAGTTATGGACAGTCAGCGAAGTCCAACACTGATTACTTTTCCAAGCTTATCCACAAGAAAAAAATGCAAGGAATTAGGATTTCCCTCCTGTAATGAGTGCACCAGGTAACTAATCCATCACCTGGCCATCTATGAGTCCTCCCAGCAATGAAAATCTTAAGATACAACACAGGGACATTCACACAAATACCAGAAAGGTTCATATCAGTGCACTGAGAGCGATATGAAAATTGCTAGATAGCACTACTGGTGAGGGCTTTATTTAATTATATTATGTATGCATCATATTAATTTATATAACGTATAAAGCACAGGGGAAAATCTTCAGTTGCAGAAACGGTCGCTAAGAGATGACGGAGCAGCATATTCATGGCAGAATAAACTCAGTACCAAGCAGAATAAACTCAGTACTGGCTGTGGACACAGGCAGAGTCTGACACACAGGCAATTTCAGTGCCTCCCTTCCTCCTCCTCCTCCTTCCTTCAGGGGTGCTTTTAAAGGATTTCCAGCAACAACATGGTGAATAGTTCAGGAAACCCAATGAATCAATATAAAGCTGCACTGCGGGTGAAAGTCTTGCCTGTATAAAGCACAACACCTGGGCACAAGCACGCTAATGCTCCCAGAATGGGACTTCACGAGATTTAGGTAGTAAGCAGACCTCGTAATTGCCCCTTGCATGGGAGGAGAGCCAGTATTGTCACAGCAAGTATTGTCCCAAGGAGTCAGCCACCATGAACCAGGCTGCAAGGCAATCAGATTTATTTTCATATGGTTTTGCTTATTGTACACTTTTTAAGCTCTGGAGATGGATGTGGGATAGAAGAATTCTGCAAAATTAGCTCCCTAGGTTTGATCCTTCCTCCTCACCATCTCATTTTTCAGAACAAAACATCTCTGCTTTCTGTGCCCAGCCACAATGGGCTGGGCTGTTCCAGGCACGGGCAGCAGGACCAGCTCTTGCTGCCGCTCACCTGCTGCAGCCCAGCACAGCTCTCTGGAGCAGCCCTGTACTGCAACAAGTCCAGGAGGAGTCTCTGGGAGAGAAGAAAGAGGCTGTGCCTTAGTTCCTCCACTCAGAAAGAGGCAAAGGACAAGAAAACCTTTTACCATTAACGCCTGTTAACTCCTACTCCAAAGCAAAACGATGATCTGAGCCTCATCAATATACGCATAGCAGAGCAGACCACAACAGATGCGAGATATTCCAGATCAATAACCCAGCTACAATTTGTTACAGCGTTCTGCAATTCATTTGAGGCTGTCCATATTCATTTACTATAGGCATCATTTGATGCTTTTCCTGGTAAGCCTTTTCTTAAGCAGTAGATTTAAATAATTAGAATAAAATATTGGTATAAACATCATTAAAGTTTGTACATCAGTAATGTATGACTTGTACTGTGATTAAGCCTGTAACCACAGTTATTGCTGTAATAACTAATTGTATTTCATGACAGCCAGTAAGAGTTAACTAATGCTCAAGCCTTTTGCAGTGGTTCAAGCATGGTCCAAGTCTGAGTTTCGCAAGTATTTTATATTTAGTATAAAGCTTTTCTGCTTCTAAAGCTGTAATGCTAAGGAACAGGCATTATTATTATTAGCATTCCCATTTACTATAAGCATCATACATTTACAACTACTACTGTTGCCTGGCAGTTTACCTGTTTTAGCTGGTTGCATTGGACGGCCCAAATACACAACCTCACCGTGCAAACATCACATCTTCTACAGCCTCAGAGCACTGCAGCTGCAAAGCCATTGCAACTGATTTAAAACACTGCTAGGGCAGTCGTGAGCAGAATTCAACATGGCCTGGATCTCCTTGTGAATGGGGCCATAAAAATACATAGAAAATGACATTCCCTGCTTCCATCTGTTTTTATGATTAAAAATTGGCTCTAGTTTGGACCGCTGGATTTTGAAAGCAACCTTAGACTGACAGAATCATTTTAAATAAGGCCTTGTCAATGGCTTCATTTCCTTCCAACCAGGTGTGCTATAACTTAAACCATCTTGAGACAAACATTAAGTCACTGCTTGAAAAAATAAATGGTCTTTCAGGGGCTCAGCACCTAAACCACGTACAACTTGAAAACCCCAAATCATCCCCTTAAATTCCACTGGTTTCTTCCAATTCAGATTAAAAAGCACTTATGTAACATGAGGAGAGAAGACAGTTTTAGGAAAAAGCGTTCCACCATCTCCTGGAATGGCTCTCATATAGAGATTAATGCTCTAAATGATTCACAGGACAGTGAAGTCAAAGCATTCATAAACTTTTACAAGAGTGGAATTAGACCAGAACTGAGTGTTATAGGAAATGTCACCCTGTCCACTTAATATTCCCTTGGGACCCACACTATAATAAAAGCAGAAGAGAATACAGCATACGTGGCGATGTATGTACAGCGAGTCACTGCATCCAAAGATCTCCGGTCAGATGACCAAGATATTTCAGTATCATTGTCCTCACCTTAGTAATGGGGAGGTTATTGACAGGCACACAGGAGGCCACAGACTTGCTGAAGGTCACACGCTAAGGCAGCAGCAAGGTGAGCGCAGCGCACATTCAGAGCGCCCCGATCAGCTGCTAGGCTGCGCTGAGCTCCTATTAATGCAGCAGTGCTGCACGTGGCATTTTCGCCATTACCGAGTTATGGAGATAAATGAACTTTCGAATAAACTGGAGCTGGTTAAACAGTCACACATCACACAATAGGAGTTCTTTTACAGAGGTAAAATCTGATTCACGCGGAGAAAAATGTATTTAGAAACACTGGGAAGTGAGAAGGCGAAGCTGAGTCCTTTTACATGCAAATACAGAGAAAACTTTGCAGCTAGCATTTCTAAAGTTGTTGATGCATATGCAAAAGCCATGATGATATTTTCAATGCTGTGTTACTCATCTTTCCCACCTTAATGCTAGGTTGTTAGAAACTCCGTGCAGTGGGAGTAAAGAGAAAGCTGCAAATGAGTACATTTTGCAAAGTATCAGCCCCAGAAATACAGAATGTTTTTCAAAATTTGTCTAAGAATGAAATATGTCTTGCAAGATCATAATCAATCACCGCAAGTACTTCATCTGGAAATCCTAGTGAATAGAACCATATTGCAAAACCTTCCTACAAAAAATAACGTCTGCAACAAACCAGACCATGAAGATTTGTGGGGATGCAAAACAAGTCACAATATGTTTCCTGAATTCCTTCCATCCATCTTGTGATGACATCTCACTCCAAACAGGGCCGTCAGGAGCTGCACCACGCCCTCTACAACTGCACGCAATGCAGCAAGGAAATATGCTGCTCCAGCAGGCTTTTTTCCCTTTTCCTTTATAAAGGAAAAGGGAGGGGAGCTGGGGGGGGGGGGGGGGGGGGGTTGGAGGAGGAAGAAAACTTCTCTGAACACTGCTAGGAATGTATCACTTTTGTGCTCTCTGGATACCATTACTAAAATCAATGGGCAGCTTCATATTGAATAAGCTGCATGATTAGATGTGCAATAAATACCTGCTCCCAGCAGAGGTACCATTCCCTGCAATGCAACAGTATGCCCACAGCCCTTAGGGGAGAGGCTCGGGCAGCCCTGCAGCACACCTTAAAGAACGGCGGCAGCGACATATGCAGGTGCATCCAGGAAGCCAGATATGTTGGATCAAGCGCTCCCAGACGGGCTGTGCGCTGCTGCTCGCCGTGCTAACCCTGCCGTGCCACATCCCCATGCCACGTCAGTGTGCACTCCTGGGAAGGACCCATACCTGCCATATGCCTCCCAGAGCGACTTACATTAACAACATCACGTAACACCATGCAGGCAGCTGGACTGGTGGGGCTCCGCATTATCTTTATGCTGCACGGCAGGTATGAGACCTGCACGTTGGCTA
Source organism: Heteronetta atricapilla (assembly GCA_011075105.1). NCBI lineage: Eukaryota > Metazoa > Chordata > Aves > Anseriformes > Anatidae > Heteronetta > Heteronetta atricapilla. The sequence goes on from CM021744.1 coordinate 9,370,512, forward strand.
AATCTATATTGTACTCTTTTGGTCATACATCATTAGCTCAAATAACTCTTGGAGTTGGCTTCTAGTGGTAAATGAACCAAAACCTTCTCTTTTATTGCTTGTTAGAGCTCTTAGCAGATGAGAACTAAGACTTTTCTTTGCTGACAAGGTCGTACATCATTTCAAGATGAAATGTAACACTGAATAACCACCATTACCATTGCCATTTTATAGGAACCTCTTTGTTTTCCTACAATCTTATTTATTGGTGTAATTTTACTGTACTGTTGAATATTCCACTTAGGTTTTCAAAGCTGTCCTTCTAGAGTGAGCATATTTTTCTTCATTCCCTATGCAAAACTAAGGGGGTTTTAATACCTCTGATTAATAAAATACTAGCACTTTTTCTGTAAAATCAAAAGCAACAATGAAGTCACCGGACTATATGCCTTTGTGAGATGGACATGCGTGTGTCCTGAATCACTCTCCTGGACACACTGGAGCATGGCTGATCCTCTAAACGAGGAAAGCAAACTCATGCTGAAATAAAATTATTCAGACTTTTATTCTTGTGGCCTGTTAAATCTTTGGCTACCAAGAGCACGTTGTTAAGTAACAGAACTGGACTGGATCAGACCAAAGTGTGCTCAGTGGCATTTTTATATTTACTAACCCCTCATCAGTTTCACTTCCCCCTTCAGGAGTTTTAAGAAAAGGCTTGCAAATCCTGTGTTTACGATCCTCAGCACTTCTACATTTCAAGAGTAAATGTTGTAAATGATGTGAAGTGCCAGTACATTGTCGTTCAGGCATAGTCTGATGAGACAGCCTGATCAAAACATGATGCACCTACCGTTCTACATCTGAGGTACTGACTGCACTGAAAGAATGATGATACCAGTTACTGCATCTGCACTATGCAGGTACTGCGCTCGCAGCACAGTGCACAAGAGATATATACTCACGTTAACCAACTGAGAATTAAATGCATCCGTTCATGGACACAGCACTTGTTTCCATAATAATCTACACTCGAAGGCAGATGGAAAAAGTAAATTTTCATAAATACTTCCGACATTTGATTTCAAATTCAAAGAGCTGTACACGAAATGCTACCTGTGAAGAGCAAGTCAGAAACATCTGTTCAGAAGCCACATACAGATTAAATAACCAATTACTATCAATAAACTCAAATGTTCCAGTTGGTTTTTCCATGGCTTATACATTGCTCAGTCTTCAGCTTGATTAAGGCCTTCAGGAAACTGTGGAAGGCCTCATCCTGTAGCTGAGCAGAGCGATATGGACAACGACCACTTGTACCGAGATACAATTAATTAGCTACCTGACTGTACTGCAACATGCAGCCTGGCAGGCATACAGTTAATGAGCAGCTCCCTGTCAAATACAATTCTTTCCAGTTACCAGAAAATGCACTACTTTTCCAGCAAGCTGCTTGGCTACTTTGCAAATATCTACAATCTAATAATGTCACTTTTTTTTTTCTCTCTCCAACAGAAAACGCATTTGACATGAGATTTGCATTAAAAAAAAATACATATCCCAAAATAGAAACCAAGTGGAATATTCTGACTGTTCCTGCTAAAAGTCACTGAAGCAAAGCTCCCCCTTGTCTCTGCAGGAGAACAGCCCTGCTGAGAGCTCCAGAACTGTGTGCTCGTCCCAAAAGGTTACAAGTCACAGCCAGAACCTTCAGAGACTGGCACTCAGCACGTTACCTTTCTGGCAGAGGCAGCTCTGGCAGAGAAGCAGGACTCGAGGATTTGGGAACCATGGTGTATAATTGAAGATAGTCCAAATCAGACAACAAGCAAGAGAAAAATATTACAGTGACTCTAATCCATTGAGCATGACATCCAGGGAACTCATCTGGGACAGGCCTGGTGTCGGTGCCAAGGACATTTTTGCACTTAAAATGATTCTCTCCCTGGGGAAATGCCTCCACCTCCATCTCCGCTCAACTCTTAATTTTTGACTCTGATTCATGTCAATCTTATGTTACTTTCTGAACAACAATAATTTTACCTGAAACAATGGCCCAGCTGAGGGACGTTCAGAAAGCACCGGAATTCACCCGAGTCAAATCCTGACTCTCTTAACCACCCCATTATTATTCAAATGTAGCTGGGGGACAAAGTAACTTCACATCCTAGCATGTTTTAACGACATCAGCAGCCTCTTGGGGACTTCGGATAAAAAATAGCCAAAGTGCCCAACTTCAATAGAGCAGTCAGGAGTATGAATCCTAAATCCTGGCTGCTTTGGCCTGCTTGTTTGAGAATCCCAACAGATGTTTCCCATTTTCTGTGTCACCTAAGCAGTAGTTCAGGGCAGTGGCCCTCACCCTGGGGACAAGATGCTTGTGTCCCTCTGTGGATACTGTTTTTATTTTAGGATCTGCTGATTTTTTTTTCTATTTTGCCTTCTGGTGATAATCACACCTACTTATCACTTACCCCAGAAGCAGATGGAACTTGGTGGTTGGTCCTCCTTACACATTTTAAGAAACATTTACTTCAAACGCTGACTAGACTTAAATACCAGTTTCTAAAGAAGCTGTAGGCCTAAAATTCTGCCCAACAATCAATAAGCTCTTCTTTTAAGTCTTTTTCTTCTATTTTGAGGATGGGTAGGAAGGAAGCAAAATTACACACTATAGTGTAACTTCCTCTCAAGCAAGAAACACTGTTGACTTTTGGTAGGAAGCATGGAGACGAAGAAAATAAGGAAGAAACAGTTTGATACCAAAAAAATGGTTATGGAAAAGTTGTAAAAACAAACAAACAAACAAAACCATAAACATACTAATATTGCCAAAACAAGATTAAGACTCCTACCTTTGCCATTGATGTTCTCCCTTAGGTGCAGAACTAAACAGCAGGTACAATGGTGCCTTTCATTCTCAGGCCAGCAGCTCTGCTGGTGGCAAAATGTGATTGCTTGTGAAGTGTAATTGATTTTTCTAAAGGCCTGAAGGTCTGTTGTTCCTTTAAATTATTGATGGGTGCATTTGGATTACTGTGTGCTCATCGCTGTCCTTGATACAGGCTGGACTGAAAAATGTGTCTGATTATCTCTGCATCTGAATGACTCTGCTCGGTTAGGTCACCGGGGTCCCTGGAGGCACCTTCCAGGAGCTCTGGGTTCTCTCCCCACTCCACTCTCCCAGCTCCCTTCTCCAGTAACAATGTTCCAGCTCTGTAAATGCTTCCCCCTGGTTTCAAATAGAGAAGGTCTATCTGCAACCTGCTGCCAAGGCTGACACCAGCTGCTAAATAGCTGTCATGCCTCACTCCCAGGAGCCCAAATAAAACATCCTGTGTGCCTCTACGCACACCTCAACTTGTTCTACCTGGAACCTGGCCAAGGTCACTCCATTTCAGAGGCTCTGAAGGGAAGCATTACTATTTTCCCTCATGAGCATCTCGGTATCAAGCAATTTTAACCTTTTACCCATCATCCAGATAGGTCGCTAGCAAACTGAGCCCAGAGGTCCCAGGAGGAACCTGGTGTCTAACTTCTTTTCAGGCATCTGGTGCCCACTGACACCAGCGGACTGTCCTGTCCCCCTGTGAAGATGTCTGCATTATGTATAAAACGTGTAGTACATGCTCACAGGAGTAACCACGTAGGAGCTTAAAGAGACTGGCAGACAAGAGGAAACTTGTCAGGCAGGGCTATGAAACAAATAAATTGGAGGAAGAAAGAAAATTAAATCACTAAAGGCTCTGCCTGGGAGACATGGGAAAAGTATGCAACCTAGGTTATGTAGAGAGCTTCATTAGAGGCTTCATTAGAGTCAGCTGAGAAAATTCAAAGCAAAATCAAATTAGGGGGAAAAATGATTTGTAATTGTTGTGTGGAACAATCCTGTCCAATCCCTCCTGACAAAGCAGCATGTTACCTTGCAAGAGAGCTGACCAATTTGAAGTCTTGATCTAAATCTGATTCAGCTTTCAACTTCCCTTCTCCTGGGTTGGGCAGGCACTGCACCGCTGTGACAATTGCTGAAGGAGCAATTGTTCCTTCACAAATTATCCATTTACTTTTATATTAGACTCTGTTTTTCAGATTTACCTTCAAGCATATTAAGAACAGAATTCGGTCTTCTTTTCAAGCTGGAAACATCTGCTGAGAAACCCGGGTAGCTGATCATTTCTATACAGTACCTAACAAAGCACCTAACAGTCCTGGTCACCCAGTCCTGCTCCCTCTCACACACTCACCAGGATGGGTAGCATGGTTCTGCTGAAAGCTGAGGAATTTGGGGAGGATTCTAGGGAAATGATTTCTCCTGCTCTTCATGCTATCCCCCATTTGCAGCTCTAATAAACTCAGTCTCCCTAACTGTGTGAGTCTTCCCTTCTGGAGGTGGAGGTTTGATCCTACTAATAATAATGGTGTCCCCATTTATTCTTTTATGTTTTGATTCAGTTCACACTCCTTTGTGCTGATGGTGACCCAGGCTGCCACATCGCTGTGCTTTGCTTGCAGTTCACTAGGCACTATCTATCAAACAGCCCTGGGATAGGGCTACAGCCAGAACGCTCAGCTTGCTACAGGAAGGCTGGTGGTGCATCAGCCTGACTGCAGAACTTCCATGCTGGGAGCTGCTGCAAAGGGTGCTACAACGTTAACCTGCTATCGAGGCTTCCATTTCCGTTAATAACCATAAGATCCTGCTATAATTTTCTTTCCAAGTGTTGGCATTTCAAACGAGTTGATTACAAAGGTCAGCTATGTTTGGGGAATAAATAGTTTAATTGATTCTATTATTGCAGTAAAAAAATAGAATAAACAAGGGCACTTTTGTTTGGGGGATAAAAAAAAATTATTGGTTGAATACAGCTGAATTAAGCACTTAAAGTTCAGTCTCTACAGAATGCTGACAACGTAGGCTCAGATCAATACAGAAACAATTTACACTTTAGGAGCACTGGCTCTGGCTATTAACTTGTAATTATACCAAGTTTGCACTTAAATTGTTTTAACCGTTTCCAAGGTGCAACTGAATTATGGCAAAACTTGTTAACTTGGTCAGACTGGGAACTCACCTCACTGGCCTGAGCACGCACCTTCTGCAGTCGCAGTTTTGACTCATCACAACTGTTCTTTCCATTTCTTCTTCTACTCTGCTGACCCACAGCTCTACCCCAAACTTCCTTCAATTTCAGAGTCTGGCTCTTCAAAACAAGAAGAGCTAGTCAGCAGAGTGAAGAAGGAAGAAGCGTTTTCTGGGGAAGATGCAACGAGCACTGGTCACAGCTTAGTCCCATATTGTCCTGGAAATAGCATGGGAGGTGGTGTTGCTGTAGGGAACGAGCACTGAACTCTGGGCTTGGTCTCCAGACTGCAGTCTCTATCCTTTCCAGGAAAGGAAGCCTAGAGCTTGGATCGGGCTCATGTAGAAAAAAAATGTTTTCCTCTGTTAGTACATAAAGTTCCCCAAAGATAACATGAAGACACCAACATTTAGAGTTTATCTATAAGCAAAATCTAAGACACCTCCACTTTGTGAGGTCCCTTTGTACCTGGTATTTCCCCTGCAACAGCTGCTAAAACAGTTGGAACTCATCCCTTCTGACATGGAAGGAGCAGTACCTTCTTCACATGACACCCACGTGGGGACAGGTACAAACACAAAAACAGTTATACGGAAGGAAAGGCAATGACAGAGCAATGTGCGAGTGAATCTGCTGTTAACTGAGTAAGACCTGCAAGACTAGGTAGAGGATAACTAATTGCCTATCGCAGAACGTGCTGTCTGTCCCCTGTGTCTGGCTTTAACGAGAATACGTTGCCACACTAATTAGTTCTCAATATTCAGGGTAGCAGCAAGTAACCGAAGAGCTTGCTTTAATAATATAGAAGTCAGTGTGTACCAGAGATTCACCTGAGCATACTGTAGTGCATGGAGTGCATGGAACAAATGGCTCATGCTGTGGACTTCACCTTCCTCTTCTTTCCACAATATTTCTACCTCAGAAGTAGCCAACATTTCACAAATAGAACATGTGCTTTCAAAAGTAGAGAAATATCTTATTTTTATACTTGCTGATTAACTGCGTAGTTATATATTGGACATGATCATATTAAAAAAAAAAAAAAGCTGATGAGAAGAAACATCCCCAGCACTTGAGACACATCAGATCCTCACCCCCATTTTCCCTCATTTGACATGCTAACGTTGCCCACAGCCGTGCATTGCTTTTCAACAGCTTAGTAAAACTAGCTCTAAACAGAGGCAGCATAAAACACATCAAAAAAAAAAAAACATTGACTGAAAGGAGAAAAGAGCCTTTGTCCAGGTTTGCTGCTGTACATAATCTGGATTATGGATTATGCACATAATATTGGCAGCCAAAAGATACCAAGCCAGACAGAGCTGATATATTCACTTCCTACTATAAATAAATGCTCTGGTTATTATAGCCGTATATGACAATTTCAGATTTTATTGTCTGGAAATGTTCATTTCCCTCAAGCACTACATACACGTCCGTGAGTCCCCGTGCTGGAATGCTGAAGACTCTGCAAGCACTCTCATTACCATGCAAATAGTGTCCGCGTGGGCTGGCAAGCATGCACACACATACAGCATAAGCATCCTTAGCTACACAGAAGGTAAAATCATAGGGAAAATAACAGTCACGAACACCCACATCTAAATCCAACCCCACAGCCCTCTACAAAGCAACTACATCCACACCTCCAGCTTTCAGTCTGGCTTGTTTATAAAGACATCATATTTGCAAATACTGACCTAGGTTTGAATTTGGATAGGTGGGAAGAGAAAGGAGAGGGGAAAAAGCCCAGACACAGGCTTTCAGTCACACGAGAGCAGTATTTAATTCATGCCTGGGATGGTCACCACAGGCCACCCTGCTTACACATTAACCATCCCTGCTGCAGCTGTTCCTGGCCTTTTTTCAGCAAAAAAACCAACCGTGCAGAAGAGTCTGACAGTCTACAGTGTCATTCCTGGGCTCGTTCCTTGGTAACACGTTTTACTTTCATTTGCTGCTAGTGCTGACATTATGCTTCTCATCAGGAAACAAACCTATGATCGGTGCCCAGCTTGCAGCAGCAACGGGCACCACACGTGGATAATGGAACTCGAGGTTTTTAAACGAGCATTCGTAGCATGTAAGCGTGCGCCCGCCCTGTCGTGCCACGCAAAAACATGCCGGAGGGCTCTAAGCAAGCGAACTCGAGCTCTGGAATACTGTACACATTACGCTGGGTTTATACAGCCTAGGACAAATTTACATATTCACACTAAAAGGCTGAATTATCCCTGGGGGAATACTGGGCCGACCTATACTGCTCCCAGCTCCCCTTCTGCTTTGGGGAGCGCTCAGAGGTTACTGTCTGACACTCCGTTTCGGCACCTGGACCAGTCTCTCAAGCTGTATTCTTAAATCTCCTGACAAGCATTTTTCTTCTCAGACTTCTCCTTTGCAGTTTATTGTCATCTGTGAATCACTGGCACGAACGTTCAGTGGCCTTTGCTACACTCCTAGGTGATGGCAGCCTCCTCCTAAAAAGAAGGCCAGGAAGGAGGACGCAGGCTCTTACCAATCCCCACCGGCGTTCTTTGGTCCAAAGACAGAGAACAGATTTTAAAGGCTCAACGTGACCTGACCGAAGGATGGGCAGTGAGTGCCATGCTGAGCCTAGAAGCTGCGGTGCCAGGCAGGTTTACATACTATTTTTATGTCAAGGCATCCTTAAACCTCAGGTAGGCAGCTACCTCACAGGCCACAAAGACATACCAAGAGTGGAATAGCAACAAGCACCATGAAAAAGTAGTCACCAACAGAATTTATATTTTTAGGATTTTTCACTGATATTTGTTCCTATTTTTGGCTGTAACTTCATGACTGAATGAACATGGAATATGAAATCACAGCCTTTGAATATGATTCAGAAACTATTTCTGCAAACTAAGATAAATGTTTTTACCCTAAAAATCCTTTATGTGATGTAGAATTTTATGTACTTAACAATTCAGTCCCAAGATTGCACAAAAATAATGATGGAAGTGTGACCTTAGTAGAGACGGGTGGTACTTTTTTTTTTTTTTAATTAAATCCACTAGGACACTTAGGAAAAAAGTAGATAAACTTTTGGCTTGGTTAAAAAAGTCCTTTGTGTCTTCAATATGTCTATTGCTTCCAAACCTCTCAGTTTGCTTCACAGAAATATTCCCTCTCTTTCCACCTTGGGCTACCACACTAAACCAAAACTACCATTACCACTAAACCAAAATGATGGCAGACACTCTGCTTCAAGGTACAGGCTGTAACTCCACTGACTCAGCAGCTGTCCATGTGTGGATAACCACACAGCTGAGCTCCAGCAGATGTCCATCAGCCCAAGCATGGCAGCCAGAAAAAGGCTCCTTGCTATTTCATTACAAAATGGAAGCAGATTTCATACAAGGCTTAGGCTTGTCTTTTCCTGGTCTGACTGACTAGCACGTCTGCATTGGGCCAGCTTTTCTCAGGGTAACGGAAACCACTCATGAAAGCTGGAGGACAACTGCAAATAGCACACAGTTGGGCAAAAATCAAAGGCTGGTGCTCCCCAACCCTTAAAAAAGCTGAATGGTGAAAAAAGAAAAAAAAAAAAATCCTAGCAGAGCCAAAATGTTCCAGTCAGAAGCTGGCAGGTGAAGTCGCTGTGCTGTTTTTGCACTCTGCAATGCCAGCTGTGGCTGTGCAACTCCAGCACTATGGGGCCATGCCCTAGACCATGAGCTGAGTGTGGCGGGGATATCATCAGCAGCAGGAACACTGAACGTTAGCTTGAACACTGTGTTGGGGAGTCCATCATATTACCTCGATATCTGGGTCTAAAGATGTTACAAACTAAATCCAATTATACATCTATTTTAACTCAAAAATATGCCTGAGGCCATCTTCCAAGAATATACACAGGCATTTGCCCCTGAGGATTCACCCAGCAGGATGGATGAACGACCTGCAGCACATTCCCAGGCAGACAGTATGATTCTCCCTCACCGAAACCAGGGCAGACTGCACTGCAGTGAAGAATTTCTCCAAAGCTAGAGAAATTCATCGAGGTGAAAATCCGTGCGAGAGGGGAAAGGAGCCCGGCGATCCAGCCAGCGGGAGCGCGCACCGGCATACTGATGGGGCTCCGCAGCCACATGCCGCGTGTGGTAATCTCCAATGTGGCCACAGGCATTTTCCTGTGAACATATGGAGGAAGAGCATCAATCTTAACGCTGACAGACGTTTTACACTGTGCTTGGCCACGACGAGAGCCCACCGGTGTGTGCCACACCAGCTGGAAGGGGACCGGCTGCATTCCCCCGCACAGGCAGCAGCAGGGTGCCCGGCTCACAGCTCCCCTGACCGATAAATGCAGGTATTAATTCACTCAAAAAGCCATGAGGACAGCAATAGATTCCAGCAATAAAATGTCACCAAGCACAGGTGGCTTCCCCCTCTGGAAGCAATTCCTATCCTTCGCCCCTAACCTGTAACTGCCTCATACCTGAGATATCTGGGGAACAGAGGGAGCAGACAACATATAAGCAGGTCCACAGCAGACATGAAACAACACAATTCTCCCCTGAGTGTGCTACTTACAGGAAATCTGCTCTATGAAGAAAAAAAAAGTCAGTATTTTGTGTCTGCTGGGACATAACACCCATTTCATTACAACATTAACACGACATGGGTGAACGCCCCAGTGCTTAAGGGGTCAGCCCAGGTCCCAGGAGAGGTGCTGACAACAGAGCCTCTCGACATCAGATGCAGTTTTTGCCTGGGCCACAGCTCCCCCATTTCCATTTTACCAGCACCCACTGCACACAGCAGCTGCAGACGCACACATCCACGCGTGGTTCCCGGCACAGCAAGGCCCCAGCTGTCAGCACACCTATAAGCAAGCAGCACCACCTAACATTAGCCAGTGATTGAAAATAGCAGGTACACAGACATCTCCCCATTCATTTTAATTATTTCCCTAGGAACACTTTGTTTTTACAGTCCATTAGCTGCTCACTGGCAGAAGCAGAGGCTTGAGCTTCTTTGGGAATGCTCTTGGGAACAGCAGGTCCCCAGGAGAGGAGAGGAGGTGGCTCGCTTGTACTAACCCAGCATACAGAACGGGCTACCCAGGTCAGCTTCACCCCTGCCTTTATGCACTGCCACGCTGCGTTTCACTGGATGTACCAAAAGTCTCATGAAACAGTGACATCTGGGCCATGAAGGGGTGGCTGTGGCCTTGCTCTGCTGAAGTGCTGAGCCCTCCGGGCTTCAACAAGATCGATAGATCCACCGAGGTGCTCAAGGACTTGGAAATTCCGGAAATTATTGCCCATCGAATCCTGAATCTCAAGATATAAACCTCAGGAAAAAAATACAAGTAAAAACGTGCTGGCATGTCTCAAAGGGCAACCAGCAACTCTGTCTGAATCCCTTCCACTTTGCCGCTATATGTACCCCGATAGAGCTGCTATCTCCTGGCTTTGGGGGAACATTTTGACTGTCTATAGCGAAGCCAGAAAAATCAGAAAATTCTTCCCTTGGGGCTTTTACAGTCATTTACTCTGAGGAAAAATAGTGTTATAACCTTCTGATAATTGTAATATACACACTTCCCAAGCAAAAATGTTTCAGGCACTCAAGAAAAAGCAAAAGCATATACACTGTCAAAAATGTCTGTTTCTCGGGCTGATTTATTTCTTAGGAACGTGACCAGAAAGTCCAACACCCAGATTGCTAAGCCGATAAGAAACCCAAATCCTATCTACTAAATACTATAAATTGGACACTTACTTGGGCTTCAAAGATAAAAATGAGGGTTTAGACAAGGCAGATTAGCTTTGCAAACTAAAATCCTTCCTTTACATAAAATAAATTATTTGATGAAAGATTAGGTTGTTTACCAAGAAATAAGCACTTGCCTCCAGCATTCTCTTGTCTGCTGAGCGCTGCCGCAGCCCTGCAGAGCCGGCTGGCGAGCGCCTGCTCCAGGACCCCATCGACACCCCCCGGCATCCTTTCCCTGCACCAATCGGCTGTGCTGGGGCTGCCAGGTCCCTGCTCTGACCTTGTCGGGGCTGGGGCTCTCCTAACACCAGTGGCACAAGGATCGTGACCGTTTTCTCTTTACAAAGACCTCTCTCGCTCTTCTTTGATAGCATAAGATGCGGAGGGGCACCAAAGAACACACCACAACGTTGGTTTTCAGCAACAAGCCTCCCTCTACCCCTTCTCATGAGGCATTGCTCTATTGCTCTAGATTGCGTCTCCCCCTTGCCGCTTCTTTTAATCCATGCAGCACTTGAGTGCTGAAAATCAATGACCGAGAATCAATATAATTTAATAAATATCTGCTAGGGACAAGATGTGGTGTTGCCCACTCTCATCATTTTATCTCAGCTTCCCAAAGGCTGGGCAATCTCTCCAGAGTGCCAAGCCCAGGAACCATATGATGAAGTTGCACTTTCTTAAAAACAAAAGTAAATTTGTAATTATAAAGAGACACTTGCAAACAGAGCTTAGCCTCAAACACAAACAGGAAAATAACAAGTGCTTTTAAGGATGTGCTGGGGGAGAGGAGGGATGACTTCATTCATGACCTTTTATTGTTAGGACTGGCAGCACTGAAATGACATTTCTGTGACTGTGAACCTCATTACCAAGAACAGAAAGCTGGTGCATTTTGCTGGTTTTGCTCAACACACTTCTCTTTTGGCTAGGGAAACTGTATTTCTCCAGTCTGGTGCTGTTCTCCTTCCACATGTTATTACGCTTTTTCCTACTGTGTCTTCCCATTTTTCCCTTCTTACCTGAAGTAGACGAAGGCAGTCCCATGTCTGCATAGAAGCCTACGTAACTCTTGGTATCAGGAAAAAGCCATCTCTAGGCAGAGATGCTCCACAGGGGCCCAACATGAATAAATCTCCATGCCGGGCAGATATTTTTAGGTGGTATTTAGGACCTCGCCTGCATGCTGCAGATTTACAAAATCAGCCAGGCAAGCTCAGGAGGAGGAAGATTATGCCTGAATCCCCCAGAGGGAATAAAGTTGTGGGGAAGGACCTCTTCCTCACTCCGTAGCACGAACAACTTGCCAGAACTGCAAATCCCAGGGTGCTGCTGCCAAGTTGCTCTTTCTTGGGAGCAATTTTCACGGCGGCTTTAGGACAAGCAGCACTCCTTCCCTGGCACCAGCCAGCGCAGCTGCTTGGAGAGAAAGAAATGCGTAGCAGGCCTAAGCAGGGTGCCAGAGACGGCTTTTCAACTCGAGCAGATCTGTCGGGCAGACTGTCTCACTGTGCCTCCTCCAAGGAGCGCCTGGCTCTGCACCACCCGCCTCTGCAGCGCGTGGTTCTCACCTCTCAGGCCCATGGGCTGTGACCCCAGCACGGAGCCGTGCCTGCCTCCAGCACGGAGCGTGCCACGCTCTCAGCCTGCTCTTGTCCGATAGGAGCCCTTCCCCACCCGGAGCCCGACAAGGCTGGAGCAGGGGTCCCGGTGCCAGCCTGCAGCTCCTGAGCGTGTTGTGCTCCAGCTCACTGAGTGTGCCAGAGCAGCAAGCGCCAACAGCTTCTCCCTGCTCCAACAGCTCCACTTACCTGCTCCAGCTCGTGGCTATTCTGTCCCAAATTGCTTTTGCTCAGCTGAGCCCCACAACAATACCAAATCCCTTGGGAACACAATGGGGACCCCTCTGCACCACCACCCTGTAGGGAAGCACAACTCCAGTCACAGGGGAAGGTGAGACCCTGGCAATGCTACGAGGCTGTGGGCTTGAGCTGACCGTGAGACCACCTCTGCCTCCTGCACAGGCGCTAGGACTGAACTGAAGCACTCGGGAGACCTGCAGCACTTAGTTTGGCTGAATTATTTTGGGGGCCTCTCACAGGTGGCATCTTACAAACCAAGTTCACAAGCGATGTTGTAGAAGCGGTGAGTGCACGAAGCCACAAGACGCAGCTTTCCAGCAATACCACAGGCTACTCAGGGTTGGGGCACATCACAGCACACTCTGCGGCTGCTGAGCTGAACCCCTGGGGCCTGGCATTGCGTGAACATTTTCAATAAGCAGCACATTTAACAATGCCGCAGCACAGAGGAGTCTCCTGGAAAGGAGCTGATTCCAACTAGGAATACATCCACTGCTCTTTCCTAACTACCTATATACTGCCTGCTGAGGACCCAAGATAAAATCTGATGCTAATGAAGCAAGTGAAGCCAGGATTTTGCTTTTAGCATATAGAACCTCTGAATTTTCTCACCATAAGAAAGAAAATGCTCACGTACCTACGTAACCTGGCTTTGTGCGTTGATGGCAGCAGAATGAACTTTTCACTGCAGGTTAGGGTCTGGGACCAGCACCCTCACAACAGAAAGAGCTCACAACCCACAGGTGTGGAATCCCTCCGTTGTGCACGTCCCAGCAGCCTAATGAACCACACTGATTTGCAGACACCCAGAAATACAATCCCACCCCTGCTTCACCATCCTCTGTCGTGAAGCACACGAAATCCCCCGGTTTTTATGGGCAGCACAGGATATTCAAGCAGAACTCAGCTCTTGCAGTTTGGAAGCTTTGCAGTAATGGTGGCAAATGAACTGCTCCCAGACACAAAGATCTGTGAAAACAAAGGATAATCTGGCGGCTGGGGGATGGCCATGCCAGAAGAGAGCAGCTTTTTAAGCCATGCTCCTGCCAGCTCATCCAGCTGGCCAGAACTCTGGTGTCACCTGCCAGCCCATTACCTTCCACGCATCTTCTCTCCAAATCAGGAGGCTGCTTGGGTACAAAAAGCCTCCAAGATCCCTTGTTATAGTGAAAAATCACCATTTCAGCAGTTGGATTTGTTGGAAATTGGCTGAGAGGAAAAAAAGCCCATGCTGGAAACTTACCACAGAGAATACAAAAAAGCACAATCAGAAAAAATTATTAAAGGAGGGTCAGAGATAGTGCCCCGACTGTGCTGAGGTGGTCATCTACAGATAAATTAACAACATAACTTCGGAAGTCAAGTCTGTAAACACACAGCATGATGGACAGGCAAGTCAGTTCCTGCACAGAACATGTCAAAAAGCCAAAGCCGTTGTTGTTGTTATTTAGCATAAAAAAGATTTGGCTCTCGAGGATTAGATGCAGTTCATGATACCGCAGTGGGATAAAGTCTGTGTCTAATATGCTTAGAAAACCTTCTCAGCATAAAAAAATAAAAATAAAATCCTTTGCCACACGTGTGTATTTCTCCGCTGCTTTTCCTATGTGTTAATGGATAGGGATTGACGTTGTGAAATTGCTGCAGCAAGCTGAGAATGACGTATGAAGTGAGAAATTCTGCCCAATGCACAGGGAATATGGATGTGCTGCGTTTCTCGCTGTGCATTACACAGATACACAAGATCCATCTCAGTCAGAGCAGCAGCTGGCAAAGCCTCTGAAGCCCAGAGACTTGCACACGCCTGCTGCAGAAGCCCAGTAAAGCTGAGGGCTAACTCCTCACAGCCTCCCTGACAGCAAGGGAAGGGGGCGGACAGAGGTATGCAAGTGGACAGGGGATGAGGGAGGGCAGAAGGAGGGAATCAAAAAGCAAAAGCAAGAGTATCTCTTGCAAGAGGATCTAAGATCAAGCCTCATCATTACAGAGACAATGTGCAGGAGGGATTAGGCTCCAGCATTGCGAGGGCAACGCTGCTGTCTGCATGGAGGACGGGTGTGAGCAGCAGCACTGCCCATCAGGAGGGACGTATGTAAGCCACACCGCCCCGAAGAGGTACGTATTAACACACTTATATGCACGCATATAAATACATGCATATGCAGTTAGGTAGGTAGCTCACTGCTACCATTACTGTGTCCAGACACCTTGGCTTCCTGGAGGAGTCCTCGCATCCCATGTTCTCAGGGCTGGCCAGGCATTTCCCACAGAATAGATGCATTTGTTTTTGCCCTAGCAGTCAAAAATCCAGACTTTTGAAGGAAACCTGCCTGTTTCAGTGAGCAGACAAGCTTTTTTCCAAACAAATGAGACCATAATTTAGCAATTGTGTTTTCCAAATGGTGTTGCACAGACTCCAACAGCCTGGGCCTGGCCTGGAAAGAGAGCACAGTTCCGGTATTTACAGTCCCAAGTATCGCTAAGAGGGCTGTACGGCCAGGGAATGTTTCTCTCCTCTTTTTCCCCACCCCACACTTCTCTGCATTTCAGTCCTGGCCCAGCAAACCCCTTCTGCCTCTAACTCACGCCAGGCAGACCTGTGCCCTCCATGTGCCTGAAGAGTGCCCGCTCCCTGGTACCATTCCACCACTTCTCCCACCTGTGCTCACCTCCACCTAAGACCTTAAAACCTCCCTGACAAGGTTTCCATTCTAAAGCCGAGCTCCAGCCAAACACTGTGACTTCTACCAACTGGCATCTTCCCACGTGAGCACAAAGCCCTCTGCTCTTGAATTATTTCTAGCCAGCTCCACCCTTACGCAGGAGCACATGGCAGATGCCCGCTTCTACAGGCAGCTAACAAGCAGTAGTAGCAGGGCTCCTTCCAGTAGCCATCAGGAGACAGCAGCACCACCAACAGCTACTTAAAAATACAACCTGTAGGAACAGCAGATGGAGCGTACAGGGAACCACCTCACAGCCAGCTCAGAGCTACCCTTGCTGAGGCTTTTAGTCTCCAAGGAGAAGACTCCAGTCTCCAAGAGAAAATATTTTGCACCAGGAACATGTTCTGTGAATGCATGCAACTGCTGCATGTGAAAGCAGCTGGAAACGAGAACAGAGATGTGGAAGAATAGTGCAGGGTGACAACAACCTAGAACAAAGTCCATGCGGACCTACAGCTGACCTTCCTGTCTCAGTCACAGAAGTCCCTTCGCAAAAACCGCTTGTAAGGGAGCCACAAAGGGAAATCAATGCTTAAATACATTCTTTTTCAGGATCCAAAGAAAATATCAAGACATTTAAAAAGCAAAACCAGATCCTTCATTTTTTTTGTTCTTGCATATGGAGAACATACCCCTTGGGTCTTTGTTCAGCCTTCTCCAAAACCATTTCTGAGTATGTGTAAATTATCTTCACGTTCCCCTGGGAACATGCTGACCACATCAGTGGCTCTGTGCTCGGTGCCACAGGCTCCCTGCCCTGCATTTCAGAAGAAAAAATATTAATTCCAGCAACTCAGGTCATTAAACAGCACTGCACTAGTAGCGATCTGTGAGCAGTTCGGCTCCTAGGACAGAGACAAGTCAGTGATACGCTGCTTGCTGGTGATGCTAAGATTCTTACAGAAAACTAAACCAACAAGAGGCCTTCAGCAGAAAAAGAACACGAAAAATAAACGACTTGAAGAAAATTCTGTGTCTCTGCTCTAAACGCTGCTAAAAGGTAGGAGATGAAGGAAAGGCAATTTTACACCAAGTTGCACTTTGAATCGTCCCTTCCCCAAGCAGTGTCTATCACCCTCCAGTTCCCTGTAAGGACTACCGGGCCTCCAACATTCCTCAAACACCTGACAAGACCTTGATGGAAGTACTAATGCACAACATGGCCCGCTTGGGTACCTCCTCCCTCCCTCTCCATCCGTGCTAGCTGGGGTCTCACCATGGCATCGTACCTGCTCAGGGAATCTGCTCCAAACCCTTGGCACTTCTGAGCATGTTCACACAGCACGGAAACCCTCCGGCTCCAGCCTAACCTCTCCCCAGGGGCTTTAGGAAATGGCCTGACTGCTAAACACTTCTCAGAAACACTCCAGCTGCCAGCACAAACTTTATCCGAGCACTGCTCTGCTACCTTTGCGGTCAGGACGCTGAGGACACAGACAGGCACTTAAAATGATTTCCACATACTCTGCCTCTGCTAAGCTTTTTCATTTAAAAAGTTCATCTGTGCAAACATTCCCTCATGGATGCGATGACTTGAAAGCAGGATGACAGACATTTACTGTCAGCTCACAAAAACATATGCTAAAGAAGTCAGCTCGTACAGATGACCTCCATGCACACACAGCACAGAGCTCTGGAAGAGCCGTGTCCTTGGGGGGGACAGGTGTGTTAACATCCCCGAGCTGAGCAGGGAGGAACTCAATATGTTCTGTTCTTCAGCTTTTTAAAAGCAATTTACCAGTGACAAGCATGTTTCATTGTAGACTTCTGAGCCAACGCAGTTGCACTTGGAAGCAGAAAAGCATATGCTTTAAATACTTTTTCGAGCAGGGATGAAATGTAGGGATAAATTTAAGTAACTTACTAAATCAGATTTGCATCATTGTTAGCAGAAGACAACAAGAGACTTTAACAACCCAAAAGAAGGGAAATAAATATGAGAGATTGGGAAAAGAAGGAGAAACAAGGAGAAAGGGGCATTATCTGCTCCTCCCGACAGCTGCTCGGGGCGATACTTGGTGCAGAAGGTGCTCTGTCCTACCTGTATCATTTTTATTCTCTACTGAGATTAGCAAATGGCCAGTATTCTGCCATTGATTTATTTCTGAATCCTTATTTGTTCATGCCTTAAAGGGCAGTCTGCAGGGACGGTTTGCATCTTCACTGTTCCTCTGGAACAGGCAATTAACAGTGGTGGCAGGGAATTACAGCCCTACTGCTTGAAAAGAGGTTATCAAAGCACCGAGCATCTCTAGCTCAGAGCTAAATCTCTCCAGGGATGGCAGACACCAACTGGGACACAAGTTTCTCGAAGGCAGCAGAGGGAACACTTCAGTGCTGAGGCCCTCTGAAACCAACAGCGTTAAGTGGTCCGTGCAGAACGGAGAGCCCTCCAGAGATGTGGGCTAAAGGAGGGGGGAAATTGCACAACAGGCAGGTTTGCTTCAAAACCCCTGCTTTATTCCACCTGCCAAAGCCATTTGAATATATTTATTCGTATTCTTAAGGGAAGAAACACATTCAAAGTTCTCTGCGCACCGCCTCTCTCCCCTGCAGTCCCATCAGGGGCAAGCGCAATACAGATTCTGAAAACTAACCCCACATTAGGCTTTCAGGGAAGAAATCATTCTGACTGTTTTTTTAATAGCTTAAGGTACCGTGTAAAGTAATGCTTTAACACCTCCAGGAGGAAAGGGACACAAGCTAAAAGCCTTTCTTTTTTCCTCCCCTTTTCTGCACCACGCACCTTTTCCCGGGTGTGCACGACTTGTGCCCAGCAGCTGGCAGGGCATCGCTGGGGGAAGAACACAGCTCCGTGATCTCCTTGGCTGAGGACGCAGCATTGGTTTTGTGGCTGCCTTCATTCCAAGATTTGCACACACTTAAAAATCGCTGCTCTCTAGAAGCAAAACTGAAGCTGGGGTGGGAGGGTTAAAATAGGAGCCTTGGTATTAGGCAACAACTATTACTTCAATTTTCAAAACATTACATAAATTGTAAATAGCCCCATACTGAGGAGATAATTTCATCATATATGATTAACTGTTGTCCAAAGGGAATAGCAGAGCTGAAGATGAAACGACAGACTTCTATTTTCCCTCTCTAAAGTCTCCCACCAGTGCATTCATCTCATCCTCGTGCCCCCTAATTACTGCACGGAGGCAGCGTGCTTCTGGAAGTAGTGCCACAGCAACAGCACGTGCATTTCCACTGCGAGTGGTGCAATCCTCTGACATCAAACTGCAAAGCATTTGTGGGTCAATAAAGGACAGACAGATACCCGCTGACATAGATAGCAGCAGCTTTGATGTTGACAGAGCCTGAAATTAAAACCCTGGACTAAGTGCACAGCAGCTATATGGAGACGAACAGCTGAAGATGACACAGCCTCATCTGGTGTTTTGGTTTTTTAAAATTGTCACTGTAGGCTGCTGTCCGTTCACTATCACCAGTGATAGCCACAGATTTTTAAACAAAAGTTACTCGTTTTGGATTCCTCTCATTTATCTTACAGGGCTCAGAGGAAGGAGTTACAGGTTACAGCAAACTGGTGACATTTGGGAGGAAGCCGTGCCCACCTGTTTAATTAACAACACATACTGCTGCCCTGCCTTACCTGAGCTCCCTCAGCCTGCTACTGGCTTTGACGGGTTTTCATAACAATAAACCACAACAAGTGAATTAAAGTCCCGAAGGACTCTAAGCTGCAATGTAGGAAAGCTATAAAAGATAAATGATGTCTTAACTAATTTTATGATTTATTATTCCCCCAACTTTGCTCATCTTGTAATGCAAGAGAACTCATTTTTCTACGTGGCGGACAGCTATGTCAACCCCGTTAATGGGCACTATTACCGTCACATAAATATGTTTGTGAAAATAAGTGTGGTTTCACTCTGAAGCTGACCTCAGCACTTCAATTTTATTACAAGCACAAGGCCTGTCAGTGACAAAAATGGATGCACTTATACAGGGATTCGGCTTGTCTGCCACTAGCATTTTATTCATTTTTCTCCCCCAAAAAGTTCATCTTTAAACAAGCGCAGATTCATGGTTTAAATTACTGTTTTGACACCTCATCTGTTGTTCTGTGAATTCTTACAAAAAACATAATTTCCAGTCCTTTAGGAGATAAAGGATCAACATTAACCATCACTAGGGCCACTGCATTCATCTGAATGTAACACGGACTACATACACCTAAACTGACTTAAAACTTGCTGCTTGGAAGATTTCCTCAGCAAACGTTCAGGCTAAGAACGATGTTAACCAAGTAACTGAATTTGTGACTAACAAGATGCTTTCAGGTGGCAGGACTCGTCAGGTGAATTTTAGGATGAGACTTTCCAAATCTCAACCGTTTTAACTAAACTTGAGGACTTGCAGTATTTGGTGGCCCAGGTTTATGCCAGAGGTCAGCGATGCTGAAGTTCTGCCTGCTCTGCCTACATCGGTTTCAGGAAAAGTATGAAACACAACTCAGCACTGCCTGCTTTTAAACCTTCATATTCTAGCACTAGTGACACAGGGAAGGGATGTGCTTACAAGGATGTGCTTACCTACCTTAGTACCAACCCCTGCAGAGCCTAAAGCAGCCTTAGGACTGTCTCAACCTCGGTGAGCAAGTACTGATGACCAAAGGGCACCTCAACAGACAAGGGTAAGGAGAGTGCAATGCAGGTGGTCCAGATTTCTTCCCTGCCCTCACACTCAACAGTGGATACACACGCCTTCAAAACCTGCTGTCAGGTGTCCCAATAACGTGATGCTTCCTCATCTGGCTCTATCTGAATAAATGATATTCAGAGGAGTGTGGGCAGATCTTTAGGTAACAAGAAAAAACTGATTGCTTTCCAGACTTGCAGTGCAAGTGCAGCAATAAATTGATTCTGAAATGCTCTGACACTCAGAGTGTCGACATTTAATTGTATTATTTCCAAACATGATTCTCATTCCAGATGCCTTTGATTTGATTTAATGTTCTTAATATGTTTATATACACCTTTAAGATGTTTATCCATTCTTCCTATCTGTCAACATGGCTGGCTTCTCACATCCCCAGGTACTCAGCTAGTTGTGAGCAGTCTTTCTGATCATCCTTTCTGGCCAGGATATTTGCTTCTTGGATAAGTCTGTGCAGCGGAAGTCTGGCCAACCCTTCTGACCGAGTCCTGTAGCCATCTCGATTCGGTGACCAACTAGTCCCTCCAGATCCAAGGTTCCTGGCAAAACCCCAGAGCTTCCTCTAGGCAAGAAATAGCTAAATAGCAAAATCCCCTTGGAGGTGCCAGCCATTCTACCTCAATCCGATCACCCCAGCGCACCACATTTGTCAACTTCTTTTTTTTTGGGGGGGAAGGGGGAGGATAAGGAATAAATGTAGTAAATCAGGTCAGTTATTTTCTCTGGAGGCAACCTTTGTTATAAAGAGTCAGTCAGTTTTATTACTTAGAGGCATCTTTCCCAGGTACATGCATATAACCAAACCAGCAAACAATAGCAAGCTGTTTAAGCAAAA
This sequence comes from Heteronetta atricapilla, assembly GCA_011075105.1. NCBI lineage: Eukaryota > Metazoa > Chordata > Aves > Anseriformes > Anatidae > Heteronetta > Heteronetta atricapilla. The sequence continues at coordinate 9,391,423 of CM021744.1, forward strand.
CAAGGTATTTTACAAGCTGCACTTCATCTGGACTGTATTTTCAGGCTATAACTACATTAACAACTACTTTGCTTTTTAAACCAATTTTGAAACCTTTCTCATCTTCCAGTTTGCTTGGAAGGTGGTGTGAGCTGCCTGCTAACATAGGAGAGACACCGAGCGACTGAAGAATGAAAAAGGCCAGGAGAAAGCCCCCTTATCAATGTCATCCCTTTAGGACTTTCTCTAAAATAAAGGAAACAGCTGAACATTGAAGCCCTGACTACTTCTTTCATAAATGTCTATTAAATTTACCCTGCGCACGTGCAAGCCAGAGCAGCAAGTGGGTGGTTAACTGCTTTATGCTGCATTCGGAAGGTCACACGAAGAACTGTGCCTTCCTGGTTGCTTTGCAATCCATCCCGCTTTACCCTGCCATAAACACCTGCTGTTCTGACAACTGCATTTAAGATGGACTAAAACATCACGCCATCCGTCTTAAACTGGATCCCGAGTTGGCCCTGGGGAAAAGAACCTTACCAGACCAGCTATGGGAATTAGACAGGAGGGGGGACGATGGGAGACGAGGACAGCAGTTAGCACTGTATGAACTTGGGCCTGTTGGTTAGATGTGTAGGCTGGGAGGAACATAGCCCAGTGGTCTAGAGAGAGAGATGGGACAGGGGAAATCGCACACTCAATGTGCTCCCAAACTGCCCCCTGGGGAAGCCACTGTGCAGCGCAGGGAACCTGCGGAGATGGAGCACCCACCTGGGGCACCAAAGCACTGCCTGGAGCTTTGCACGTACATGGGGCTGCATTTACAAAGGCACCTAAAGGAAAACCAGCTGTTAAATGAGGGTGAAAAGCTCAACTTATCTGCATGGCAGTGAATTGCAGAAGCCCTGCTAGCCTCCAGGACTCCAGGTCTGTGGAAGCAATGGACAGGTTAGCTCTGGTTAGGCAGGGACTGAGCCCTCTGACAAGCCCTCACAAGGACTGAGGTGGGCAGCCAAAGCCAAGCACCCAACATAACAACTCCTCCTTGGAAGGGAAAGATGTCCTCCCACCTGCTGGGCTCCCGAGGGTTGGTGGTGACAGGTTTGCTGACTCCATTTCCTGCACCGCCATCTCGCTGGGACTGAGCAGCACATCTGTTCTGTTTAATGGCCGTTCTGCTGCTGTAAAAGATCTTTTGTAGTCTTGCGCAGCAGCAATCAAGTTAAGCCTAGACTGACTTTTATGGCAACAGCACCTTGCTGGATAAAAAGCCTTCTCTTATCATGTATCATATTAAAAAATAAGTATTAACATCCACTGCAGAAACACGAGGATGGTTGACACCTCCTATGTGAACTTGATTCATGTTTGTGCTAAACCTGGGTACAGTCCAGCTGACACAGTCAGCTAAATGATTGCACTGCCAGTTTAATATTTTGCCATCTGCTAACTGAAAGCTCTGCTGCCTGCTGGGTCCCATAAAGACTTTTATTTATTATATTACACATGGCAACATCTGCCACAGGATTCAGCTCAGCTCAGCTTCCTAATTAAACAAACAAACACTACATCTCCAGTACACGATTGGGTCTAACTATTATTTAGAAAATCTGATAGGTATTTAAAAGATATACACTGTCTGTTCTAGGTGATCAAAACCCCATCCCGCAGCTGGGGGGCGAGGGGGTTGTTAAGACAAGCTTGAGCTTCTCCACTGCTCCATTTTGCCATCGCAAAGCAAATAGAAACCACCACCTGTTATAAGTGTTTGCTCTTATATTTTTTAGACTGTTCAATTTATACTAATGAGAAATACAAGGTTATTTCAGACCCCTATTAGTTCTCCCCAAGTACTGTGTGTCTGCGCAAGCAGGGGAGAGCATTTTCCTCTGGCACTAGAAGACACCTGATGAAAAGAGGCACCCGAGCTGGGCAATCCTGCACTGATCAGCCCTCACAACAGACACCACGAATGCGCTGCCCAAGGCCTTTTTCTAACTTCATCTTAATGGAAAGAAATCACTGCAGAACTATCACTGGCTATGTACCATATCAAAGCTCTCCCATCTGTGCTAGTCACCTGCGGTTAAGTCAGATTGGGAGAAAAGCTGGATGGCATCCAGGCCTAATGAATTCGGTGGCAATGCCACCAAGTTCTTCATGATTTTTAAAATCAGTCCTAAATACAAAAAAATGTATTTAAACTTTAACCCTTCTTAGACCACATAATTTTCTTTTAACACACCTCTCATTTTAAGCATGAATTAAGTTTTCCACTTTGCCAGTCCTGCATCTGGTTCTCATTTATTGTACTTAGCTATTCAGTTACAAAAAAAGACAAAAAGAGAAGTAAAACCAACAACCTATGTGGGGGAAAATACCAGAACTCCTCGTTGAATCTAGTTCTGTTAAAAAAAAAAAAAAAAAAAAAAAAAAAAAAAAAACTGCCTAAAATAGGTGTCTTGGTCCTGTTTTAAACCAGCTTTATTTTTAATTGCTCCTAGTGCCTGTGCCACATCAAGACAACCTTTCTACTCTCGTCAAAAACTGGCCTCCTTCCTCCTTTAATCACCCATCAGCAATCCTTTAATTCACACCAGTGACAGGTGTGTGCTGGCTGCCATCCCCTGTCCCCTTGGGGTAGGAAGTCAACCCTGTCAAGAGGAAAAAATGTTGCATTTATGAAAATAGCATTGCTTTTCAGCTAAAATCATTGTTTTTAAAATGTTTTTTACACCACTGATGCCCTGGAGATTTCTCAGCCCACCTACTGCTCTCCTGCCAGGCTATGGGCTGGGCACCTACAGGCTTTGTCCCACGGCCCGGCTCCCTGCTCAAGACAGCAGCTTCACTCCGACATGCCAAAACATGCACCTCTGCAGCCGCGCTACTGCCAGAGAAATTAATCAGTATAATACAACACAGGCTGCCAGATCACCCACCACTAAAAAGCCCCAGACACTGAGTTATTTGTGAATGACTTGACAGACTCCCTGCTTACCTGGCTCTGTCGGTGATAGAAAATCTCCCTCCCGACACAAGTAGACAGAGCTGTGTGCTACAATTCCTTTGTCACCACACAAATAAGACAAGGCAAGGCCATATTAAACCATTTATCTCCTCCACAATCCACAGCACCTATATACATGACATTTATAAAAATTCCTTTTATTCCTAAGGTGAACCAAGGCTGGAACCACTAACAGCTCTGCATGTCCTGATTAAGCAAGATGTGCTACAGCGTATGCTTGATATAAATTGCTTCTAATTAATTTTGGAGTGTAACATTTGGATATTTACGGGCTCAAAGAAGTTATGAATCTTCTTCCATTTCACTGATGCCTGCCCTATGAATTATTTATGACTGAGTCATCACAAACAGACAAACCCCAGCCATACGTGATCTCTGCCAGTTTACTTCTCCAGCTCAAACACAAAGTCTGCCATCACTTTCCTGAAGACCCCGGAGCTCCGCACAAAAGGAGGAGGAGACAAAGAGGCAGAAACCAAATTATTTGTACATAAATGATGAACACAGCTGCCAGGTGCTGTCAGCACCAACAAAAAGCAGGTTCAATTGGCAGAAAGTTTCTCCATAAAGCTGCAGTTCCCTTGAGCCCCAAGCTTAAGAGCTCACTGGAGACCTTCCAAGGTAGCCTTTAATTAGCGACACTTTCCTACCTGCCCTGTCTGGCCCTGTCTTGTTCCAGCCTTGGCCCCTGCTTTAAGGGAATTTCACACCGTCTGGGTACTAGCTTTCAGCAAGAGCCCCTCGGGCCCTGCTCCCAGGTGCGGAGCCGTGTGTCCTGCAGGCACGGCCAGGAGCCAGCCCCACACCACAGCACTTGTGGCACAGCCCACAACCTGCACCGGTCATCTCCCTGACAAGTGTGGGATTCTCAGGGACGAGGAGAAGAGAGGCTGGATCCCCAGTGAGCCCCGTCTCCCTCTCCCAGGCACCTCTATCAGTCTGTTTGTTCTGTTAAAACATCTCATAGTGCATGGAGGCAGAGCCTCTCCTTCCAGCACAGTACGAACACAGCTTAGTTTCTGGAGGCAGTTCACCCCTTTGTTCATCCACCTGTTGAAAAAGTGTTCCTTACCTTCCACAGCTTCAGGACACAAACTGCCTGCACTTCAGCCTCAGACATACCCTTCATTTTTCATGTCTACACATAACAACTATGGACTGCCTCTCTGATACTTATACACTTACAAATAAGCAGGTTGCCAATCCTGTCCTGTTCATATACATGTTTCTCTCCCCAGTGACAAGTTATCTTGGAAACAGCTGGCAGATACCTTACCGTGTGGCACTTCTCCCCATCAAACATCACTGTGCTCTTCAGTGTCCCACTCGAGGTGCTGCCAATGCCATACATCACTTCCTCTTGATACAACACTCTGTGCATCACGTCCTAAAAATTAGGTCCCATAGCATTAGCGTTTCTCAACACCTGCTCACATATTGTAGAGGAGCAGGAAATTTCAAATACTTAAGGAGATGTGAATGGAATTTGACAATGTGCATCAAGCAAGAATGTGTCCAGCCCTCAGAAGAAGAGTCCCAGGAAGAGGTTGTGACAGCTCATACCGCTGCTCGCAGAGAGAGCCTCAACCAGGAGAGAAAATTATCTGGAGGCCTTGCCAATCAGCCATGCACCGCACCGCAGGGAATTACTGATTCCGGGCGACATGAGCTGTACTGCAGTATTTGTCAAACTGACAGCTTTCCACTTGTGCATAGTTGCTTTTTCCGTGCACGTTCCAGCTGTGGCTCCTGCAGCCATTTGGTTTAGCTGAACTGAATCCTGGCCTTCGCGTAAGAATCAGAGGATTTCACCACTGACACAGCAAATCCTTCTCTATGCCACATAATTCGTGGGCTCCTGAGTCACTTCCCAACTTGACCAGGAGCATGTCCCAGATGTTTCCTAATGCTGTTAAAGGCAACAGTTGGTTTCTCTTCAGGATCGTTGCAAGGAAATGTCCTGTGTACAAGATTATCTTCTACTCACAGAAAAACCATTCCAATACGGACAAGCGTAACTGACCCTAATTGTCTCCTGCACAAAGCATGAGAGCTCAGGAGCCGGTCTAAGGATACAAAATTCCTAGTCCAGCATTTCAGCTTACATACTTGCAAGCCAGTGGCTCCTGAAGATGGGGTGACCGTAAAAGAAAGAACTGAAAAGTAGAATTGAAAAGAGCTTTAACATCAGCAGGATGCACCTTTTTGCCACCAGGTCATTTTATCAGCACACCAGGTAGACCAGGGTCCAACCTTTTTTTGGGAGGGGAGCTATTCCTTTCCTAGATTTAAGGTAAAAGTTGCTATTGATGGAAGAATGGCCAGTGGCAAAGGACATCACTGTCTGCTTGTTTTTAAAGGCACTTTTAGACTTTAAGGAACTACATTCAGTAAATTTTCCTCAGAAATCTCCCTCAGCTGTTGTTCATGACATTCAGTCTCCCTTTTAGTTCAATAGCACGTGATCCCCAGGCTCTTCTCAGATCCCAAGAGCCCCCAAATCTGCAGCTTTCTGAGCTTCTATCTGAAGTTTTCCTTGAAAGCACTCACCCAGCTTTCCTTGCCAAAACACCAAATTAATAGTAAAAACACACAAAACAATCCTATCAAAACTCATCCTGATAACTGCTGGGATGTTTCCTCTTGAAGACACACCAAACATGACTCTGAAAGACTACAAGTGAAGCTTCAGCCTAACTAAAGCCAGAATTACAGAGAATATCAAAGTTCTCCCTGAAATGACTGATTCGGTATTCATGGCAAATTTCAATAAACATCGCATGATCTCTTTGGACCCTCTGAGACATAAACAATGCAATTAAAAGGAAACATTTACTTCCACTCTTGATGGTATTACCTGAGGGATAGCAGATGCCAGATAGTTCAGTGTTTATTAGAAGCAAGTAGCAAGTTTGGCAGTTGGAATTGGCTCAAGCCTCTCTCACATTTCTGTAATTTTATAACACCATATGGTCACTACAGATTTCTCTGACTATCTTCCGGTTGAAGTTCAGCTGTTTCACAGAACATTTAAACTGAAGTTAAGCATATTGAAGATATAATGATAAGCAACAAAGATACTTCAGCGGGGGCTGTAAAATTACTAAGCAGTGCAGAATGCTGCTTGGATGAGTTAATATTGTTAGTAAGATGCTTACTACCCTTGGTCATAGGGGCCTGGGTACCAAATGAGGCATACACCAAATTCCAAACCTCCTGAGTCCCGAGGTCTGCTGGACTGAGCTAAAGCACAACCCTGCATGAGAGACAAACCTCCTGGAGCACAGCGACCCGCCGTGCCTGCTGCCTGCTGCCAGCACAGAAGAGGTGCACGTGGGTAGACTGTACCCAAAGCTTTATAAACCTTAACAGCATCATGTACTGCCTTCAGAAGTGACCTGAAGACTGGCGTGATGTGCCTGATACCACTCACTTAGGTGAGAAGACCATTTTCCTAAAGCTTGTAACGATGAAGAAAAGGCAGTACTGTGTGGGCATCCTGAGTCTGTGCTGATATCATCGGTTACTGGCACTAGGCTTAACAGCCACGGAAGACCTGACACTGCAGAAGCATGAAACTGCTTAGACCTTCTCCTAAAGCACTTTCAGGTTCTTGGAGCTGTTTGTCACTGTTTGTGCCAGAAGCAGCCACTAGAACCATCTCATAGGAGCAGGGCTCCTACAACAGCCTCTGTTCGGAGTGCTTACGTTCAGTTGTTGCTCATCTTAAAATATGCCAAAGAGTAGCTAACCTTGCTGCTATTTTTAACGAAAATGTAACTGTGGGTCTTGGCCACTATTCAGTAGTTCAAGTCTCTTTTTTTTTTTTAATTAAAGATTTCCATACACATTTAATTGGATTAGATTTTGGATTGGGATTCTTGTGCTTCTACTTAAGAGCTTCTCCTTCTAACTTCTCCTCTCCACACAAAAATACCCACACCTCCTTCCACCAAGGAAAACAAGCAATTTAGAATTAACTCCATCTTTCTAAGTATGTAAACAAATATCTGCAGAAGCCAGATTCAATTTCCAGCTTCTGGAAATGGCATCAGCCACATACTGATAGCTATCGGCCTGACCTCCTCCACGGACAGCATTTACATTCCATCTCTCAGTTACCGCATCAGGGAAATTGCCTCCATGCTCCTGCTTTACCACATAGGTCTTCTCCTAGCGGAGCCCTGCTCCCCCAGCAGAACCCGAGCACGGATGCCGGCGAGCAGGCAGGCAGCTCGGGGCGTGATCGATGGACGGAACAGTTGCCAATCAAACGTCACAGACTTCCCAGGGAATTGAGGGCAACGAGAGCGCCGGTTCATTAAGTCTCCCATTTACAGGATTATCTGCAAAATATATTTTCTAAAAATGCATGGCAGAAACATCAGAATGACACAGCAATCTGTTTTGTTAATAACTTATTTAACCGTGTAATTTATTGCTGATCTCTGCAGCAAGGCAAGGCACACGCAAGTCCTTGCTCCACCATGGCAGAGAGCAAAAACATATAAATCATATAAAATAGAAAAACCCAAGAGGGTTTTTAAAGTGTGCTCTTTTTTTAGCTCCACAGACTTAAACAACGAGTTCAAGCCTGACACTATGGCAATGCAATGGGTCTGGGCCTCATTAATTTTTAATCAACCTTTCTCCACCGTAGCTTTTGAAACGAACTGTTACTAATGACTAGTCATATGTCAGTCTAATGAATGGAATGCAGACTTCCATTAAAATAATGAAATTAGCTTGTTTGGACTTTTGTTCCAGTTCCATGGCACGCAGCCCCAGGTAATTACAGTTAGCACTACTCGCTCATATTAAAGTCTGTTTATTTACTTAAGGTCTTTAGTCAGGACATCCCAATTTAGCTCATGTCAGCTGGTTTTTATGAGTCTAGAAGCACTTGTCTTATTACCAAAGAGATAAATACATGCAGGCAGCGCAAAGTGCTAAAACATCAATTATGTACACATAGACATGCAAGAACAGAAACGGTGTGCCAAAAACTACGTGCACAATCCCCAGGCATAAAAACACATCTCCGTGGTTTCCTGGGACGGCAGCAATTACTTTCGGGAAACTGGTAAGGTTTCAAAGGCAGCTTTACTAAGTACAATTTGGCCCCTTCAGATATACTCCGTCCTTTAAGACCTCAAGATTAGGCTAAAATAAACCGAGCTAAGCTTTCAGATATTACTATATTCTAGACTGCCCAAGTCGTGACACCTTGTGGTGAGCTGAGCTGTAAGCATGACTGTTGGGCACCCTCCGTGTGAACCCTACGAGTGCAGGCAGCTTCAGCCTGCCTTGACATGAGAAGATATTGGTATGTGGTTACAAATATATGCTGCAACAAGAAGATTGGTGTGAATAGATCACACCCAGGACTTTCAAAGAGTTTCTTCCGAAGTTACATGAGCCTGCATCCTGTAATTAATGTCCCATAGTCACAGATTACCTCCATAAGGGATGTAGATGACGAGTTTAGCTCTGCTTACCTGGAACAGCTGGCAGGCCAGGCCAGATGAAAAGTTACTGTGCACAGCCAGAATTTCTGCTAATGGTAGTTTCTAAATAATAGGCACTATTCTGTGAGGCTTTAAAAAAACTGCAAAAAATAAGCTCAGGTGCCAAAGCAAGATTTGTTAAAGGGAAAACAACTTAACAGCCATCACTAAAACTAGTTGGCAAATGAATACGTACAAGTCTCTACTGACTCAGAGAATGCATTATATTCTCTTCTATAGCTTTATTTTATTTTACGCCTTCAGTGAACTTTTCTGATCTGTGCTGAGGCTTACAGCGAAATCCTGCAGCACTGCTCTTCACACAGAGGCCGTTCCTGCCTGTCCCCTCACAGCCTGTGCCCCACGGACATGGAGCCAGAGCCAGCAAACCCCTGCGGACACAGGGCCCGCCTGGACCACAGCTTAAAGGGTTTCCTGCTCACGCAGGTCAGAGGCAGGGCTAGGACAAGCCAGGCTCCCTTCGCACTACACAGCAGGAAAAGCCACGGCCATTTCTACCAGCCCCAAAACACTTAACCTGAGGTAGAAGGCCAGGCAAACCAGGAATTTCACAACAGGAGACATATTTCTCAAAGTACACTGATAAAACAAACAGGCCAAAATAAATAAAGTAAGTGTTTTCCCATCACTTTCTTAGTTCCCCTGAAGCACACGAAATATTGATGCAGTTCTTCTCCCCAGTACCATGTACACCTCACCTCTGAGACAGCGTGGGGACGATGGGGCTGCTGCTTTGGGGTGGCATCCTGCAGAGCAGGGACATCTGCTTGTCCTGGCCAACAGCCCCTCACCTCTCCTCCCCCAGGTCCCTTCAGAAATCTCTGAAGGAGCTTTTGTCTCATTGCCCATTGAAAAATACACAGTTGGGGAGGGAAAAAAAACTCCTTCCTATTCACGGTTATGAATTAAGCACTTGCAGTAGGTTACGTTTATGACCAAGTCCATCATCATCCAGCAGTCCCCACTTTTTGCTGTCAGTTGAGTTTCAGATCAGAGTATTTTCATAGCTATGCCATGAATCTCTCAGAAATGGAAACTAGTTTTTTCCTCAGACACGTTCAGCCCCTTTGCAAACAGACTGAGGAAGGCAAACCACTGCAGAGCCGTCGATTTAATAGGATTTAGCAGGAAAAACCCCAAGTTAGCCCAGCTGATGGCTGTAGCTGATGCCACATCACTACACAAGTGACTAGAGAGAGCGAGGCGAGCGCAAGGCCCAGTTCCAGTCCCCGTGTCAGAGCTGACATCCAAAGCTGTATTCCACCAGTTCAGAGTCCCACACTTCAGGCTGACAGCGCAAACAACATCAAAATGTATCAAAGCCTACCATTTAAGGGACAGTCTGTGTTTCCAAAGGACACGCTAATGCAGGAGAGCTCGAGGACCTTCCTGTCCTTTTCGACGTGTAAGAGACTTGATGACACTGACTGCTATAAGTCACTGTTGATGAAGTATTATATTTTTCTCGAGGCTACATAAGCATTGACAGAAGAATCGTGAAAAGCTGGAAGGGGAAAATGCTACCAGGTCAGCTTTGTTTTCTTTGTAAGCTTCTCTCTGGAAAATGAAAAGCACCGAGTTTACCAGATACTCCATCTGGGAGACCCCAGCACAAAACCAAAGTGAGCTCACGTTACTGCTGTGTGCCTCCCACCACGAGCCAGAGGACACATTGATCTCAGCTAAGTTGATTTAGCTCAATCTGCAGTCTTTCTCCTTTTATATTACATTAGGCCCTGATCCATCTTTCAAATTACCTTTGGCAATTAACTGAGGTGGCTAATTCGGGAGCCTAATTGCTCTCTGTTCCTCATGTAATCAATACAGACACACCACCCTATTAGCATACTAGGTAACTCGAGTATAAAAGCTCAAAGTTTTACGGTTTAATTCGAGCCTGAGAGCACAACAGACCTACTAGAACCGAGCCCAAGTGTCATCCCCGTGCTAGCACAAGAAAAGCACAGCATGGCGAGAAGCAGAGCTCCAACACCCAGGGCCCTCACCATCACTTGCCGAGCGTTTGTGCCCATTTGCAGAACATCAAGGCCAGGAAGCATTCCTCACCAGGCTGTCCTGCATGTCATGAACACCTGGAAAAGGACGTTCAGCAATAGTAAAAATTAGAAAGAAAGAAGAAATGTTTTAATAAAATAATAATTCCTTATCAATTACCAAAGAGAAATTAGCCCTTTAAATGCCTATATATATATATATATATATATATATATATTTTTTTTCCCCATCTCCAAAGCTTCCAGTTCTACAAGAAAACCAGTGAGAGGGCCACAACTGCAGCCCTCTGGGCACTGGCTGGGCAGGACAGCTCAGCCAATTCTGTCCCAGCTTCTGTGCTGTGCTGTTATTTCCCTGATTTCTCATGCACAGGAGAATTACACTTGCTTTTTTGATCGCAGCTGCATGTTGAGTGGCCCACAGTGATACCTCAGTCTCTCTCCTGGTCTGATACAGATTATTTAGATCTCAGTGTGGTGTGTTGGGTAATTTCATTTTTTTCCTTGGATATGTACTAGCAGCAGCTGCATTTAGCAGCGTCTATCACTTGACAGTGTGTTACAAGTCCCCTTGGTGAAATCCTCAATTCAAATTAGGTCCCAATTAAAAAATTTTTAAATGACATTTGCAAAAGCGGCAGTATTTTCAGAGCGACGTAAAACCTGTAAACAATAATGACAGCAAAAACAAACAACTAGAACATGGGATTTAGGGAATGCATTTGCAAAGTTTTATGAGGTCTTCTGTAGAATATGCTAGCAGTTAGAGTTATAAAAACTGAGATGAAATAGGAAGAATACTTACTTTCTTCTGGCAATGTATAAATTGCCTGTATTTAGAATTACTGCCATAAATTTTCAGCACTGTCAAACAAGCCTGTACTGTTAACAGCATTCAGTGATTACTGGGACGAGTAAGACTCATTTCTAACATTCCAAAAAGACATAAGGAAAATGAATTTTTAAATGTCATTAAGCTGTATCCCACAGCTATCTAGCATATATATATATATATATATATATATATATATATTTTCCTTTCCTTGAAAGCTTTTTTGTAACATTTACTTTATACTAGGTCAGATCTAAAGACAACTGAACCTGGCAAGATGACCCAGGTGGGCTTTCCATCGGGCTCTAACATTCAAACAATCCTGGACTCAATCACACTTGGAGTGCAATGAAACCCTGCTCTGAGCTCAAGGACTACCAGCCAGCACAGCTCGCTTAAACAGAGTGTTTCGCAGCCGTGTCTGTGCTATAAACCTGTTTGCTGCTACCTGTCCCACTCAGATCCGGGGGCACACAGCTGCACCACGGCTCTCCAGCACCACGCTGCACAGAAAGGCAGACCCAGACTGACCTGCACGCAGCACGGCAGGAGCATGACAAGTCAAGGGAAGCCCTCAACAGACAAGAATTCAGAACACGTTCTAGTGTTAACAAAAATACCGGCTTTCTTCTGTCTTAAAGTCAGGAGAATCTTTTTACAGGTCATGACCTGGCAGATATTTTGGCTTCTAAGCAATTTCTTCATACGCATGTAACTGCAGCACACACTGTTGGGTGCTTGACTGCAGAATTGTCTCCTGGGTCTCCTTAGCTGTGCCCCGCACACCACTGAACCGATTCAAATCACCACTTCCACATGACAGCGCCCCGTCTCCACGAACCACTTCTTCACACCAGATGCCCGGTGCAGATTTAATCTCACACTGAGCTAGTGGGTACTGAAGCACTGAGCAATAGATACTCACTGTAGCCATAGCGACCTGAGGCACCAGAGGGGGTGAGAAACCTATCCATAATTTGCTCGGGTGGCTTCTCCCTGAAGATAAAAGCTTACAACAGCCCAGTCAACAGAAATACAGGTGTTCGAGACTTGTCCAGACCAACACAAAAATATATTTAAGCTTTTCAGGTAAAATAGATGCACACAGCGAGGATCATTATTTATCTTCTCATGACACCAGAACGGTGCCTGCTGGCTCGTGCCGGCAGATCCATCCATGTGTCATTCGGTCCATACTCATAACACCTCATGGTAAGCCTTTATGATCCCCCATAGCTGTTACTAGAATTCTCTTGTGTACTGCAACCCCAGTGATGGGAAGGGGGAAATACAGTGCCAACATCACCATATTTAATCTCTTTCTCCCATCATTGTACAGGTATTTTCTCAAATTGGTTTTAATTGACAGTGACATACCATGAAAATCAGCTGCAAACTCAAAGCAGTATGAAACGGTGAGCTACGTTTGGTGATGCTTCCCAGCCACAGCTGCCTCAGAGGTAGCTCATTTCTCTGCTATGTTTTGTTTTACCATTCTTTCACAGAGGAAAAACATAACCAGGAATAGCCTCCTATATTAAAACCAATAGGATTGTACAGAAATGGAGTGACCTTTCACGGGGATCACCTGAGCAGCCTTCGGCATTTAATTCAGCCAGTGTGCTGAGCACAGCAGGCAGGCGTAACCACAGATTGTCTCAACAAACATATGAGATCTATGTCAAAAGTTGCTGCCTTTGTTATTATTATTTATTTATTTAAAGTAGAAGCTGATGGAACCTTTCCTCACGCCCCCACCCTGCACTGAAGTGGTAGCTCACATCAGTTTTAGGAGCTTCATTGGAGAGGTGAGGGAAGCGTGGGTGCGTGCGGAGCCCATGGTGTGATGCCCCACCTGTCCCCAGGGACATGGGATAACCAAGAAACCCTGCTCAGCGAGCAGCAGTGACTGCCATCAGTTAGCAGGGCTGGGGCAGGCCTCCCGGGTTTCCGGCTCACCTTTCTTGGCAGCATTAACTCCCCAAACGCAAACCATAAATTTGCTTAACAGGTTGCAGATGTCATCTGCATATTTGCTGACTCTCCCAGAAGTTCCTGGGAACGCAGACAGCATTATTTTTATTGCTGCAACAAATAACAATGAATTTTCGACGTTCCAAGAGTGTGACTGCAACTGCCGCAGGCACGCAGGCAGGTGTGCGATCCGCAGGCAGCCATCATAAAGCTCTCGCAGCTTTTCTCAGCTGCTGTCATCCCAGGCAGTAATTTCCAAAAGGTATTAGAATATTCATAGCCACTTCCAAACAGATTAGGCGTAGGCAGTAAATCATATGAGATTAACTTGGCAAAACATTTTTATCCTTTCATGTGCAGCTGTTCACATTCCTGTAGCAAAGGAGATTGTTTCATTCTGCTCTAATATTTGGATTTACCTTTGCAACACAGAAATGTGGAAGGTGTGAAGAACTCAGCTTTACCCGGTGAGCGAAGACAGCTTTTGTTCTAATGGACTGTGGGACTAGAGGCCTGCCATACGGACATCCTCCCTGAGAAACCACTGGGAACCTTCCCACCAACTCCAGAGTAATCAGATCAATAATCACAAATTGACAATAAAAAAAAAAAAAAAGTGCCCCTGTTGCCTTTTTTGTTGCTGCTGTTCATTTAACAATCCACACCCCTAAAAAAGGCACAATGCGAAGCAGGAACTGATGCCACCTGCCAGCATCACCCAAGCATGTTGCAAACGTGCATTCTTCAGTCGCCCACCTGTCTAAATGAAATGGATTCAACTCAAACGCTATTTATAAGCCAAAGTATTCACACTCTTTGTGTTTGGAAGATCAGAAATGGGGATATTTTCAAGCTTCAACATTTCAAGCACCTTTCATACTTCATATGAGTCGTTCAGTAGAATATTCCCCAGACAACCACCAAAAATACTTGACCAAAAGAAAAAAGTTTAAAAAGAAGATTTTTTTGGTGATACTTCTTTACTCTTAATTAAGGTTTCCATCTTGTAGTTCTTTTTAATCTTAAATTAAGTCCTCTCCGGACACGTCATGCTCTGCAGCTGTACTGGCTCACACCAGTGCGTTTTGTATTACAATATAAGCCAATAAATCTATCAGGCACCAGGAGCAATGCAGAGAACTTTTGCTCACGTATCATCCCAGGCTTCCCATTGCACCCAACATAAAACGTGCGTGAGTCTCTGGTAGCACGTACCTAACAACAGGTATTAACGAGGCAAACCAAGCTCTGCTGAGCTGCTCCAGTAATGACTTCAGATCGCGCTGCCTGCTGTTCCTCGGCACTTCCACGCCCTGACAAAACATCCTTGCTGTCAAGCTTCTCAAATGTAAAATTCTCGCACAAGCCAAGATCAATCTGCATGAGAGTTTACGGGGGTAACTCCTGCCCTTCTCACGCTGAATAATGCAAGAAGAGGAATGAATGGACGTGAAGACTACACGGGAGCAGATGAAACATGCAGACAATGCAGCGGTTCATCTGGAAGAAAGCACAAAACATACTTCCAGGTGGCACAATGCCACACAACACTTCCAGGCTAGCCATCTCAGCTCTCCTCTAACCTTTCTGGGTATCAGTGCATTAAGCAACCTCATGTTTGAAGGCTTCTCACGTGTTTCATGGGTTATTTGAGGACACTCACAGACGCGTTATATTCCTTTAGAGCAGTGTGGAGCAGGAAGCATGACTAACTCCACGCTCCTGAAGAACCATATGGTTAACATCACTTAAGCAGAAGCCTTTCTATTGACTTCAAATATACTTTTGCTCGTGCCCAAAAGGTTGAACTGTACCAAATTACCAAGAGTTCACTAAAATAAAATAGAAGTTTCTGATCCTCCCATCTTCCTCCAAGTCCTTTTCCTTCTCTTCCATGCTGTCCTGCAGCTATTGGGATTGGAACACGTAACCAAACACTTCCTCCTTGACAGAGCCAAAGCCCCTATTATTTATTTTAGTTACTTAAATGCTACAACAAAGGTGAATTTAGACAAATGATTAGAACTAAAATACCACATTCCGAGAGCAAAAGGCTGCCCACAGGACAAAAAGCTAACAGCTTTTTCTCTACAGAAGGCAAGCTCATCCTTTGCCGAGGCACCCCTTGGGGCAAACAAACCTACATTCTGGAGCTCCCGGGTTTACTTCTCATTGATTTCTCAGATACAATTACCCAGCTTCGTCCGTACAAATGAGATTTGTACCAATGAACAGAACAGCTCCTGAAGTCTGATTCAGAGCAGGAGTCTCCCAGGTTTAATGAACTTTGAATCAAGCCAACATAAAGCACAGCTGAAGAGTTCCCAGTCCTGTGAAGTCCCTGTATACATCTGTCCAAGCAAATTATTGCTGTCCTTGTCTCCTGCTCCAGCACACACTGCATCAGCCCCAGGACAGTGCTTGGACTCCGATGGCAAAGGCTGAGCCCTACAGGCCCAGCTGCCCTGCACACGGGCAGCCGCTGGGAGGTTTGGGTGCAGACAAGTTGCTGCTGCCCTTATCAGGACCGCTCAGTGAGAGCACGCACATGAGGTGTGTGCTCAATCTCTGTTAGCCTGGCTATTGAATTTATTTAAGGAAAAGGAGCTGCTTCCACTTTGTTTCCATGACAACAATCCTACGAATTTTGTCTTCATATACATGAGTTATTGCTTTTTGTGCTTCCATAGTCTAGGCAGGAAAATTAACATAATATGTTCTCAAGAAAGACAATCACATCTTCCTATCCTCCCAATACTCCTATGGGCAGCAAATTGTTAGATTTCATTAACAGAGGTATAAATGGGTTGAAAAGCAATCCTCATTCCTAAAAGTATTAACACTGGAGGGATTTAATTTCAGAACAACTTCAATTAAAGAAGATTCCTTTGATGTCCATGTTTCTGTACACACGGAGAACAGCCGAGCTTAGAATTGCGTATCTTTCCATTTTAGCCTTTGAAAGCAGCTTTCAGATGTTTATCCATCAATTATGGTCACTATTTTGTCTATATAATTTCACCTCTTATTTATTGATGACGTGTTCAAAATGCTTTTGGTGCTACAAAAAAATAACTTTCCTTTGACCATAACAGTCAAAAATCTCCCCAAGACGGACATTTCAAAGCAGGCAGGGATGCATTGAACAGAGAAGTACTTGGGATATGAACACTGCTCGCTAAGACTTGCAATTAGATGAGCTAAAACTGTAGAGTATGCATCAAAAGAATAAGTAGATGGCTAAAAGTATCATTACTCAGCCCACACTTAAACACTTAAGAGCTGCTAACAGAGCAAAGTAAACCACTTCTACAGGAAAAAAAAAAAATATTATATATATATGAGCATTGTTTTCTTGCCTCCTGAGTTACAGAATCAGAGCCTCACACCCATAGTGCTGTTAGCAAAGCACAGAGATTACACCATGAATCGAACAAACACTGCAGCAATTTCACATCACAGCACAACTGGGACGTTTTTCTCTTGAAAACAAGTGACATGATGTGGTGAGACAGACCTCATCATGTGGTATGAACAGTTACAATTCCGCTGACTTTGCTGGAAGGCTGAAAATCTGGACTCACTACCACACATTTGCATGGCTTTGACTACCCTAGAGTTGACTCACAAGGCACAGCTGCCAGCTCTGATGGATTCTGGGCTCCTTTCAGCACTTGAAGATAGATGGGTTCATAAGCATGGCATTTATGCTGTTATCAGTATGCAAGTGAGCGTACTAAATCAGCCAGAGAGCGATGAATTTTTAGGGTCAGCTGAGCAGGAGAATCCAATTCTGTAAACAGGAGGGGCACAAAGCTTTTTCTTCAGTGAGAAAAAAGAGGTTGGGGGGGAAGCACCTGTTGAGCAAAGTATGGACCAAAAATGGAAGAAGAAATAAAGGAAATAGAGAATAAAGACAAGTAGTAAACAGCCTCGAAGACTACAAGCAATTGGAAGAAGAATTTATAAAGTCCAGCTGGGGAGAATACTGCTCCCCAGACTCCACTTTAAAAAAAAAAAATCAACAAGGAAAAAACAAGACAAGTGCAACATCAGGGGAACTTCAGCATCGGCGTACTGATACTGCTGCTGGAGCTCCTAGGAACCCTTGGGGAGGATTAGTGCACCCAGCAGAGAATGACTGTGGGTGCCAAGGGAAGAATCTTCCCCAGGGGTCTGGTCTGTCCAGCGGTGTGGGCTGGCAGAGCAGGGGATCTGGTCTCCATGTGGGGGATAACCCCAAACCCAGCTGACCTGCGAGACTCCACTGACAGCCATGTATTCACTGAGATCAGCACATTCCAGGACGTGGTGAAACACCTCCACTGAAATGTGAAGACTAAGCAGAGGAGGCCGCTGTGATCTTTATCACTACCAACAAGAATCCATAAACACAAATTCGAGATGAAGGTAACCAAACTTTTCTATAAACTACAAACACACAAGTCCCTCTTTGACCTGAGAGATGGAAGCATTTCAGACAGGCTGAAACACAAAACCTGGGCAGTTCCTGCGTTCAGACACTAACTGTTATGGTCAGAATATATGTAAACAGAGTTGGGTGGGGTGGTGGATAATCAGAACCACAGAGATCTGTGGAAAACATCAGAGCTTTCCAGTAACAAAAATAACAGTATCAGCTCCCAGGCAGCAGAAGTGGAGGCCACAAGATCCCTTCCCTGGATGCTGAACAGCAGACTGGTGGTGATCACTAAGTCATCATTAAGTCATTTTTTAATCTGATTTTTTTTTTAAATGTAATAACCTAATCATTACAACTGAATATTCATCTTCTGGTGCACTGCAATCATACAGAAGATAGGAGATTTCCTTGACACAGCCTGAAAGATCAATTTGCAATTACAAACTTCTCATGGTGCCAGCCAGGACATTATTTGTTTAAAACAGTTTTAGTTCAGGACACAAGGAAGGTCTCGAGTTAATTCTCGCTCCAAATTTTCCAGTCTTTCTAATTAGACACAAAAATGTGAGCACATCTTATAACTCCACTTGAGCAGTTGAAGAGCACAGCGATTACGCTGTAGTTAATCTTTAGAATAACTGTGAAACAACCGGGAACCATCGGTCTTGCATAAGAAATATGTAATTATTCCTCCCGGTGTGGAGTAAATCACAAGAAAAGAGTAAATGAGGTTCAAATAAAGAATCTGGGTCATTTACACAGCTGGGCCAGCAGATCCCACAAGGTCTGCACCACAGAGAAACAGGCGATTAATATCCCACTTAAGAGCAGAGAGATTTGCTACAAAACAAGTCATCACTCAGAACACCGAGGAGGAAAGAATTTGGCAACCACCATAGAAAAGAAACTGAAAACACAGCAAATGAGTGAGAAAGTCCCATAGGTTGTATTGAGAGAGGTCTGTTCGCTCTAACTCAACCCTGGCTCAAGTCCACGGGATTCAGCTGGCTACTTCTGTGCACACAGACCCTCTGCTAAGCCAGGCAAGCATGCCAGAGATCAGTAAGGCACTCAGGAATTCATTGTTATCTCCTCCCTTTCTTTTATTAATTCGGCACCAATATTGTTTTCATCCATCTTTATGCTCTTCAGAGAAAACAGTATTACATTTTTTAGAGGGTATGATTCTAACCTCTTATAGGAATGAGCAGTAACCTAGCCTTAAAGCTCACTTGGCTATAAAAAAGCAGAAACAAGAGATTATATTTGGTGATAACACTCCCCATGGTTTGTCCTTGCTCCCTAGATGGTGATAAAAGCCTCCAGAAACTGCTCTTTCTGTCCTGAGTTATCTCTGTCAAAATAGCACCTTCTGGCTATTACCAGAACAAGGACACCAGCTTGCAGGAACCTCTGACCCCTTCGGTACTTCTCAGTCTTACGGCTAGGGGCATAAAGCACCAGGCTCATCAGTGAGCTAATTAGAAAGTTAGACCCACTGTGTAAGTCTGTACCTTCAAACTCAATGGCCAAGCAATCCCGGTTAGCATAGGAAACAGATTCTTGTTTGCATTCAACTCTTAACCAACCACATGGACTCAATCTCAATCTAGCCTTAAAAATATTGGCAGATCCTGGACAACACCAATAATTTCAAAACACTGGCAGCGCATACTCTTAGAAGGAGTAGGGGAATATTAGGAATCAACTGGGAATTTATACAGCAATAATAAATGAACAAGTCATGAACAGGATCATCGTTAGAGATCATCCTAGTCAGAAATGTAAGCGAACAAAACCATGTAAACCATCACCCTGAAGAGCAAGAACCAAGATATTTGGGATTAAAAAATGGTTAGGAAAACCATGAAAAGGCAGGAACAGATGGGCTTTTTTGAACTTCACCCAGTTCTAATCTATAGTTCTAATAATTCCCATTAGTATTTTGAAAAACAGAAGGAAGTTTAATGTTCAGTACACAATTGCCACGTTATTTCCTATGTATCTGCAAGTTTTGCTTTGTATCTTCCACGTATTGTTTTTGCTCCTGTGCTATTTTCCTTTTTATATAACTTACCAAGGATGATTTTTCTGTTTAATCCCTTTGCAGTCTGCTATTTCACTGTACAACACTGCCTCGAGATGATCAATGACACGTTTGACATTTACGTTTTATTGGAAAGAACGCAGATTGCATCTTTCTTCTGTTCCTTAAACATTTCCCTCATTATCCCACAACACAGTTTTGGGGACAATAGTTGCATCCCCATCAATTTTCTTCAATTCATTACATACTACTTTGAATAGTAACTTTTCAAAGTTTAATATTTTTGTGCCACTACTCTTTGTACATATTGTAGCCTCATTAATATTTCAAATCCAATCGCATTATGATCACTCAACCTTATAAGCTTACCAACATCTATCTTATTTATCATACAAGCCCTGCTTCATTTCCTGGGACCGTGTCCAAAATATCCTCCGAGATTTTTTTTTTATTTTTTATTTTTTTACTTGCTTATATAAATTGTAAGAGAAAACAATCTCACGCTACCACATGTATCTTTTCTTAGACATTAAACAATTCTTATTCCAGGCAAACTTGAAGTAATTGAAATCCTTTGTGATCAGTGCTCCATCCTTCTAATGGGTCTCCACAAGTGCATAAATATTTCTTCATTTTCCTGCTCACCCTCTCATGAATAACGTGCTTATGATCATATCCTTAACCATTTCCAGACTGTATTTTAACTCCAGTACCTGCTTTTTTCTTAAAATCCAATCATCCTACAGGCCCTTCTGCTTTTTCCCTTTGTCCTGCTGCTTACCCCACAGCCACGCTCTAGCCATAGAACTCTGCAATACCTCATTAACTTAGTCCTTAGAATTTCTCAGCCACCCAATTTGCATAGAGTTTCACCTCTGGAAACCTGCAAAATAAGGATGCAGATTTAAAGGTCTCTCCTCTTATCACAGAACGTTGTTTAGATGATTCTGAACGCACTGCAAGTTTTTGAAATGTCGAAGGGCAAGCAATGAGAACATCCCGCAGTTCTTCCAGCAGACTCAAATAGCTACTGCTTGCCACAGAAACTGGTCTGCTTTCAGTCACTAGCGTGACTTGCACAGCAGGGGTAGTTTGGTCTAGCCCACTACATGGTCCTTGAAGCAGCTGCAGGTGCTAAGGAACCTAGCAGGTGTAAAGGTTGCTGCACCCTGGCTTTGCACTTCTTTCTCACCTCCTGGAACACGGGCTCCTTCCAGCAGCAGAGCCAGGCTGGGACTGCTGCCATCCCTAATGTCTGGCTGGCGATGTGAAGCAGGAACCCGACTGCTCCGTACGTGCATGGTAAAAGGAGCTCAAAGCCTCTTTCGTCAGGCTGAGAATCTGGCCACAGCAATCAAGTTTATACATGAATAAATATGCCCACAGTAAGATCAAGCAAGCACATCAGTTATTTCCGGAAAATGATGTTATCATACCCATCTGCCAAAGTCTCTGTCTGTTAGCCAAGAAGAGCTGGCAAGAACGGATGAAGAGCTGGCCAATTAATGAACGACTCTGCACACATCTGGTGAAAAAACAGTGAATATTTTACCGCCTGCACAGCAGAGAAACAGCTCCACTGGAGAGCTAACCTCCGCCACGTGAGCAGCAGCTCCCAGCACAGACCGTCCAAAGGATGGGGTGCAAAGCCTCTCTTTGCTTGAAAATATTTTTCATCCATTTATTTCTTCTGTAGCTCAGAGTTAAGATCCAGCAGCTCTCAAAGTTAAAATCTAATTGTAGCACATTAGCTTGGGATTTTGCTTTTTATGCTACGTGACAAGAGCCCGAGCCCATGCTTGCATCAAAGATCTGCTCGGCAGGAGGGAGATGCAGAAGGCAGCCCAGAATTTCAGGATCTATTGCTTTTCTATGGATGAATGAAAAAAATAGCTCGGTCCACAACAGGGGATAAAGCTTTGAAACATTCTCACCTTCCAGAGGAAATAGGCAATGAAAGCTGAACCATCTCCTCCCATGGTGGCTGTGCGGGAAGCCAGTAAGACAGCGCAGGGACTGCTCTCCTTTTATACATGCTTTCTTTAAGAGAAAGACAATGTCTCATCTTGAACTGACACAAAGTGAAGGCCTCCCATACAACTGTGATCCAAGTAAGGAAGAATAATGTCTGTTTGTGAATAGTACACACTGAGGGCAAATAAAGCTATTTGCTTAGATAATTCCTATAGCTCCATTTGCATTTTTAATCCCATTGGGTTTCTCTAATTAAAATCTGATGAATTTTCAAATGATGCTAACATCCTCAACAGCTCATATTCACTGGGGGTCTCTGACTCTTCCACACAGCCCCGTCTGTTACCCCTCAGTATCAGTCATTAGAAACCATTCATCAAGATCCAAATCTCCAAGCTTACATATAAAATTAAGGTCATTTACTCTCAAAGCTCTCGGTTTTTATCCTAATATGTGTGAAGTCACTCCTCTCCAGAGCTCCCCCATTCTGGGGAAGGAGGGAAGTAAGAACAAGGAGCAACATGGGACTGTTGGTAAGCTTTTCATTTTCACATCACATTTCCCAGTCCAGGGTGTGAGTTTTCTCATGCATCTCTGCAGCACCTGCATACACTCAAACACACAAAATTGACAAGAAATAATCACCCAGATGTCCTTTTTTCAGTTACCACATTCCCCGCAGCTCAAGGTCTCTCTTTAAGCCTCTCAGAAGAGAAACTACTGTTCACTTTGTTTCTTTTCTTAAATAGCGCTTCAAGTGCTAGCCCAGCCTTTCTGATGTGCTTTTGCGTTTCCATACAGAGGGAGGCCCGTTAGCAGCACAGAAGTCATCACTGCACATTGTCTGTAAAGTGCTTGCTGATCCTGCACGATGAAAGTCACTTAATGGCAGGCTATTAATAAGAACAACGGGTGGCTTGTGTCACTGGGGTTTCATCTCGCTCTTTTACGTTCCTCCTTTAATAAAAAAATAACTAATTCAATCATTGTTATAGAGGCAAGATAAAAAAATTATGCTTGGGGAAAGACAACACTAGATACAAGAATCTCACAAGGTAAGTAACGTAAGCACTTCTGTGCCTTAAATAAAAGCACAGAACAGCCCTGGGGATCCAAACCAGGGTGCAGCAGCTACAAGGCTCTGAGCACCCTACAGGCTCCTGCCTTCCGAAGGGCAGCACAGCAACTCGCAGCCTGCAGCCACCCCTACCAGGGTCATCTGCACCACATCTCACTCACTGAAGCTCGTGGTGCTGCTGTGCAGACAGTGCAAACATAATGTCCTATTTAAACATCAATAATAATAATAAGACAAAGTAGGGATTTTAGGTGAAGTCTGTGTTTGTGGCTCTCCGGACAGCAGTAAATTCCTCCATAAGAGAGCACACAGCATAAAAAAGGCAGCTAGACTGCAAAAAGGTATTTGTTGGCTCACATCCAGCTGAAACTAGATTTTGCTTCGGCACCTAACATTCATCTACTGCAAACAATTCAGATAAACAATTATCCTACGCATCTATTCCAGTTCAGGTGTCTGTTCATGTATATTTAGTCTAGAGGCTCTGCGAATAAAGTTATTGATCCTTTTAATTGGTAAGGACTTTGCTAAGTGACAAAACTGTCCACCCACTTTCCCTAATTAAGAAAAATCCAATTACCACACACAAGTGTAGATTGTGAGACTGTAAATACCACCCATCAGTCTTCAGGAATTGGTACAATTGGCATATATGTTCCCAAACCATCTGTACAGTGAAGGAGTCATTAAAAATGACTTGTCAACTTATGTGCTAGTTTGTAGGACAGCAACTTGCCAGCAAGTACAAGCATTTGGTTACAGACCGAGCCAGAATTAGCTGCTTCCTCATTGTGTGAGTGATACGGCTGTAGAGGGTTTGAGTCAGAAGCAGACAGTTCCCTGTATTCAGGGGAGCAACCCTGCAGATCAGTTGGGCCCCTACAGCCCTGAAAGATGACGAAGTGGAAAAGCTCAGAGGGAGCTGGAAATGGAGGGAAACCATGTCTCTAAAACAACATGCAGTGGGGAAAAAGCCATGGGGAAGGAACAGATCTGCAATATGAAATCTGGGTTTGGGGGAAAAAGCAGACATTGCATTCCTGTGCAATGAAAACTATACAAAAGTCATGAAAGAAATAACCTTGGTTATTGGCTCAGGTGATTTGTTAAGCTAACATACAGATATATCCCCAATATTGATGGTGGCTGCCATGCTTATTTTACAGTGATTAGCCTCATTTCTTTTGCAACTGTTAAAATTTGAACCCAATTCATCTCCTTCAAATACCACAAGACAGTTCTGTGACATGGCTGAATTTATCTAATTGAAAAAAAAAAAAAAGTACTTATTAAAAAAACCTCACCCCACATGGAGGCTGCAGTCCCCTTACACCTCAGCAAAAGTCCACAGCCACCAAGAGAAGTCCAGGTAGAGGTAATTCACGGGGTCTCATGTGCACTGTCCCCAGTATTGTTTAAACCCCTTGTATACATTTAACTATTACTCAACATATGCTGTCGTTCAAGGATGGTATCAGGAGAGTGACTGGAGGTCAGCTGGGCAGAGGACTCTGCTGGCAGAGGTGGGCACCCAGCACCGTAATTTATTTCCTTTGCTGGCAGGCAACACTAACTGTTCCTTCTGCTGAAGAAAATATTCTGTAATGGAAATCCTGCCACCACCTTAATTATAACATCTCCAGCTTGATGCCAGATTAACGAATAGCAGTGGAATAACAATTTTTAAGTTTGACTGATGATATAAGTAATGACTGAAGTATGAAGGCACCTGCACCCAGAAATGCTCCAGGTTTGGACAAAATTTGCCCAACTATGTCTAACAAATATGACAGAGAAAAAGGAATAGAAATCATTTTTTCACTTCTCAAGTCACATTTTTTATTTCTTTATGATGATAAGGCATGGGAAACCACCAATATTTAAGAGAGAGTATTTTTAACCTGAAAAGTGTTTGATTATCACATCTTACTAAGAAATAGCAAATAGAGTACTGATGACACCATCAACCAAACATAAAAGCAGAGAACAATTATGCTAAGAGTGAAATAAGAAGGACATTGTAGACTTCACATTATAATTCTGGTTTGCTTATTTGTTTCAGCAGCAGCAGCTCCTGCCAAAGAATGAAAAATGATTCAAAAAAGGGATTATACAGTGGAAATGAACACAGGCACACATCCCTCTCCTTGAAGTAAAATCAGACGAAGATGACATTAAAAAGCTTTTCCATGTTCAAAGGACAAGTCCAGCAAAACTAAGGAAGATCAGCTACTCCAGATATATCTATGGTCAAGAACCAGGAAAGGAAATAAACAAGCCTTTTCAGCTCATCTTTATGCATCATAAAACAAATTAAATTAGGTTTTTGTTCAGTGTGTTGTGCAAAAAGTAATTTTGTCAAGAGACATTGTGATAAATTCAGGCTGCTTCTCAATCACTGCACAAACAACTTTTTTTCTCAAAGGTTATCTTCCAAGGAGATTTAAAATACAAATATATTTATATGAAGTTTATGCCTTTCATACCTGTCTACTTCAAACGTGCTGGGATGTTAAATCTACCAATGGTGTTGATATTATTCTGTTTCATACATTGTATTAAAATTAAGGCTGCAGGAATTTTCTCACTGACATAAGAGCAAGAAAAGCAGCATAGTGTTTGTGACTACTAGCAAAATTAAAAAGATACCTTGTAAAAAAAAAACCCTAAAAACTAAAAAATCTATGTGTATAAATGAGATGTTTGTGTATTGGCCTGTGTTTTTGTGAATATGATAGAATAGCAGATATTGAAGGAATGCTTACAAGTCTTCAATAAAGCCAGAATACGAGTAAAGGTACTCTGATAGTGCTTAAAAAAATTCAATTACAAGTTCTTTCATTGTGACAGACTCCTCAGGAAATTCTGCTTCCGTGTTCACATACTGAAACGCAAGCACACAAAGTTATGCCTTTTCTCCAGAGAATAATGTTTTCAAAAATTGGCTTCATTCTTTATGTAGATACATTTTATGCTTATAGAGTAGACACCTTATCCTGACAAGCACTAACTGCTATTCTAGCCGTAATCAGAGGGCTAGAACAGGTGTCACGTTTTCAACAGAAACGTAATATTAGATGCAGAAATGCAGGACCAATTTTCAAGATGAAAGCTATGCTGGTAGAAATGAATTGGCCTGCATACATGCATATATATATGACTGTAGACAAGTAAGATTGATGGATCTATATTAAGCCATTGCATTTTGACAGTAGAATAGAAATATGCCAAATGATTGAGAGATTACTGGGGAAACGTACTTGCAAAAGAAGCTTGCAAGAGAAACTTCTCACCAAGAGGAACTCCTACCATCTAAAGGTGTCTGGGAAAAAGTTTAAAAGACCAAGTAGAGTAAGCATTAAAAAATTAAAGTGAATGAAGCGGTTTATCAGCTTCAGCACAGACTATGAATTAACTGCACTTCAGCACAATGAAATAGCAAGCCTTCCTCCTAAATCAAGCTTCTCTCTTTCACAAGGATATTCTTGCGCAGACTTTTTTCTAACCAAAGTCTTTACTAGGTTAACAACAGATGTTCTTTAATATGCTAAACATTAACTCCATACTTTACGATAACTCATTTTAAACAATGCAATTGGAGAGCCAGGGCATATACATAGGAAAGAACAGCAGCCAAACTCTCTCCAGCTGAAACACTGCTAAAGTTCAGCAGAATCACCCCAGGTTGCATGCAGCCCAGGTGGTGTTTCTGCAGTCTCTCGTCCATCAGCTCAGTCCCTGTGGATCATTTCCTAGGCTAGATGGCAGTCTACTTACTACAGGAACACAAGTTGATTTACTTTGTCACCTTCCTTCTCACAGCTAAGCAGCACTGAATTGCTTCTCGCACTGGCATTAAGAACAACTTCCTGGAAACAGAAGACCTCAGCTGATGATCTGTCTTCTCTGATCCTACCAGCTTGTAAAGGCGAGGCACCACACCACCTTTCAGAGGAACTCTCACCTGTCACTTACGATATTGCTTGACAAAATGCGAGGAAAAGAAAGACACAGCCAGAAATTCAAGTGATACTGACAGCATAGCACAAATTTACCCTCTGAGAAGATATATGTTGTCAATTGAGCAGGAGCCAAAACTGCTACAAAACAGAAATCAAAGCTCACAGCATACCTAGAACGACCACTGAAAAAAATTCAAATGGCTGAAACAACCCAAAAGCGTCTGGAAGGTGCCATTGGCTATATAGAGTAAAAGGCCTTTTAACGTGTACACTGATGCCTTTACTAACTTATTATCAAGTCATGACACTTTTCAAAAGAAAATCTCTGAGGTCACACTTTTTTATTTTCTGTCCGGATAGATGACACAGATTTAGATAGATAGATCAAAGACCTAAAAAAATTATATAAAATGATTTTATGCAAGTACCACAAATTTCTGTTGACTTATAATATTGAAATTATCACTGGAATACTACAGAGTTGTTTAAGAACTAAGCACGTTCACGATAGTGAGAGAAAAACTGACCACCACCCATCTGTACCAGTTCAGGACAAAGCTGCCTTTAGCTGAGCTGCACCAGCTCACAAGAGGTACGTGCAGCCCCTGGCTGTGGTTCTCAGTACCTGAGCTGCACTAACACCGGGGGCGAAGACAAAACTCTCTTCAGAGAGGTTGCAACAAGCAGCAACTTACAAGTTCCCTTTTCCAAGGTCTTCACACCATTACCTTCACATTTCTGCTCTCTACTTCCGCACCTAATTATGCCACAAATGTGTTATTTCCCAAATCCAGAGTTGATGGGAAAGGATTAACATCTTCCATGAAAGCACTCCAAATACCTCAAGCACGTCTATATTTTTCTTGCCACTAATGGCCATTCCTGCTACAGAATAGATACAAAACAAAAAGTTAAAACCACTTCAAAAAGTCAAAACCACTTAAACTGTAAAAACAACAAAAAATAACCCCGCAATCCTTACAATGTAAAAAGCAGGAGGATTTCAGACCTCTGCACAGATCTCAGAGAAATGCGGCGCACATTTTCTGATTCCTCCCTCACAGACACTGGAAGTGAGAACTCTGCTGCCAAAGCCTCTCCTTGTGACTGCAGCAGCCAGTGCCTCCTCTGGGTAACATTCAGCCCGAGTGAAACCAAGTGTCACAGGCTCTGACCTTCAGCAATGCTTCTGCTCTAATTAAGGGAACACAATACTGGGAAGCAGAAAGTATTGTTTTGTTTGCAAGAAATGAGCAATTTTGGTGCTGTTTCCTGGGAGAGTAGCATTTTTTCATCTCTCTACATCTAACAGAATAAACTAAACTATGAGCAGCATGTTTGTAAGGTAATTGCAGCTGATGGTGAACAAGCAGAGACAGACAAGGGTTAGATATATCATTTGAACTATACATTGGACTTCGCACATACAAAGCCAGGAGGGCCCCATGTCATTCCCTGGCAGGAACTGGCCTGCTCCCAGACAGAGCAGGTACGTACCCCAGTGCCTGTTAACACTATTTGGCTTTTTTTTTTTTTTCAATCAACAATTTTTCTTCTCTAGTCCAAGATATTTTTGCCTCCAGCTGACATTCAGTTCTAGAGACTTCTCCTTCAACAACCCACTCCTGCCTTGCACAACTTTCCTGCCATTCCGTCTGCTTTTGGCCAACAACAGGGAGAAGGACAATGCAATACAGATGATGCAATCTAGAGGTTAGTATCTCAACTTTCATAAGAAGACTATAACGCCTGAGATCTTTCTTCTGCAATTGTGTTTTGGAATTAGATCATTTAATTCAGTAATTGTTTGCTGTAGGATCAATGATACTGGAAGAAGTGATGCATACAGGTATTTTTTTTCTTTTTACATTTGCCAGCATTAGTAGGTCTGCTGTTGAAAGCTTAACAGTGAGGAGACAAAGAGACAAGGGAGGTGAGCTGAAGAGAAAAGGAGTTGTAGCATTCCTGAGGGCCTGATTTTGGGAAATGAGCCCTGAAATCCCGCCGGTATGCTGGAATACACAGCCCTGGTTTTATTTGTCCAGAATAGTCATTACCCAGCTGAACAGACGGAACATGCAAAATTTGCAAGCATCAGTTATAAGCCCATTTAAAACTAAATAAAAAGATTTAGGATTATTCACGAGTTTTAGCACTGCTTCCCTTGAAACCTGAGAAGAGTGTCCTGTAGGTTGCTGGGGAATTACTGGGCTTCCACCACACATGCAGCCAGCACTGGAATTCACCCAATGATTAAAGTGCTGTGTAGGTTTCTCCAGCTAAACACAAGCAATGGCTACAAGATGTCTTCAATGATTACAAAGACTGCAAAGAACTATTTAAACCCTGATGATATTTAAGGTAACAACATATTAAAAAAAATCTAGGTACCAAAGCTGAAAGCTCCTGCTGATGATGGTTTCTCCTTTTTCTTTCTCCCTCATGCCCCTGTACCACAGTAAACAGCAAGAATGTACCCTTCACCTGGATTGAAAATAAATTGCTTACATCAAGAACAGAACAGAATGGTAAGCATTTCTCTGTTTACTTTTCTCATTTCTTTTCTGCTTTTAGTAAGACTAGAGTTCAGAAATGATTCTAGTACCAAACCCTATCAGCCTTTATTACAAATGGCAGATGAATTTCTTGCCCAACTATACCATGCACACGTCTTGATAAGCACTCAGTTTTAGCTTGGCATTACTTACGTACGAAGCAGCTGACAGGTACCATTATTACTACCCTGGCCTCAGTAATCTAATGAGATAGATCACCACCTGCTGCGGTACACTGCACCAGTTGGAATGAGTCCATCCCTGCTCTGGCATTTGTGTGTGCTCAGGAATTAGATAGGCGATGTCGTTCTGTACAGAAAAACAGAAAGCAAATTCAAGATCATTACAGAGCATTTGAGGGAGAGAGCAGGGGGCCTGAGGGGATGTTCCCTTTCCTTTTGAAAGCTTTCTGCATAAAGCAGAAACAATCAAATATATATTAGATTAACTTTGCAAAAAGAACCCTCAGAGATCTTTTTTTAAAAAATATCATCAATTTTTAAAAAGCAAATCACAAACGGAACAATTATTTTGATAACTTCATGCAAACAACAAAAACCAGCACTACTAATCCACAGCTAATACAAACTCCAATAGCTCTGCTACAGACTTCAGTATTAGGGAATGTGAGATCTTCACCAAAAGAGAAACAAACAGAAGCATACAGGAATCTCCACGCTACGTGACAGTACACGGTCCAGTTGGGTTTCCCCACAGGAAACTGAAGTGAGCTTGTATTAATGAAAATAATACCCCCAGTTAACTGATGTGCCACAGCTTAAACACCCCAAGAGCCGATTCGCCAGTCAGACCCAGAAAACTGCCCGTAGTGGTGGCTGGGCTGTACTGCAACGCTCTGCATGGGCTTCGTTTTCTCCCACAGATCATTTCTATACCTTAACATTTCAGTCTCGCTTTGTGGTTTGTTCCTACCAAAATCAAACCCAATTTCCTGGACTGAGTCCAAACCAGACCTCAGGATGTTAATACCTTTGTGCTGGAACATCGTCCATTGCTGAAAACACTTTGAATGGAAGAGAAAGAGAGGGGATACTGCATGCAGAAGGCTCTTTGTTTGGGAAGAGTGCATGTTGAGGACAGAAAAAAAGAGTTTTGCTGTAGCCTGGTCTGCATCAGCCAACAGCTTTTGTACAAGTGCCTATATGGACTCTGGACTAGCACACGTTGCTCTGTGCTGCCACAGAAATGGGTTTTCTGTGACTGTGATGGTTCTTCTGCCATCTTTAACACTAGGCAGAAGGCACAGAGACAGCGTGTATTTGTGCACACACACGTTTTTCTGAGCTGTTGGAAGGGGCAGCACGTAGGGTGCTCAGTGACATCTTTCATCTTGACCAGTTACTCATCCACGTTTGTAAAGCTCCTTTAACAAATGCATCCCTGTGCACCCTCTAATGGGAATAAATGTAACTAAATTACATTATCAACTAAACACAAGGGCTGCAGACTAGTAGGAAAAATGAAATGCAGATATAATAATATTAGGAAACAGCAATGAACTGTGGAGATTTTTCCATTCAAGCTGTAGATTAAATAATAAACTCAGCCATACAGTTTTTCAGCTGAAGTCTTCCTGGCCCCTAACCAGCAGAAGATCAAAGTAAGGAATTCAAGAAGCCAATCCACAGGCTGCTCAATTGTACTCTGCAAGACCAGCAATGAACAATAGTCTTTTTTTTTTTTTCTATCTCAGGTAATTTTAAGCTTGTAACATGCTTCATTAACGATAGTGGTTAAAGCTGTGCTACTGAGGGGGAGTTCAGCCAGCTCACTGAGGACATCAGTTTCCACCTGGCAGACTGGCTCCTCCACGAGCACACCACAGCAAAACCACACTTGGCAGCAGCCATCAGTCTGAAGATCTGGGCTTGAATCAGAATAAAACACACTAACTGTCTTCGTGGTTAATCCCTGAAAGCCATGCACCATTACCATTTGCAGCACAACCTTCCTTCTGATTCATCACTTCTTTCTCATTTCTCCTTCTCTCTTGCAACTATAAATATTGAAGAATAAAAACTAATGTTATAAAATAATGAAAGCACGTTTCTGTTTCCCTGCATTAGTGTCGAGCAAGTGTCAATAAGCAAAAGGAGAGATGGGAAGACCAAGAGACAGGCAGCTGGTGTGAAGCACTTTGCAAATTTGGAGAAGGAAACCTTGTAGCCCTGTAACGGGCTGTGATAGGGCAAGAAAGAAATCAGGGAGGGCAATTTGGTTCAATTTGGAAGAAGAGGAAAAGAGAGCACAAGAAGAAAGATGAGCTTTGCTGAAACAGCATGGGGCTAATAATGAACACTTGTTCTATTCTTTTTAATTTAAATAATTGCAGAGCTGTCCAGTCCAAGCCTCTGAGGAATTCCTCTCCAGTCACCACTGAGATGAAAAACAGACATCCCTCATCCATGTACATATAACTCTGAGGATGGAAATGCATGGCAGGATTTCTCGTGGCAGGAGCCCCATGGGCAACACTGGTAGGAATGGATGGGCAAGCCTCCAGCTCTTGCCAAACATCCTTCCATAAAATAAGTGATTTAATTTTTGTCTTCCTGTGGGGCAAAATCTGTTGCCTGCTATTGATAGTGACATATTGCCAGATCCTCCTGTAAGCGACACATTCTGTCACAACACTGTGACCTATTGCTTGCAGATACAAAGTAAGTGCCAGCAAGACACATACAAACTGGATCTTCGGATACATTTTAGCTTTAAATTGACATCAGCATGTTGCTGTGCACATTAATATGCAATCATTGTGGCAATTATCTTCCTCCAACGGCCTAAAATTAGAAACAAACACTACCAAATGTTGTTTTCACACAGGGTTGCTACTCTGTCTCCTCTGTTTATCTTCCTGTAGTGAGATTTACGTTTTCTCAAATCCCATGGCAGAAATCCCAGAGGGATTTTAAGAACACAAGAAACACAGAACAGACTGAACTGTCTGATGGAAAGGTGATATGCAATGCACTGAAGCAGGTTTTCTGGAGCCCCTTGTCTCCCTTGATTGACAGCTGGTGAAAAGCATACCACAGGCAGACTTACCTTTAAATCACAATCGTCTGCTCAAGCAGAAACAACGTTGACTTGGATTATTATGCAAATCTGTCAACTTCTGTTTCTGCATTTTCTATTTTCTCCAGCTAAGTTCAGGTTTCCCAGTGCTGTCAGTCCACACCATTAGTACAAATAGCTATTTACTTTAATCTTTCATCCCATAATAGTTGCGATGTCGGCACAGTTTCACTGTACGCCTCAGATTTCAGGGACACGCATCTTGGCCATATTTAGGCCCATTAGGCTGAAACTGAGGAAACAAACTGCCAAACTCCAGGCAGCTTGGAAGGGCTCTTCCTTACTGTGTTTTGATTCATTTTTAACCAAACTCTTACTCTGCCTTCCCTACGAACCAAGTCGGGGTGGGGAGAACACTCCAGCTAGCAAAAGTAAGACCAGGAGATCTGCTGCTAACGGCCTGGAGTAACTGGTTTTAATATTTTCAAAAGCATGAAGTCCATCTTTAACCACATAACTATGGCACGTGCAAGAGAGATACCAAGTATTATCCAGTATGGACACCTCCTGTATTTTAAAATAACTGTTAGAGACTGCTTTACAAGTGAAAGTTGACTCAGCTGCAGGGCAGCTCTTTTTGTAGAGGGACAGTTTTCCCTCCCTGGCAGGTAAGATTCCCATAGCTTATTTCCAGATTTTTGTATAGGAAAATCACCACTGTCTTCCTATGAATTACCAAAAGGAGAGAAAAAAGCTAAAACAAGAACCCACTCTTAATTTACAAAACACAAATTTGTGTTGTGTTGGAGCGCAGGCCAGCTCCCAGACTCGCTTCCTCTAGACTTCTGCTGCATCTTTCCAGAAGCTTGTACTGCTTTATCCATTATTCGTACCACTTCATCACCCCAGGCCCAAGTTACATACAAACGTTGAGTCTGACACAAACACGTGGTCTCTCTTGTAAGAGACAAGCCACACCAAAAAGATTGACACCTGGAACAGACAGGAGCAGAGGAAAAGAAGCCTGTTGCCCATGCAGTTCTAATTGTACAGGTTGCTAGTGCATTTTGCTCTTCGTGGTTGTACACTGACCTCTGCCACCTTTTTTTTGTTGTACCTCATCCATGCACCTGCAGCCCAGTATCAGACAGCATCAGAGCAGAAGTCTCTTTTTTATATATATTTTGGAGAAAAAAGATTATTAGACTAGTAACTGACCTTCCTGCCCCTGTGCATCAATCTGCTAGAACCTGTGGCAGGCTGCAGGGTGGTTCTGATATCCTCCTTGCCAGGAAAGCACCAGTGCAAGGGCCTGCTACAGTCCCAGCTGCATTCACATTGGGTACCACGCTGCTCTGGTATTCTAGGGAACAGGACTGGAGGTCAGAGGAGGAAGGAAGAGGGCACACAAGTCTTAAGGGGCTGGAGAAAGAGCTTAGTTAAAAGCCTGCATGTCTGCTGGCTGACAATAAACTGTGATGAATACACATATTTGAAAAGTGTAAGCACCAGGAAAAAGAAAAAGATTTGTTTATGCTGACTCATGATGCTCAAATACCAAGGCAAAAGGACTCTCTGCAGAACATGTTAGGTGAGCACAATTCGGAAGGAAAGGATGAGGTTAATTGAAAAAAAAATATGACAAATTGAAGCATAGAAAAATTAAAAGAAAGGTAATTAAGTCTCACATAGGCAATGAAATTTAGAGGTAGAATAGCAAAGTGGTAAAGGTGTTCTTTTTCAAGGCAGAGAGTAGGTAAAACAGTGCCTACTTGTCCATCCCCTCCCCAGAATATGTAGCTTGGAACTGTCTCACATGGGCAGAAGATGATCTATTTGCTCTCTCTCCCTTTTGTAATGCTATTAAAATTCAGAAGAGCAACTTCCCAGACTTCTTCCCCCAAAGATCATCGAGCTCCCAGCCATGGCACTGTTCATTCTCCGCTGAAACGGGAGCCACATGATAGGCCCTGGTCTCGCTTTAGGTAAAGGAAATCAAAACCGATCCCTTTGAGATGCAGAGTAAACACATTGGAGTAACAGCAGAGCATTTTGATTTCAGATTCCTTGCAGCAACCCCACACGTTCCCATTTTCCATAGTCTCTTTTTGCCCCTCCTAGACGTAGAACTACTCACAGGCACAGTCTGAGCTGCGGTAAAAATCACTAACCCTGGGAACACAATGTTCAATTAAAATTAAAAACAAAGCAAATGTTAAGAGCTCAAGCTAAATTAATTAGCCACTTCTTCCATTCCAAATCTACATTTAAATATGTAAACATTGCAGCACTCAAAGATTTATCTGATATAAAATGGGAACATCAGCAATTTCCTCTAGAGGGGCAGATGTTAAAGTCGTTCTTGTGATTTTTTTGCAGATGTTCCCCTCCCAGCATGTTTAAACTGGGATTTCGATCTCATTTCTGAAAACTCCACATTCTCATACCAAAATGCAGACAGCTGATACAGGCTGTGAGCACACTGTGATAACCGTACCAACACCCAGGAACAGCAGAGGAAAGGACTTTTGCATCCACAAGTATTCACATCAGGTTCCCCCCATGCTACAGAGTGGGCTATACCACACCCCAGCTTCTGTAGTTGTTCTGGTGTGGTTAAGGAGATAAATTTATCATCTCCAAACAGATTAAGTTCTGGGTTTATTGTTCACATTACAAAAATGTCAAAAAGCCTCAGAGTGCAGGGTCTCCTCGCTCCAAGTGCTGCAGTCTCTCACTAGGAGCTTGCACTTGCCTCAGGGAGCTTCCAGGATAAAGAGATAAGAAGGTTAAAGGCGTCCCCAAAGGGGAAAGGGACAGGCTCTTGCAAGAGTGCTAACCAGAGTCAGATAATGTTATTATCAGAGCCACTGCTACTTAACAACACACAGCAAAGGCAGCAGCAAGCAGCCCATCTCGTACTGCTCTTGCAGTCCAAACAAGGGAAAACAATGACCTTTTGAAATATGATAGAAGAAAAAAAAAAAAAAAAACCCTTCCTGAGCCCAAAATTCAAGGGCAGGAGATTATCAGGAAACAAGTGAAAACTTCTCCAATCCTCCTAAAATCAAAATCAGCTGAAAGCGGAGAACTGAAACAAACGAAGTCTTATGTCAGCCTCACAGGCTTCCGCTTGGATCAGCTCCATCACAAGCTGGGGCAGGATCAGAAGGGCATCGTGGTCTCCTTGAAGTGCCCAGCTTATCCTGCAGGGCATCTCTCACCCCCAGCCTCCCCGAAGCCACAGACATCCCCCCGCCCAGGCAGCGAGCAATGAGGGTGTCCTAAGCAAAGCAAACAGCACTCGAAGAGACCTACTGCTCAGCACACTCTGGGTCTGACGCACCCGCAGCTGCATTCATCAGGAATATCACTGAAGTTCAGGGAGGCAGCGAGTGGAGAGCAGGTGGCAAAGCTTTGAGAGAAGAGAATCCACAAGATCGTTTGTTTGCTTCTCGCTGCCTACCAGCTCCCAAGCACCGCAGCAGTCAGAACTGGGCTAGGTAAGACATCACAACAGAAACGTACAGGAGAAACTACTACAAATCTAAGAGGAACAGGACCATGCGTTTCCTAAGGGGAAGTTCAGGACTGAAAAACGGGCGTCTGTTGTAGTACAAGTCTGATTTCCTATAACCTGCTACGTAGCTGGAATCAGCCTGGATCAAACGGTCCTATTGGGTCTCCCGTGGGTGTCTCCTAGCAAGCAGACGAGGGACACAAATGGGACAAAGAGCAGATAGGGAAAAAGACATCCTACCAAGTGACATCTCTCCTCTCCTCCTTTTTCTGCTGCTTAAGCCTGCTGATAGCAAGCTGATGAACATAATGGAAGCAACAACACTGAAGGGAATAGAAAATATACAGCAGGGTTCCTATAGCCACAGCCACACTTCCACAGCTCTTACCTACAAAATCCAGGAGTCCAGCACCCTGTGACAGCTTGGTATTTTACAGTCATACAACACGTGTTGTGCAGACAAGAAGTATCAATTTATTGGAAAATTAAAAACGAAAATGCAGAAGGGTGCAAAGTACAGACAACTTCATATTAATCTCATTTCTCTACATCTTTTCCTAAGCCTTTCCTCTTACAATGTCACGAATGGCCAGGAAATTGGAGACAAGGTGAAGTGGAGGGTAAAGCATGCTGGAAGATGCTCTGAAAAAGGTCAGTTTAACGTTTTGGTATCCTGAAATAAAAGCCTACAAAATCCACTGTGGGATCATCTCAGCAGGTAATTACAGGCAGAGCTGCTGAGACAGAGGGGTTTAGTAAGCCAAACAACTTCCTTCTGCTGTTTGCCCTCCAGCCAAAAGTGGATGCAAGGACACAGACCTCTAACCCCTGGGTGAGAAGCTTTCTTCCCTGCCACCCCCCCCCCACTTTTTTTTATGTAAATTAAAAAGCAGCCATGGTGTATTTTTTTCATTGTCATCAGTTTACAACAGGACAAACGTGCTCATGCACACCAAACGGATCAGATGGCAATCACTCAGCGAACTGAGTCCAGCTGCACGTCGGACAGAAACCAGTGCTCAGAAGAGGAATGATGTACACCTTTTGTCTTTTCCTCTCACTAACACGGCTAGTGCAGATCTTGCAAAGAACTGTTATTTTCTAGGCCATCATTAAAAACTTTCTTCCAGCTGAAGAAGAAAAAGGGGAAAAGGTCTGTGGACTCTCACAAGCTCGGCAAGGCCTCCTGCTTCACAGAGCTCGCCCCCAGGAGTTCACTCCCCTCCTACTGCTGCTCATTAACACCACTGCTGGCATTTTAAAAAAATGTTTTCCCCTCTAATCTCTGATCTCATTTATCTTGGTACTGAAGTTTTAACACGGAATTTATCACATCAGAAGCCTTATTTCCCTGGCAACACACTGATATAGCTACAAATATCGAGGAAGAGACAATAAGCTCTGACTGGAAAACAGAATTGTATTTTGAGAGAAGCGGTGCCCTGCATAAAGATTCCCCACCTGACACCCAAGCACTCTCACTTCAGCTTTAAAAAGCCTTCTCTGAACTCATTTCTTCCCTCTGCTTGCTTTCTCGTTGCCTTGAGCACAGCAGGTGCAGTGCAATTTGGGAACTGGCAGCCTGAAGCAATCTTCTCAGGGAATCCCCCGTGGCCAGTCCCCAAGCACAGTCCTTCACCGCCATTGCAGGCTGTGGGGTAAGCTCGCTGCAGGCACCACCTGAAAGCATCTGGAGGAGAACGGGAACACGCAGCGTGCCTCCCTCATCCATCTGCCCCTCAGTCCATCAGTGGATCGAGCCCTTGATCGGGTACAAGTGACAAGAAATGTATTGGTCAGGTCATTTCCTGGCTGTCCATGACACCTTGGGGACCA
This sequence comes from Heteronetta atricapilla, assembly GCA_011075105.1. Classification (NCBI taxonomy): domain Eukaryota; kingdom Metazoa; phylum Chordata; class Aves; order Anseriformes; family Anatidae; genus Heteronetta; species Heteronetta atricapilla. Next base: position 9,429,216 of record CM021744.1, read on the forward strand.
AAGCGAGGTGGCGTGCATACCCGCCCTGGCAGCCATCCTGCAGGAGGTGCGTACAATAGCTGCCGCACCGAAACTGAGGCTTTGCCATTCGGGTTTTCCCAGACTGCTGCTTCTGAAAGCACAGCCAGGAGTGGAAGGGATGTCGAAAGCTGTGCAGAGGAAAAGGATCTGGGGGTGCTGATTGATGCTCACCTGAACACAAGCCAGCAGTGTGCCCAGGTGGCCGAGAAGGCCAACAGCATGCTGGCTGCTATCAGGAACAGTGCAGCCAGCAGGGCCAGGGAGGTGATCAGCCCCCGTGCGCTGCTCGGGTGAGGCCACACCTTGAGTGCTGTGTTCAGCTTTAGGACCCTCACTACCAGAAGGACATCAAGGCCCTGGAGCACGTCCAGAGCAGGGCTGCGAAGCTGGTGAAGGGCCAGGAACACAAGTCCTGTGAGGAGCAGCTGAGGGAGCTGGGGTTGTTTGGTCCGGAGAAGAGAAGGCTCAGGGCAGACCTTATTGCTCTCCACAGCTACCTGAAAGTAAGCTGTGGGGACCTGGAGGTCGGCCTCTTCTCACAGAGAACTAGTGATAGGACTAGAGGGGATGGCCTCACATTGTGCCAGGGGAGGTTCAGGTTGGAAATGAGGAGACATTTCTTCTCAGAAAGAGCAGTCAGGCATCGGGACAGGTTGTCGAGGGAGGTGGTGGCATCACCATCCCTGGGGGTGTTCAAGGAAAGGTTGGACATGGTGTTTAGGGACGTGGTTCAGTGGGTGACAGTGGTGGTAGAGGGCATGGTTGGACCAGATGATCTCAGAGGGCTTTTCCAATCATTATGATTTTGTGATTCTGTAAGAGAGCTGCCTGCCCAGCTCCCAGGGGGTGCCCAGGCAGCCCTGGGCCAAGCCCCCCAGGTACAGTCAGTGCAAATGGAAAAATAAATGAGACCAAGGCTGCCCAACTGCCTTCTCTTCTCTGGAGTTTTACAAAAATAACTCACTTGTAAGTGGAGAAACTGAGACTCATGGAATATTTTCCTTCCCACCAGGCAGATGAATCTATGATTTGTATTCTCTGATTTTAAATGAGATTCTCACCCATCTTCAGTGGATTTGATTGATACTATACACAAGGCCACTCAGTAAAATGACACAGTGTAGATCAAAGCATGAAAGATAATTTTCCCTGAAATTTATGTAGCTAAGGGTAAGTTATGACTCTTTGTTTCACAGTTTATGGAACACAATTTCATTTAGAGCCTAAATCTGTCATTTCAGCATTGTTTATCAAAATGCAACCAATACCTTGTCCCCCTAGAAGAACAGTGTCAGGTCAAAGGTAGAAAATCAAACCAGTACAAAAGACATTATTTCAAATATCTAACCATAAAATAAACTCATGGAGAATAGCTTGTGATTTGCATAAATTTTATCCACACATGATACATTTAATACAAGCAAAAAGTAATTCATCTGCAAGTTAAATACCCACAGTGGCAAATGGTGCTGTAAAATTTATGATAGGAAGACTGCATGATGTATGCCTAAAGATGCTACGAACTGCCTTCACCTGCTTGTATATTTCATAACTTTGTTTTATTCATGCAAGGGCTGAAAGATAATCCCAACAATGATCATTTTTAATCTTCCTTCTTCATTACCTGATTTTTGGCTCACAGGCACTTTGGGAGTAGATTTTTCTTCAAAATCATTCCACTGCCAAATTGTTATGTGCAACGTAATTAAAGCCACTCCATTTTTTTTATTACTACAGCAACACCAGGTTGTTTGGTTCAAAGCAACATTACAAAAGCCCCGACACTTTTTCTTTTGAATACGTGTGTAAAGCTGCATCACTTTGAGTTCATGTTTACAAACTTAATATGCTAAAGTGAATTTGGGAGAGATTTGAGAAAGAAAAGCAGAATAGTCATTAAAAGTGTGTGGGAAGAGAAGGAGCACTGGAGACAAAAAAAAAAGGCTAAATAAAATTATTCAATGCTTATATTTTAGGATTATTTCTGAAAACATTCCTGTAATTTTAGTTAGGAACACCTTTCTGGAGAGCAATAAACTGTCATTACATCAGTCACCTCAGCCCCAATGTCACTGAATTGGAAGTCACATGGCAAAACTTGTCCTCCCTTATGCCTGCACACACTTCAGTCCTGTGGGATTCTCTCTGTGCTCAGCCCAGAGCTGCTCCACTAAAGCATACACAGGTCACGTACATGAAGGACAAAGGTAGTCATTAATGTTCTGTTCTTTCCTAAAAGCAGGGCCCTCGATCACTGGAGGATGCCTGCAGGTCTTCACTGTATTTAGGTTGTTTTCACAGCTGTTTGATGTGCTTTACATGGTGGTTGGAAGAATCATTTCTATGGTAGTTTATCATTACATATATTACAGCTGCATCATGTGAAGCATGATATAGAAACAGAGTCATTTAGGTTGGAAAAGACCTTCAATATCACAAGGTACAACCACCAGCCTGACCAACTGAGTCCCACCACTAAGCCATGTCCCTCAGTGCCACGTCCACACGTCTCTTAAATGCCTCCAGGGATGAGGACTCTCCCACTTCCCTAGGCAGCCCCTTCCCATGGCTGACCACCCTCTCCATGAAGAAATTCTTCCTAATATCCAGTCTAATCTCCTTTCCACCACCCCCCATGCAACTTGAGACCATCACCTTGTGTCCTATCACTTGTCACCCAAGAAAAAAGACTAAGATGCTTCTTGCTGCAAACCTCCTTTCAGGTAGTTGTAGACACCCTTGTCCCCAGACGCTCCTCAGCAGTCTTGTTTTCTAGTCCCTCACCAGCTTTGTTGCTCTTCCCTGTACGTGCTTGAACTCAATATATTTCTTGTAGCGAGGGCCCCAAAAGCAAACACAGTATTCAAGGCAGGGTCTCACCAGTGCCACGTACAAGGGCACCATCACCTCCCTAGCCCTGCTGGCCACACTATTCCTGATGCAACATTATACACAACATGATACACAACTATCATCAAAGACATGGCAATATGTGATCTCCTGATCCCATCCTGCCCACCATACAACATTCTCTTCCTGGATCACCAAACTCCAACAGACAACAGCTAAGTGAACAGGATCTGGCAGGTGGTCCCCAGGGGAATATACGTTCAAGATCCAGCTACACTCACATTTTCAGTTGAAAACACTTGCTCAAGTTTTCAAGCTCAAGAGCTAAACACTGAAGATGACGTTAAGCAACTAAGTTGCCATGCAGAAGCAGCATTCAGGATGTACCAGGACAGAGGACAGATGCTGTAGAGAAGTGTAAAACAGTTCAGTTGCAGCTCACAGAAACTCGAGGACTGTACAATGCATTCTTGAAACATATTGTCTAGCTGCCAGCCTTGCAGGAAATGAGCAGCCAGAGACTCATGAGACCACCAACCAGGTCATTGCCTTTCCTTACGCAGAATGCCGCACAGAGCTGGGGCTGGATACCAGTTTAGCTGTCCAGAAAGGTCTCCTTGCCTGGAAACATTTTGTAATCCCTTTTCACACAAGAGAATTCAATCCAGCAAAATTCCTTCCCTTTAACGACAGCATTTACATCAACAGGGTTGTGCCGGCCTAAGAAGAAAGTCCAGCCATGTAGAACAGTGTTCGTTTCCCAGTCGGACTGGTAAAATGGCTCTTAGCTGGGAGACAACATTCAATGTAATTACACTTCAGGAAGGGGCTGGATGCACAGCGTCAGCCCCAGTCCCAGGGCTCTTCCTCCCCCTACGGCAAGTAGCAGCTCCCGGGCTGCAGCATGGGAAGACTGCCTAAACCCACACAGATCCATAACAAAAACAAATACCATCTTGCAAGAAACTTTCAGGAGGAAAAGAAAGCAAAATTGGATTCACTAAATACTGTGATTAATAATATTGGCAAACAGACTCTCTCTCCCCACAGAGCAGCCTATGGGGGAGTCAGCAAGCCAGCGTATTTAGGTGAGGTCTACCAGAAAACATGATGCTTTTCAAACAAACTTCCTCAGTGGAATCAAAATCAGGTTATCACCAAGCATAAAACCCTACACGAATCTATAAAAGCAGGGCTTTTGTCGTGCTGCACAGGAAAAGAAACAGCATTGCTTATTACCTTGTAAGAAATGCCTACAGGAATCCTGCAGCAGGCATTTTTTTAATGACACACTGCTTCATCAGCAACAGACAGGGCACCTCCATTTCAAAACTTAGACCTAATATGGCTTGTCAGATTTTATAACCAGATAAAGCAGTCACAAATGGCCATGGGTCATTCAGCTGCGGAAACAAGAGGGAATTTTTCCTCGTCATAGCTTACTAGCAATAGATTAATATGAGGAAAAACATAAAAAAGCAAAATAGCACAGATTTTCAATCTTTTCTTCTGTTAATGAAAATATTCCAAAAGATATTACAGAAAACCGAAGACAGCCATAATTCCAGGCACAAGAATTACTTCTTTTTGGTGTGGAACTAGGTCAGTTTCAAGTCTCAGTTGTTGGATGATACCTGACCCAGAGTCCCCCAGGACTTGAGTTAAAATATAGCTGCTTCTCACCTACATATGCAGCCCTGCCCCTACTCCCCAGGCAGGCAGGAAAGATGGGATGGATGAGCTGCATTGAAACAAAATCTCTGCAAAGATCTCAAGGAAATACCTGCCCTGCATAGAGGCAATCCAGCCCTGCCATGAAACAACCACCCTTCCTCAGAGCAGGCAGCATGATCTTTAGCACAGATGTGCATTAAATGAACATCCCAAAACTTACATAATAATTTGGTTTTTATTTTAATCTCGAGATGTTTCTACTTCTGGCCCTCGCTATAAATAGGTTTCTCCTTTCTCTCTTCCCCCCAAATGCATACAAATAAACGTGGAAGCATTTCTGGTTTTACAGCTCCTAGTTCAAGTTTTTGGAACAGCCCCTTTTTATAACTGGAGAAGTTTTATAGATGTGCTTGGTTACTGACCATTTCAAGTCTCAAATGCATCCTATCTACTGAAACGGACACTCTGCAGTGGTAAGAAGTCAAAAAGGACAATGTAATGCTTATCCTTCTTTAGCACAATGCTTATCCTTCTTTAACACACACCAGAGGTTTAGGTCCAACCTACCTTGCACAAATCCTAATATTGTTCTTCAGCTGGATATTCCATGCATCTTTGGTCTAAGATCTCTGCTCTATTTCTGCATATTACAACACAGAGATATACATCTGCATGACGAGCATCAGCTTACGAAGCCTGTATTATCTGACACACAATATCCTGTGCCCACAGACTTCCAAGCAAAACTAATTACGTTTTCTTCTCAGAACAACCAGGCTGTACTTGGCAGCACGGGTATCTACATCACACCTGACAAAATACTGCAGCCGCTCCTGGGAAATCCAATGATCTAATTGAAACAAGCAGGCTGTCTTGGAAAGCATTTATTATTCATTGTCGCCCCATTAATATTGTATGGCACGGAAGTGATCGCATTGAGAAGGTTACTGTCAAACGAGGAGTGAACTTCTCTGCCATTACAGGAAGGTCAACATCCTAGACCAAGACAGAAAGCAGCTAGACAGTCATTTATATACTCCATGATGAAAAATGACAGAGCTGGAGACAGACCCACCACTACAGCTTCACTTTGAATTATTCAGTAATCCTTTTGTTCTTCTCCATGAAACCTGACAATAGTTTGCATGTTTTTAAATTGTCCTGATAAGGCCACAGGAAACGTTCTCCTGATAAAAGTGCAGACTACAAATTGGAGCTGGATTTACTTAACCACCCGCAATACATCATCCTGACACACTTTCCCCCTTAAGCAACAACACAGAGGGGAAAAAAAGCAAGCAGCATTTCGCTTTCAAGTGTGCATCAGAAAAATATTTCTATTCCAAACTAAAACATAAGACTCAAGGAAGAAAAACAAGGACCTAGAAGGAAACCTTGAGTTGCGCAAATTCATGTATTAGAGAAAGATCAAAATAACTTCTTTTTTACATCAGTTTTTCCAGTAGTAAGAAATGACAACACAGCCAACAAAAGGTGAATAAAGCTGTTTGAAAGGGTTATTCCTTTTTTTGATTTTTCTTCTACATCCAGCAAATTATCTGTCCAACATTTCCCTCATTTACTGTTATGAATCCCCAGAGACTGATCCTACAGCAGAAGTTACTAACTATTGAAGCAAACACCTTGCATTATTTTTTTCTTTATGCCAAAGGAATAACAAGTCCTTTATCGCAACTGCTAGCTGTAACTGAAGTCTAGAGGCTTCCCACTTCTGTCCCTGGGATGTGGAGCAGCACCACATCACAGAGCAAAGCAAAATTACATATGTACTTGCAGAACTCATCCCCACCCACCTGATGCCTTGAGAACTGGGGAGTGAGTTGCACCAAAACCAAACCAAACACACACACAGTTTTGAAAAAAGTCTTCCAAAAATGGAACAAAATGTCACCCCTCCCAGCTCCTTCCCCTGGAAAGTAAATAACAGAGGAAATGCAAACAGATGCACGCGTTTTGTTTATTTTTAAATCACCCTTATTACAGCCTGCGCTTGGAGGACAATGGGTGGTTTTTTATTAATGGCACTGAAAGGCACAGCGTCAACTGCTTGCAGCACAAACGAACTGGGAAACCAGCAGAGGACTGCCTCTTCCTCCCTACTCTTCCCCCAAGGAGATCCACCCGCATTGCTCAGCTTGAGGTCCTGCAGGTAGCTGTACCTTCCACCCGTGAAGCTCCAGCTGGAGCCAAACAAAACTTGGTTCCACCTCTCTCCTGCCTCTCCATCCCACGCTGCCCGCTTCCCAGAGCTGCTGTCACAGGAGCAGACTGTGCCATCCACCCAAACTGCGTAAGGCAGGTCCAAGCTGGGACTTGACCGATCTCACCCTTACCAAATCTGTGAAACAAGAACGTTGTCAGCGGTGCGTTCGCTGTAATTAATTCCCAGAAAAGATCATATTCCTTAAATTAACATTCTCTGACAGCAGGGAGCGGAGGAAGGGAAGGCTAGGATCTTTGTAAGGGATAATGCCTAACCAACTAGCTTTCTGGTAATTAATTAAAATGTTAGCAGTTCTCTAATTGAAAAAAGCTGAACGTATTCCCCAGAACCTTCCATTAGTTTTTCCAATACATTAATCATTAGAGGACAGCTATTACAGATTACCCCTTTCAAACACAATCTTCCTGATATCAAGTCCGGAATGCTGGCAAGGTCAGACACGCAGCCAAATCCCATGAAAGCAGGCAACCAGCAAGTATGGTGCTCACAAAGATTCAAAAACCATCAAAGACGACAAATAATAGTTCCCAAATCTAAGGCATAACAAATGAAGTGTAGTACACAAGTCAGTACTGCCCCTGAATAATGTATTTTTCCTGGGAGGTGGTCCCCATACTGACCCACTATTCCCCTACCATCTGAAGAGAATTAGGTCAGAGTAAACAAGCTTTAGATAGGTTTATTTATACAGAGTAAAGAAGGACATTTGTTTTTTTTTTTTTTTCTGTAGGTGATGCACGTTCCATAACATCTCAGTGCTCTCCTTTAATTATTTCTTGCAGGTTACAAAGATTTTATGGCTTATTATTTATAGGGGCATTAAATATACAGCTCACACTTAATATCAATGTACTTTACTCCTTTTCAGAGTCACAGAATTCATCATACCATGAACTGGTAACGGCCACAACAGTGAGCAAGTATTTTTCATGACCGTAAGTTATTTTTGTAGATGCTGCCATACAGAAGCTGCCTGGGGATTGTCTCTTAATTGATATCTTTGGAGACCAGGGAGAAAGGAATGGGCTGGCGTGAACTATGCTCCATCACACCCAGGAGACCGCTGACCTCACTGATACTTTTTTTCTTCTACCTGCTTTATCATTTTGTCTAACAAATACGGTCACACACACACACAATAGTATTATAGGCACCAGGTATCTGCTCTGTACTATTTTGCTCACCCTGATATAGGAAAATCTTTGCATATACAGAAGTCTACAACCACAATTTAGGACACGCAGAACACAGAAGAGGTGTTTATGAGGAAGGAGCACCCACACTGCCAAACTGCCAAGGGTATGAAACAGGAGGTCTACAGGGGAAGTACTTGTGGGGCTGGAGCCCTAGATGAGGCACCACAGAGGCAGAGGTCACCCCTTTAAAGAAAAAGTGCTCAGACTGGTGATGAGACAACTCAGCCTTAAGTTTTGTGACAAGAACCTCTGCATAACGAGACTTGCTCTAATTATGTAGCAAGTATCTATAGATGGTAACAGAGGCCAAAAGGCTGAATCATTTCTGTGTAAATGTTTATTAAATAAACATCACCAGGGACTTGTGGTAAATTACAGCTTTATCTCTCTTGTTCCCTGTAGCCACTTGGAAACCTAAAAGTCTTATTAGGATCATGCTAAAGCAGCTCAGTGTGAATATAGCTCAGTAGCAGTTTACCAGATTTATGCCTCATCAGCTACTCGATTTTCTTGGTTAATTCTTACAGCAGAGGATCGAATCTGAGAATCAACTAAAAGCCAAACCCTACTCTTGGGTACTCCATACACATGAAATAAGCATGTGGTGTTCTATGGTGCCAGTGATGTTTTAATTTGTTACCTAATGGAGGAGAAATGGAGCCTGACTGTTGCTGCTCCAGCTGTGCTTTGTTCCAACTCTGCAGGTAGGCAGCAAAGAGGTATCTAACTTAACAGGAACTCAGGCAGCCCTGCAGCAACCACTTGCACAAAGGATGCTCCAGTAGCAATCGCCTCCAGTGAGGGTTCTCCAGGTAAGGGCTGGGAGAACAGGCAGGCCAGGTGGCCAGCCGGCTGTGAGAGCTGGAGCAGGTCATCCAGGGAAAGCCTATAGCTCAGGTACTCCAAAGGTCAGACTAAGCTGATCTTCCTAGGCTGGTGGCTATCATCCCCAGGCCACTACAAACAGTGCCTTGGTATATTCTTTTCCAAAAAAATATTAATTCTTCTGTGTGTACAGAAGAGCCGTCCCATCATTTGTTCAGTCATGCTTTTGTAAGTGATTGGGGATTATTAGCGCTCCTTTTCACTTAAGGCCTTGACTTCTTACATCATAATAGGGACTTCACCACTGAAGTCAGTACAGGTTAAGAATAAACTGTCTTTCTTTAATGTAAGCTCCCCCGTGCTTGTAGAGGCTTTGTGCTGCCTGCTGCAAAATGGCCTTTAACACTTTTTCCTCAGAAGAAGTTTTGTGGATAAATAAATAGTTAACACCAGTCCATGCAGGAAGTCACTGAGTTGTGCAATACTCCAGCCTAGCAGACAGTTTAATGGCAGATACCCTCCTTCCCATACAGATCTTGTCGAGGGTGGAACCGGGGCATTAGTTCACTTGAGCACGATGGCATAGCAAAGCTAATCACAAGCTTTGGCATCCTGCCACGGCAGAGCCTTATTATTCTTATCTGACATACCTTGCTTGGATGGGCATAACTACATTATGCCTTTGAAGCAAATTATTGCCCATCTTCATTGCTTTAAAATCATCTTGATCCACGGAGAGATGCTTTCAACAAGTCAGAAATAAATAAAACAAGTGACAAGCTGTAAGCATTCACTAATGGCACTTCTCCGATCACAATGGGGTCCCAGCCCGTTGTGGTACTTTCAGCTATTAAACTATATCTAATAAAGAAAAACACAGAAGCAGGAAATCAAATGAAGATTCATGCTGTAATGTCTACAAATTCTTTCCAAAAAGGGTAATGATTCTATTAAGTGGACAAAAAGATTTCTACGAGTAATGTGCTATTTTGAAGATAAAACAAAACTGAGTCAAGATTTACATCTTTCCTTCACCAGCTTTATCCACTGACAGCCCAGTGTGGATGTTGGTGGATGTTGGGCACCTGCTTACATTTCTGGATTCAGTCCCTCCTAGACCCTATGCCTACAGCTCCCCCCCAGCACAGGAGGCATGGTGCTTCTGAAGCAGAAGCAGCACGTTACGGGCCCCGCTGCAACGCGGTGAGTGCCCAGGAAAAGCACCATCAGCTTGCATTTCCGTGACTACTTCCAAACAACTTCAGGTCTTCAGTTCAGCACCCTCCATAAAATATCAAACAGGCTACTTGACAAGGAACAGGGAACAGAACTCTGTAGAACTGATATCAGTTTGGTAAGTTAAAAAAAAAAAGTTTCTATTTGTTCCCTTTTGTCAACTTTCCTCAAAAAAAAAGTCTTACAGCCATGCTCTGCATATCTAGCAACATCTTTGCTCAGCAATGGTTTAATGTGTAAACCCGTACAATTTTCTGAACTGTGATTACAGTGATACATTAGCATTTTCAATCGCTAGCTGAGTTTATGGTCCTTGCACATGACATGTAATATACTGCTTGTCTTATACATACAAAGAATACATTAAAACTGCCAACACTTGCCCATGGGACAGGCTTCTTTATGGCTTAATGTGCTCATGGTTGTAATAAAATAAATTTTAGGAGAAAGAGTAATGAAACAAAATTCAGAAAGTAGAATAATGGGGTAATTATGCTCTAAAACCAAATGTGCTTTCTTCATGTCACTGTTTCATGAAGTCAAAGCAATTTATTATAGCAGTGCTTCAAAAGCACCACTATAGTTAATGGTCAGTTGCTACATCTAGTACAAACACTGCTTTTCAAGAACTTCCTACTATTCAGCAATTCAAGCTTGTATCAGACTAGCACTTGGCATATCAACAGGTTACCAGCACAGATGGTTTGCAACACCTAAAATGTTTAAAATCCACTTTTAAGATTAAAAATGTCTAAAATCCCTTTTTAAGATTAGGCAACATTTTGGGGGTGCAGAAGGAAGTTCACTTCCAGGAACACCAGTGCACAATGAGCCAACATACTCTTTTGCTACAGAAGAACACCTTTTTCATAACCTTGTCAGAGCTCTTTTCTTGGTGTCTCTAGCATTGCAGGGATAAGGAACACAACAGATCCTTAGGAAGATTAAAGTAAAGCCCACAGGGCAGAGGCTGAAAAAAGTGCCCTGTTATTTGTGTACTCAGAAAAGTACCCTGTATTTTACAGCTTACACAAGGAGAACCTGCTTGGAATTTCTTGTGCATCTAAACTTTTTATCCACTGGAATTTTGCAAGGTAAGAAGATCAAATGCAGATTCTTACATAAAAGGAGATACACAAAGAGGATTTCACCTCTACATCACTAATAGCAGTATAGGCAATTTTACCTGAAATTAATGAGGAGCAAGGTTTTTCGTGAGAAAATCCAAAAGGGGGCATTCTGTAACACCACCGGCTGGTATTCACAAGGCAGCAGTAATGCACGCATGCAGGTTGAACATCTGTCAGGCTGCAAATCTGAGATGAGTCTTACAGACACTGCTCATGTCCTTTCTCATTCTTCCTTGCTCCAGCTTCCTCCAGAAGCAGTTGGAGCATCAAGGTCAGTTTAGGGATGCCTCCCTCAGCCCCATCCCTTTTCCCTCCCTATTCCGTTGCTTAGGCAAAAAAAGCCCAGCTGATCAGCCTTGGGATGACAAAGTCTGAGTTGCCCTGCGCTGCTGAAAAGGCCCGTTCTGACCTAGTTAGTAGGGAAGACGACGCTGCTGGCAGTGTCAGCGGTGCTGCGTACCAGCAGTCAAAGGCCAGCCACCAACTGAGCTGTGCATCTGCGAGGAAGCAGAGCCCCGAGTCAGAGATAGGACCAGCTTCCTAGGTTCCAGCAGCAGAGCAAAGCTTTGAATCGAGAAGAGATTACTCAGTTTTAGCAAAATAATTTGGAAATTTATTCCCATGTATTATCTGCAATTTCATGCACTCCTTTGTGTTTGGCCATTAAAAGCAAACTGACATTAAGCATCCCCAGTATTAAAGAGAAATTAGTAATACTGTCCCATTGGAGACATTCTAGAGAGAACATATCACCGGGTCATCTGGAAAATCACTATTTCTTTCTCCACACAGTAAAGTTACTGCAGGAAAGTCCATATAGCCTAAACTTCCATATTCTTTCCAATTTACCACTTCTTCAAATCAAATATAGATTAGTTTCTTTAATTGCCCTATATGAATTCATAGCTGAAATGTTTGACTTCCCCAGAACTAATTGTCTGTCAAGAAGATATTTTGCAGCCAAGCAGATAACTTAATTGGATATTTAATTTAACTGCAGGCTTTATTTCTTCATATTCAAGCCTTATTTCTTAACATTTGCTAAATTATGCATGCTGAACACATCCTCAGACTGTCTGTCTTTATGTGAGCGTTGTGTTGTTCTTTGAGAACAAACATGTTTCATTATTAGCTTCTAGTTTCCTGCCACTTCTGACATGATTTTCCCATATTCCGAAAAAAAAACATGACAGGTAGGTCCCTTCAGGAAACAAACCACAGATTGACTCTGCTGTCTCCAACCGGTTAGCATTTAGGGAATTATAAACAGAACCTAGAAATATTGCATTTATTTGCAGGGGAGGAATGTCTGGTACTGACACAAGGCACACCTCCTGGAGGCAGCAGTCCAGTGAGTGCAGGACAACTCCAGCTGGCAGAAGAGGATCCTGCAAAAGTTTCCTGCTACTCAAATGACTCCAGACTCCCTCTGACAACAAGATACATTAATGTCCACAAAATTTGCTACAGATCTTAGTAGATACACCAGCTCCACCACCTCCACACAAGAACCACCTACAGAGCCAGTGCTCTGCAGGACCAGGACCAGTGCATACCCTCACACAGAAGTCAAGCCCAAGCAAAGACAGTGACAATCAGCATTTCATCCTCTCTCTTCCCCCTCAAAATTTTCACATGGAAGGAAAGAGGTAGTTTCAGATCTCAGCCTCATCTTCCTCTCACTGCTCTCAGGCATACAGTGCTATTTATTGGGAAATTATTAGCCCAGCATAGTCTGCACAACATCCTTCCATCACAAATTGCTCAACTCAATGGCCCATATTAGAGACAGAAGAGGAATCTCTCAAGTGTCCTTGCTCTCACCAGACCCTTAGCATTCTCCTGATTATTTTTTTTTTTTGTATTTTAGAGTAACGATCAGAATATAAGAGAAAAAAGAACACATAACCAAAATTTATATCCCACAGCATATGGCAAATTGGATAAAGAGCATAGTAAACTGAATAAATTACATACACAGGGATGCTTACAATTTTATTATCAACCTTGTATTTGGGCATCTGTCGTTCTCTTTGAAGCTGCACTACTTCTGCTGATAATAGCCTCCCTCCATCTGATTAGCACAATGTATGTGATCTCCATTGTGCAACTGATTAGACATTTGTTTGCTAATAATTTTTCAACATCACTTACTCAGACACTACTGATGTTCAAATGCATCTAATTACAAGACACTCCGAACTTGTTTGTAAAAAGACTTTAATTTGCATGAGACAAGACCAAAAGAATGGCTTTAAGAGTCCAGCAAGAAGCAGTAAACCCACCTCCGTAATGCTGATATGCACTTACAGGTATGCAGTGCTTCTGCTCTCCCAAAGAGAATCAGCTTGCAAAGCTGCCCTGAACGCCACCCTGGTGTTAGATGTTGGACCTAGGTCTGCAGTCAAAGCAACACAGGGTCTGCCCAGGAAGAGTCATATGAAATCTGTCTGGGATATGAAAGTTCACTGGGCTGGCTTTTCCATCTTTATTCCTTACCATTATTAATGACAGGATAACAGGAACATCTCATGATTTGCCTTTAAAGCAGGTCTAGGTGAGATTTCCCTTTTACCTTATTTGGTGCCAAATTCTGTCATGAAGTTTACCGCAACACGATTTCTTGTCTCTTCAGAAGACTTGGAACACAGATTTCTGAAAACTGAAATCAGCACGCAGCAAAATAAAGCTATCTGCTCTACAGAGCATGATGCACATGCTGAACTTTCAGCTTAGGGATAAAGGCAACTTTAATTTAGCTGTAAAGCTATGTTGTATGAAGCTTTGACAAAAAGCATGCACTGCATATAATACATTACTCAAAACGCTCATAGTTGCGGCAGGAACAATAATGGTCCTATCAGCTCAAAAAAGATCTGATTAAGGGAACCACAGTCTTTAGAAAAAATTATGGTAAAAACGTGTAACAAACACCTACAGAAATCAAGGCAGAGATACTATACAGAGGAGATGGTGAATGACATACACGAAGAGCTGAGATGCTGCCTTTCAAATAGTTAATGAATAATTAATGGTGCACTTGATGAAATGAATTTGCTCATTTTCATAATTTCCATACTGTCAAACCCTTTGCATCCACATCAAAAAAAGGGACAGGAGGAGGGAAAGAAAATGGCAATTTGTTTGAAAGCTTGCTTCATTAATATTCAAGATCATCCATTTTAAAGCAGCCGTTTGCAAATCAAATACAGTCCGTGTGTGCCATTTTGCATATCAACGATATTTTAATATGAACAAACATCAAATTTCAATTACAAGCCCATGAAGCCAAAATCAGCTCTCAAATGAAAATAAGATAGATGAACAAAAAAGCTCTAAATTTTTAGTGGGGGAATTGATAGAACTTTGAAGTATTCTCTCTGCTCAGTGTAAATTATTCCTCTATCCTACAGGACAACATCACGTATTTGGTTTAAGTGGACCTGATTCTCTTCCAATTTACACCACTTTTATATCAAATGAAAGAAATCAATGTAAAAATCAGCTCAGCAGCCTGGCAAGTGCTCTTGCTCTGGTTTCACACACAACCCCCTTTTGTCCTACGTACTGTATCCACAGTGAGATCTCTTGAAAATATTTAGAACAATCATTCCTGTAAAACCCTAGTATTAAATGTAGGATGCAAGTGCACGGATAAAAGCTCCTCACAGGTAGGTACACAGGAGTATCCCTGATTTTGAAGGAAGTTAACTTTTGCATTTCTTTTACTGCACAGACTTAAATATGTAGGCAGGAGAAAACATTCTCTCACATAGAGGTGCTATTCTTCATGAGAAATGCTAATGCCGAAGCTCTGTATGTTTGGAGGCAACTCGGTTTACCTCAAGTTCTGCACAGAACCAGAGAGCACAGATGGTCTCCTCAGTAGCCCTTTATTTAATGGTGATCAGTGCAAGGCAGCACAAGCAAAGGAAAGCAATCCTTTCTTCTCCAGCAGAGTTTCCTCTGGTAGATATAAACTGGTTTGGCACTCAGACTGCCCTTTTCTGTCCTCTTCTCCTACGAATCTACACCACTATTCTAGGCTGGCCCCTCTAAGGAAAAGGCTGCAGTGAAAGCCACCCCAAGGCAACCAAGTTTGCTACAGGGCATGTTAGGCTGATGTCACTGCACTAGCTATGATCCATGTTGTTTCCAAGCAGTGAAAAACTTGAGATCATATTGTTATTACATCATTTTGGCAGATGGGCTCCTGAGCACATACTGTCTTGTAATTTGGCCACAAAAGTACCCATAACAAATATTGTTTTGAAGAAACATTGCCAGTCAGTAAGCAAAGAATCACAGTAATGCACATTTGTTGCTAACCATGTTTGTTTTAACATATTTTCCAGCATCCACAGTATTTGGTAGTGGATTAGTAAAGAGATTCTTGTTTCTAAGAATGCTTCTGTAAGACAAAGAGTCTTGGATTCAAATTCAGATGAGGGGAAAAAAACAAAAGTGTTTTGCATGTTGTAAATGATGACTGCAATTTCCCTTCTAGAAAGGTTCTGCTGGAGTCTGGCAACAGTTCCAAGTGCAGGTAAGTCAAATACTCTTCTCTCAACCCAGAAAAAAATATTTATTAAAACAATAACCACAAACTATCAGAAATTCATCATGATTTCAACTAAGTAAAAACAAACAACAACAAAAAAGTCTCAGGCATGTCTCCCAAAGACTTAAATCCAGAGCTCCTAGAATCAACACCACTCAGGCCGACTGCCAGTGTTGAAAACACTGCCAAGGCACCACAGACAAGACAAACATCACTGTCCTGTGTTACAGCAAAAACAAGAGGTGAAAAAGTACCTGGTGAAACAGGGAACCACCTTTCTGCTGCAGGTTCTGTCTGAGAGGCTGCTCTGTGTGGCAGCAGCATCACCAGTACAACCAGTTTATGTGCTACAGTGACCGGTAAACATACTAATTGCTGATTTTTCCATCATACTATACCATCATTAAGTTAAAATAAGAAAGGGCAAATGAAATGACCGAAGGAATCTCAGTGGTCCATGTGGCAAAGTTGAATCCGGGATGTGCATATGTAGGTACATACCTGCAGCTACTGAAAGGTGGGGTGTGACCAAGAGGCATTGTAGTAGTAATGTCAAACTGGTTGGGGCACCAACAGGTCAGCTCCCACAACATTTACAGCCTGGAAGCAGGCCTGAGAAGTGCTAGGACATAGACCAGAGTTATCAGAAAAAAAGATACGTTATAAAAATATTTTCTAACCCAAACATTTCATTGCTGGTGAAAGGGAGAAGTGTGTCTGGATATCACTACAAAGGACTCAGCTGCAGCCACTCAATGAAGCCATCCACAGAAGCCAGTCAACTGAAGCAAATTGATGAGTTGGAAGAGCAAAAGGGCAGAACAGCAAAGATCTGAGCTACAGAGCCCAGGCACCCAGCAGGGAAGGGTAAGGGATCAACAATGCAATTAAAAGTCTTCAGGCAGCGACGGAAATATTGACCAGGAAAGTTACAGTTCAAGTGAAGAGACAACAGGCAACTCCGCAGAGAGGGGGAGAAGCATTAAGGTCAGTCTAGGCAGGATTTCAATCAAGAGGAGCAAGCTAACACCTGGTCAGAGGCTAGGAGGGCATGAAAATTAATCTGTGAATACTGCAAAGGAGTTAGCCTGCTGAAAGAGGAAAAAGTCTGAGCCCTTTGAACTGGAATACCCAAAGAAAACATACCAGACAGCCTGAAGCAGAGAAAGTGCCACACAAAATGAGCACGTTTTTAAGGCAGTGAGGTATTGAACTGTTCAGGGTAAAAAGGGTGGTAACATTTACTTGGGAAACTGGGACAAACCTGCAGAGATTTAATTAGGTTTGGTGCACATTCTTCTCTATTACATGGAAGTTTTTAGTTCCTTGTGTAACAACATATCTGTGTCTTTGGAAGCAGCTATCTAGCAACAAGGGCAGGGCCAGGTACAACGGGGTCCAGCTCATGGAAAGGCCAGCTCATGTAAAAAGTTAGACTGTACAGGATGTGACAAAGACCCTTCTTTTTTGCTGTGTACCAAAGGGTAGAATGGCTTTAAGAAGAGTTGCCTGGTTAATTCCTCCTTGCAGTTTGGACTGAGTTAGCGTCCAAACTCCACACCACAGGAATAGCAGGATTCAGTGTTTCAAATACATACATTTTGTTTCACCAAATTAAAAACCCTTGAAGTAGCTCATTTAAGAGATGCAGATTACTGTGTCAAACTTCATTTAGCACTCCCCTAACTCACACATCACTCCCAAACACTACTAGGAATGTTTTATGTTGCTTTGCAATCACTGACATTCATCAGGGAACCTAAACCAAACAGACGACACCCTATTGTCATCTGCCCTTGAGATCAGTCAGTTCGTGCATTCCTAGTCCATATGCTTAAGAACTACAACACTTGGCTTTTTAATCAGGTGTCTTACAGTTTACAGAAGTTAAATTAATACAGTTATATTCAAACTTGCAATCTGAAAGCAAGCTCTGGGCTTGCCTAGGGTTATTTTCCTATAAAACCAAGTAAGATGGACTTTAATTAAACTCTTCTTATAGAACAGGTATTTCCCAAGAGCTTTTAACTTTTGTGTATCCTTATTGAGTTATACAACTTCTAAAAATTCTGCTTGTAACTGTTTTCCTTGGAAGCATAAAAGTCATAGCTTTTCCTACCCACTACATGAGGACTCTTTTCCCTTCTGCTTTTATCTTCCCCTACATGTCTTGAGTTGCTTTATTATTTTTTTAAACTCTTTTTATACATCTAAGCTTACTTTAGCATTTTATTTATATGCATTACCTTTGACTTCCTACTTCCCTCACTAGCCTGTTCATTTGCAGTTGCTGGTTGTACTTCACCGTTGGATGGGGAAGGTCTTCAGGGGTAACAAAGACCCCTTTTGCCCTTCAACCACAGAATGGCACCCAAGATGATAAAGATGTGCACTGGTGGAATGGCAGGGCAGACTCCTGCCTACAGCCTCTCCTTTCATGAAATACACCTTGTAATTTTGGAAAACGTGACCTGTCAACACACCACCACTGTTCCAGCAGGTGAAGGATAGAACTCAGCTAGAGATAACACTGAGGTCTTCAAAGACAGCTGTGTTTACTGAAGTTTCACAGAATGCAACTGGAGGTCAAGGAAAGAGCTTGCTGTAAGTTACTGAAAGAAGTTCTGAAGTTACAATTGGCCAACAGCAGCATAAACGTAAATTAATGTTTGATTTATATAGACATAAATACCCCTTTGTAGAGATTCGTTTGAAATCTGGATAAAAATGCATTACAATTTACATCGATGCTCCAAGGTGCACTGAAGTAAGCAGTAGCCCTCTTCTCTAACAGAGCACAGATTTTTCAATCCAGTTTCCTGGATTGAAATCCAGTTCCCCGATGCTGACTCTGCAGCTGCGACCTGCCTGTCAGCCACGTGCTACTCCTATTGCTGATTACTTTATCATCTGGGCCAGCCACACCACTGATCAGTTCAGAGATGTAAAATAAGTTGCATTAAAGCCTCAGTATACAATTAGACTCCATTGTGAAGACACATACAGTGGTCACACAATTATTTAGGCATACTGCATTTAAAGTTGCCTGCAAATAAGCAGTTCTAAGATAAGCATCCCATGAAGGGACATTACTTACCTTCATAGGTAATTTACCTTTCCCTAGAGTAGCATCACTATTTGAGCTTTAGGAAAAAAAATCCATAGGCTTTTTTTAAATAGCATCACACCATGAATTAAGTTTACAAACCAAAACATAGCTTAGAGATCTATTCAAAATAGTTTTACCTCTCCCAATCCCTTGCTTCCATGAAACAGCTAAGTTTTCTCATACAGCTGTTGAGAGCTACATTATGCTGTTCACAGTATCCTAAGTAGACCCTGTGTCCTATCTAGAAACCGATGAAGGATTTAAAGAATAAGTTAACGAGCTCAGTATTTATACCAGCATTGAATTATCTCCAAGAGGACCCCCAAAAAAAACACTGTAAAAGTGACAATGTGGCAACAGCACGTAAAAGTCATGCTCTTAGAGTTACCTCTGATAGTAAAAATAAAAATTACAAGACAGATGCCTCTAAAATTCCTGCAGCACTAATGAATTATTTCTTCATCTTACGTTGTCAAGCCTGCAGGACTCAGTCAGCATCACCCTGCAAGGACTATCCCCTACTGACAGGGCACCTCCCACAGCTGCTGCACAACACCCAGCCTGGCATATCCACCTAACCCCTGAGCACAGCCTCACTCCCTAGCAGCCAGCTTGGCTTCTTTGTCATGGTAAAGTTACAGAGCAGCAGGAAAGCAGCAGGCAGTCAGGACACACCACCTGGCCATCCACAGATAAAGCTCCACCAAGCTACAGACTCTCACCAGAAAGATGACAGTACTGTTGACAGGTTTCATTCCTTTTCCCTGAAGACTTAGATTTCCCAGTTCCTTTCACCCACCTCTAAGGAGGCCGCATTCTTAGGGTTAAGCACTTAGTTTATTGTGATGATTGTAAAACAACATTCATTTGATCATTTTGTGTTGGATGGACGATGGGTGGGGGCAGGCAAGGTTTAAAGCACAAGCATCATTTTAACATATGAGGCCTGAAAGCATCTGAATCTTATGCTCATGGATTCAGAGCATATATTTTGAGAACATCACTCCAAACCATCTTGTCCTGTATCTACCCACATGAAATAAACACATCTAGGGCTTATCTGCAGTGCCAGTAAGGACCATCGAAGGCAGACCCACAAAAGCAGAACACCTGAAAGAACAGAAGTTTTCTTTTTCAACAAGTCCAGTTACAACAACCACTTCTTTGGTCATGCAAGCCCTTTCCGGAATACAGCTGACTCCAAAAGCAGAGCAGCACCAAGTTTCTCTTGCCGTCTGAGTCACCTCTGCTATGGCAGCATCTACACCTCTGATGTTACTCAGGATGTTACTTGTAATTACCTGGAGATGAAATCTGCATGAATCATTTATATATTGGGTTGGTAGTAGAACCAAAATATATATTAAAAATTCATTCCGTTCATGCAAAAAATAGAGTACTGAGGTGTTTTAAGGGAATACAAATCAAAAAAAATCCCTTTTTAGGTCACTCTCTAGCTTACCTCTGAAGGATCTTTTTTAGTACCAGGAACTGGAGGCTTAAGAACAGCGTAATTGAAAGCATTTATTTCAAAGTTTTAACAACCAATGTTCCTGAACATTCTTTGCCACTTTTGGAATAACGCAAAGTCTGTATTTCTAGTCTCTCATACATACTTCAGCCAAAGTTACCTGTTGTTGACACAGACAAACACCAAAAACACGTACCCAAGTTTAGTTTTCCACTCCTGTTTAAGAGAATCAAAGCATGAATTAGCCATACAGAACCCAAGGCTGGCAGGAGCTGCAGAAGGCAGACCTTTAGGACCCGATGCACAGCCTGGGACGTGCACCTTACCAGCAGGCATAGGGGGCAGGGTGACTGAGCCCTTCCCTAACCATCACCCTGGATAAACTGTGACCATCCAACAGGCCCAAAGGTGCTTGGTCTCCACATACCTCCATAAAGTAGGATTAAACTGCATCAACGCTGCGCTGTTTTACTCAAGAGCATCTGTCTTATGAGGCAAGACTATGTGAGCTGGGTCTGTTCAGCCTAGATAAGAGGATTGAGAGGGGATCTTAACCTCTACAAATACCTGAGGGGAGAACATAAAAAGGATGGGGCCAAATTCTTCTCAGTGGCAACCAGTGATAGGACAAGGGGTACCAAGTATAAATTGAACACAGGTTTCATTGCCATGAGGAAGAACTTCTTTATAGTTCAGGTGACAGCACTGCGGCAGGCTGCCCAGAACGGCTGTGGAGTCTCCCTCTTTGGAGATGCTGAAAACCTGCTGGGATGCCATCCTGCATAATGCATCCTGCTTGAGGAGGGGGGTTGGACGAGATGATCTCTGGAGATCCCTTCCAACCTCAACCATTCTGTGAATATACATATTTCAAGTCATATGGGGAACTCAGTAAAAGTGTTCCTGTGCACCTGTATTGCAGAGCTCCTAGTTACTGCACAGCTCCATCTACTCCTGCGCAACTATGTTTACCTGCAGAGCCTTCCCCGGTACCCAGTTTCAGTCTGAGCAATTTGGATTTTGGATACATGCATTTTCCAGAAAGTGGTTAGGAAAATAATTAGCCTTCAAAGCATATCGTGCTACACAGGGAAGATGCGTCCATTGTCTGCCCCCCTTACATGGGGAATTAAGTGCCCAGTGGTAAAAGAACAGTTTTAACACCATGAACAGATAAAGGTATTTGATACACAAAAAGGAATGAAAAGATCTCAGTACTTCATGCCCACAGCTGTAGTTCAAGGATAAGACAAAAAACAGTCTCCCTCTCCAGGTTCAGTATTAACACATCAGAACTGCCTATCAAATGGTCTTGATACTCTCTTTAGACCTTAAGTGTACATCTATTTATAAATAAAATAAATTATAACTGTAAAACTTAAGAGATGTGGGTCATTACACAAGAGTATAATTAAATCTGACTGGGTTCCTACAAGCTTCATAGAAGCCATGATAAAATCTTCTTGACTTGGATTAAAAATAAATTGCTGAGTAAATTAGACTTCCTGGTGTTTTGTCTAATTAATCCACCTCTTAACTCAAATTGGCTAGCTTTTTAATTACCAGCTAATCTCACCCATATGATGAAGACTTTTTCTGCTCATATCTTGTCTTTTAGTAATGCTCTGGCTTAAGTCGTTTGTTGGTTTGTTTTTTTTTTCTTGTGGTATTGGTTTTTAAGAGAGGTCCTGGCTTATTTACTTGTTTGGGCATATTAGTGAAAACCAGGACTTGGATGATGCAGGTTGAGAACCTACTTTATGTTGCACTCTTATACTTATACATGACACCGTATTGCACCACCATACAACTGGGATCCAAGTCCAGCACACCTAGAAGATAACAGGCAAATGCCATTGCTCTGAAAAAAAAAAAAAAAAAGCAAGCCTCCCTAGGTTAAAGTTTCACGTAAGTGTTTCTCAGTTTCCTCAAAGCATTGCCAATAATCTAAATGCAACCCGCTTGAATTATTTCAAAAATACCAAGTGATCTTTGCTTCTCCTCCTCTCCCCCAGCCACGTTGAAAGAATAGCCTTGAAAGTTGAAAGCAACCTCAAAGGTTTTGTGATTTGACTGGCCCAAGAGGGAAAAAATCAACCATCAGAACATAAGTAAGCAGGGGTTCACTGGGGAAATTTCAAAAATTTAAAATCAGTGTAAAACCTGCTGGAGTTATCTCAAATCCCACAGGAATCTCAATCCAAATCCAGATAATACTGCCAGCAGTCTAAACATTCTGGCTCTCTTCTCTTTATGCTTCTTCACTTTTACAGGACAGCCTCAAACTCACAGAAAGTGTTCTCCTGGTTCAAAATGGTGTCATTTTTCTACATCTGTTTGCTCTAAGAACTGTTGGTGCCAGCTTCCGGAAGGTAAAGACTCCGGTCTTTACCACTTTCCATAGAACATTATACACTTTGCATAATCCCAGAGGGAACTGCAGCATCCAGGTAATCCCAGGAGTGAGAGTTTTTAATCTTGTTGCTAACACTCATCCAGCTTCTTTTAAAAAAGTATATTTATTCTTTCACCAAGATACAAAATTCAAGGAAAAAAATAGGACTAGAAGCCTGTATACTTATTATTTTACCTTGGAAGCCTTGACAAGCATTATTAAGCCAGCTAGCTCTCTCTACCTGTGTATCAGGTAGGCCAGTCTCCATCACTGGTTCTTCCCTCCTGGTCACCACCAGTCAACAGCTCTTCTGCTGGCCAGCCTCTAAAACACTGCACAAACCCCCCTCAGATCCGTTTTGCCCAACCCAGGCAGGTGTTTTTTATATAAAGGCTGTTTTTCATGGATTTTCTCAGAGAAACAAAGCTGCCTGTCTAGCAGACACTTGATTTGCATATTGTTTCTGTTCCTCCTTAAACGCTTTCCACCCACTATTAATCTAAGCCTGCCTTTTAATTTGTTTGGAATTAGCTGTATATTCAGCCAAGTCCTCCTTTCCCTTTCACCTCTCCCCAGCCATACAATACAAGGTAAACCTGTTGGCACAAGACACTGAGAAGGTCAAAAAAAGCACAGAAGGGTTTCAAGAGATGCAATGAATCCCTAGGGCTCGTGAAGGACGTGACTGTTGCCATTCAGCCTGCAGCTCCCAGCCAGGGAGTCACTACACCGCCAGCTCCTGGAAAGGGGCTGGGGAGCAGCCGCTCTGTGCCTCTGGGATGTTCCCCCCACCTCCCTTAATATCTATCCACTGTTGAAGACAATATCTGGCTAGTGGCACCTCTTATCTGATCACACAGATAAACCTAGGCGTGTATGTCAGTCATCAGCTCCTATCACCCCCTCTCTAGACACCAGATGTTTTAATCCTGCATTCAGTTTGATAAGGCAAAGAGGCTCTGTGCCAGGGAAATGGGACAGGGCTGAGCTCTGCCTCTCCTGCTTTCTGCAGTTCATAGGAAGCATCTCACTTCATCATTTTGTTATAATCACAGAAGACTGAATTACTCAGAATTCAGCCACGCTGGGTATATTAGAGATACAGGCTTTGTAGGACATCAGCAGCGTGACCCCACCAAGGAGAAGATAGGCTTGTTAAATACTGATAATAACTGAAGAGAGACAGACCTGGCAATACATTAAGAGCTTATTTTGCTAAACTCAGAGTGCTTTTTCTTCAGTTCTAAAATCATCACCGAAATGCACTGCACTTGTGCTTTAAACTCTGCCCTGAAGGTAACCATACCAATACACTTCCCAGATCTTTCTGATCTGCAGTGCTCGCCAAACCCCCTACCCAATACAGTATTGCACTGCTCCAGTAGCTAGATCAGACTGCATCACTTATTCCTTGTCCCTGATGTACCACAGCATCATGGAGATCTTCCAGGTTAGCTGTTTACTTCTTATTATTATTAAAAATCCTCTGCATTATAACAAACAATATAGCATCAACTGACAACATTCAGGTTCTGGTGTTACATGAGGAATTGTAAAAGCCAAAACACTTTCTTTCCATTTGCTTCTACCATTTAAGCCAGAGATTTAACACAGAAAGTTTAAAGCAGCCAAAGCCTTCATAAATAAAGCCAGCTATTTCAAAGAGCCATAGACCATGTTGTTTGAATACGACCCACTCGTAAACCTCAAAATACAGGTTCTAGAACTTCGGTCTGCTGGCTGAATGTGCTGTCAATACAAACCCCAGTACTTTTTCACGTTATATGTGCAGAAAGAGGGAGTGCTAAGCTAGTATTTTCAGCATTTTTTTAAATAATGTATTTTGTCTTTGCAAGAAAACTGTTTTGTCACCAGAAGCTACATTCACAACACTTTCATCCAAATCAACTGCCAACTTTTTTCTTTCATAACACTTCAACCAAAAGCCCCACCAAAAACCATAGCCCCAGAACTGAAGTAGTTTTAGGAAGCTTCCTGGTCACCCAAGAACGCTTCCCAGCACAAGCTCCCCAGGCATTTCACAGCCACATTCCACACAATCAGAATTCATTCATCCTTCACAGGATATGGCCACTTCTGCCAATGTTGATCAGACTGTCATACTTCTCCAGCTTTCCTAACACCAAAGCAATAGACCGATTTCTGCAGACAACAGGTGTCTATTACACACAGCATGCTGGTCTCAAGGAGCTCTCTGCACAGCCACCTCAGTCCTATGTGGCCGCAGATAGAGAGCAGCGGAGCATATTAACTGCTCTTGGCAGTGCATACTAACTGGGGAAATCCAAACAGTACACAGTAAGAATCCCCCTCACACACTTTAAAAAAATAAAATATATGTGGCTTTATGCAAAACAAAAGATTCATAGCATAAGTGGAAAAATACATTGCTTGACGTCTTAATGAAGCATTTCAGTTTCACTGGATGGTATCATTTGGTAGTTGAACAGCAGCACCTCACAAGGTGCCGATACACAGCACAGCAAAGAGCTGTCTCCTGGCTATGTTACAGACCCTGTTCCTCTAAGACAGCTGCAAGGTACCACGGGAATCCTGAGCATTTGTTGTCTCTTGTTGGTTATCTCAGTCCAGGATGCAGTCTGAGACGATACCTGCCCTGCAGATGCCTATCAACACTGGCAGTCTTTTCTTCAAGGTCAACTTTCAGGCAACAACCTGACTTAAAAGGCCCTTTGCATTGGGCCAACACTTTGCCTTCAGCACAAACCCAAAGCAGGGTGTTGCAGTCAACCTCCTGTTCTCTGAAGAGTTGCCCAGGGGTGTTGCGGGATAGAAGTAGCCCTTCTCCAGATAGGAATAGAGGCAGAGCTACCATGTGATGCCACCACGAAGTGTGGCACAAACCAAGCCTGCACCCCACTCTTGGCCATATCCTGCTCAGACTTGAAACAGCTGTGGCTGTTCTGTACTTACTGTCTGCTTGGTCTGAGTAAGGCAGTTCAGGCTCCCGGCCTCTGACCTGTCCCTCTCCCCATCAGCAGAGGCAAGGTAGCCATGCTAGAGCAGCTTCTTTACAGAGCTGTGGGCACCGGGTGGAACCCACCCTATAATCTCCAGAGTGGAGAGCCAAGAGGCAGCACAAGAGAGCTAGGCATTCTTTAGTCTAGAAATCCCATTGCACGAGACAAACACACAGGCAAAGTTTAGCAAAAAAGAAAAGAACATGATTTAAGACAACCTCAAGATTGCCAGCAGCAGCAAAAAGTGAGGAGGCATCATTTGTCATGCTCTAGAGTCTAGGAAACTTCATACGGGTTCATTTATCCTGGCAGTATCTCTGATGTCTAACAAGTCACCTCCTGAAAGGGCTCGAGTTATTTCACACCCATAAGCGCTCATCAGTAAGATCTGACATTAAAATTAAAATGCAGTAGTGTCAGTGTAAACAACATCTCAGAGTCAAAAAACAGATGGGGTAGTTTTTAGCTCAAGTGCCATGTAAAAAGACAAGGATAGCATAAATAGGAAGAGATTGACATGGCAAAACCACGTTAACTACATTCCTACTTTACCTGAGGAGGCGTTTTGACAGGATTAGGTAAAACAATCCAGTTTTCATGAATCACCTTTGCTGCAGATTACGGCAGTATGCTCCATCTTATCTCTCTATCTCTTCCAGGCATTAACATTTCTATGTCAATCTCCACAGAGCCAGGAGGTGACAGCGAGGCAGATTTAGACATTTCATGTATTTTCATAAGACTGTTGCAGAGAAAGATTAATCCAATGATGTACGGTCGCCTAAGTTTGACACTGTATAGTATGCATCAGTGGTTGTGAATTAGATGCATGGTATTTCTGTTCAACCAAAACCTTGAAAAGGCCTTAGGAATGATTTATTCCACTCAGCCTACTTTCCACATTTTAGGTGCCAGAGCAATTTATAAGATACGAGAGGCTATGCATAGCTAGTAAATATTGATTTATAATGGTTAATTGCAACCTGACCTATAATACATTTATACCTGCAGGTATATATAAATATATACAGTGATAATAAAAGCATTGCAACAGTATTGACGCACACCCAGCCACGGCTGTTTGTGGTGGACAACTGCTTCACATTCCACGCTGGGTAGATCCCATTTTGCCCATCCCTGGCTGTCTAGTTACCTCATCAACTTGCTTGCCAAAGCCTTTGGTGCCCTCCCTCACACACTGAGAATCACTCCTCTCCACACAGCAGACTGAAGGACTGCTCAGTGGGATAACACAGCATTAGCACAACACTGCTGCTTCTCTTCCTTCCAAACAACTCACTCCTTGAAAACATGTCTGCGCCTCTGATACCAAGAGAACTGGGTTTCCTCAGTTTGAGAATAAATTGTTTTCAGTGTGTGTCTGTGCTTTACTGTATTATTTTAAAGAAAACGTTCAATAGTTTCTGTTTTGGTGGCCACTTAGAAATGAGTCAACATCCCCAGGCTGTGCCAGAGACAGGTATCAGTAATGCTGGGCTGCACAGGACAAAAACAAGTTTCATACTGTTGGTGAGGCTTTAGGCAGAAGGCTGCATCCAGCCTGGGACGCTACACCTCAACATGCACGTCCACTGGAGAGCCCAGAAAGTAGCCAGCAGTTAATTCACTAACAAAAACAATGAGCAGTTCAGAAAACTCGATCTGCAAGAAAGACTGAATATACTGACATAGCTTAACACAAAATTTTTTTTTAAATGTCTGAACCTCATGAATTGTTTTTGTAAATGTGGCCAATTGAGGAGACAGCTATGAAACAGCCAGCTCAACTACAACACAGAAGTCAAAATATTTGTTAAAATGTCATGCCCCCTACAAAGACTGCATCCTTAGCATGTTGTTCAAGACTAGGCACTTCATCTTCTGGTGCAACTATATCTTCTGATGTGACAGCAAGTGTGAAGGAAATCTTATCTTGAAAGTAAGTCAAGAAATTCTTCCAGCCTTTCCATCTTGTAATTCTCGATAACCATCTGTCACAGCACAGAGCTGTACACTGAGTGACTATTGAGTGCATTAATCAGAATGTATATTCTGAAGTGTTGTTATACACAATACAAACAAAGATTAAGTTTTTGCTCCAAACTACCATGCTAAGACTCATTCTAGATACTGCATGCAGTGTGGCAGCTCCTAAAATCTGCTTAGATTAACCTGATTCTTAGTACAGCAATAGAACTGAAATCCTAACAGTGTTAAATTCTACAATTTTGTTCCAAGGCCATTTTTATTATTTCCAAGTCTCTCTTCCACACAGTTTACAAAGAGAAGTTCATGTTTCTAACTGAAACTCACCTTTTTTCCCCAGGTACACGTATTTCCTTCTGACAAGATGAAAATACTTTCTGTCAACTATTTGTGACTTACAAAAAAAGTGAAATGAATGAATTAAAACAGTTTTCAGATATATTGACAAAACATCTCACAAGGTTTTTCACTTCCATTGATTCAGCATTTGCTGTCAAGAAGCAGCACTTTCTCTTCTGAAAACTGTAATTCTATTATGCCCAGTCAATCCAGCAGAGAAAATCTAGTGTGCATAGAAAAAAAAAAATCTGCTTTTTACAACCCATTCTCACTTCGTTCTTGCGTTCACCTGAGGTTTCACCAGTGACTCCAGGCTGACAAGTCCATGTGTTCATTTGTGCAACAGATTCCAGACCTTACTGTAAATTACAGAATTGCTATCACTCTCAGTACACTATAGCCCACCACCTACAGTTAGCCTGTGATTTGATATTCTCTGCTCAGGTGGATTTAAAAGGTTGAATTAAAAGCTCCATCAGATCAGGACTAAGTACCATGAAAGTTGCACCAAAAAAAGAATCTGTTCTCCATCTATACGCAGCACATCTTGTGCTAGCCAAACTCAATGCTAATAACTTGCTTGCATAAAGCACTCACACAGCTCTAACAAAACTGAACACTCTGGAAAGTGTTAAGGTACATACATCATTTTTCTCATCCTTAATGTTACGTGGCTGCTAGCAGGGTTACAAAAGCAGAACTTAGAAGCAACAAAAAAAAAAATCAGAAGTGATGCGTTACTTTAACTTTGTTACTTTAACACACGAACTTTGTGTTAACTGGAAGAGTGCCTGCTATTCTTTTGACCTCAGTGTGCAACTAGGTGCAGCACCAATCCAGACTCAAACTAGCAGTGCTCACACAGGATTTACACAAAGGAAATTGTCATGTTACTCATTCAGGATAAAAACAGTGAATGGGCTTTTGCTAGCTCATCCTACCTCTCCCTATGCACTCATGCGAAGAAGTCTCACAAAACCTGCTGGGTTCAGGTATGCTCTGTCCTGCCAGCTGACTCCACTTCAATTAATGGACAAGGTGTCACTGCCCTGAAAAAAAAAAATATATATATATATATATATATAGTAACTTCACATAAGGCCAACAGCAGCTGCAAGCAATACAGAAGACTTTCTTTTAAAGTAAGTTTTCTTCACGTGCATTGCCCCACCCAAGAGTTTGCAGTTTTCCATGGCAGAAAGTGTTTACAATATTAGAAGTTTTAATAAATTTGCATTTTAAAACTTCTCCTAAGTGTTAAGGGGCTGCTTTGCAGAGACCTTCAGAAACTTACTCACAAATGAAAAAATATCCTTGATTTCCCCACAAGTAATATAAGTTAATGAGTTAATCCCAGTTTAAGAGACAGGAATTAAATTTGCCTGAGAAGACTTTTTAAACCACAACAAATGCCTGAGGAGAACATAAACCCCTAGAAAACAATTTATACCTCCAGCAATAAAACAATTTATACCCCCATTAATCCCTATTTTGCCAATAGAGATAGTATGGCAGGAAAGCTAGGAGAAGCCTGTTCTGATTTGTATGCTTCAGTATTACACACCAATGTTTACATACAGATATGATGACTTATGTGGCTATTCAAAAAGTAACACCATGCTCAAAGTGCTTTGTATTGACAATGCAGTCTTATCTGTTTAAAAAGGAGTTGCAGGAGTAATTCCTCGAGCTTCACTTCTGTGTTGCTATCAGCATTTGGCAAACTTTTTTTTTTTAATCTCTAGATTATTCTCAACCCAGACAAGCCTTTCTCTGACAGGCACCATAATTATTTCCCCAGGACCTTTCTCCTCCATTATTACTCCATGCTGAACAGTCCCCTCAGCCATGAAGGGCCCCAACAAGCCTAAGGTAAGTTCAGATGTTTCCCTAGGCTGTGTCAGGGACCACAACGTACTCCTTGTGAGTACAAGCTGTATGTCATGCATATTCCTTATGATGGTTTCACAAGATAGGAGTTAAACCCCTCTAGGCTAGCCAACATAGGCAGCTAGTTTCCCAGCTCAGCCATTATTTAGTATAGATAGTTGTTAGGGGTTCTTTATTAACCTTAAGTAGAGATCAAACCTTAGACTAAGTTACATCTGTGAACCACGTCAAGAAAAAAACTGTAATTTTGAAGGACAAACTGCAGTGGATCAGGGATAAGGGACTAAAGAAGCTGTTTCATTCAACAGTCTGCTATTGCCCGTTGGTAGCTCAACCAGCTCCTACGCACAGAAGAGGTTTGCTGGGTGCCATCAAGGAACCCTCGTGGCTTGCTGTGCACCGCTGGAGGGCTGGGGCAGCAGCCAAACCATGCTCCTACCCATCAGGAATCCCAGCTGACACAAAGCATGGCAGCTTTACAAATGCACGCCCTGCTCTAGGCTTACAGTAAGTATTTGCATGACTTGGTATCAGAAGGAAAGCACACAAATAACTCATAGCGCTTCTGTAGGAAGTTATACCAAAATAAATACCAATGTCCTACTTCTCACTCCATCACCACTTCCCTGTCCTTTCTCTCTCCCCACACTGGAGAAGCACTGGCTGCAAGCCAGCCATGAGGCTTTTCCCACGTCATCTGTAAGTAATAGCAAACTGTGGCAGACTACACAAGCATGAAAAAGCAGCTTCTGAAAACACTGATTGGATGGAGTGATTAAACTAATTTTTCTTTGACTATCAGAGAAGTTGAAAGACCAGATACTCAGGAGTACGCTTGAATATCCAACAGCCTTTCGCTCAGTACCATAGCCTCTTTAATCTCTTTCCAGTGTTACAACAGCTGTTGAGCTTCCAGTACTCCAGTTTTCTGGTTTGCCTTCTGATTTCTTTTTAAGCAGAAGATAGAAAAAAATCTCCTTTATTTAGAAAATGGCCAAGAGACACACCAGAAAACTGAGGAGCACAAAAATTAGCATTTGTTGCACAACAGATCTTAGAAACTGTCTTGAGATGTGCTGGGAGAACACCTGGAGATGCACAGTTGATGAACAACAGGATTGCTGCAGTTTCTGCAAACGATCTACTGTTTGAATGCATTTCCCCCAAAGTACTTAGGCTTTCAACAAGCAGCGTAACTGTTCTCAGAGAAGCATTGTTTTTGCCTAATTTTTAATGTGTTTCCATCACTAACATACAGGAAGAACACGCAGTAAGGTGTTTGGGGTCTGTCTTGCGTATGTGACCATCTCCCCACAGGTCCTCCAGGAAACTGAAGTCAAGGGGTGAGACAGCACCTGGCCATTACAGACCCGTGGCCTTCATGATTCAGGCCAGCAGCAGCTCCTTCAGAGCAACAAGATGGTTTCACAAAATACTGCTTACTTAGCTCCGCCAGTAAACGTAGCAGTCCGCACTGCCTGCTTGGAAGCCTTTGTAGAGGACCAGTCCAGAGTCACGAATGATGGTATTTTACAGAAAGATGATATGCTAAAGGAGAATGTTAGAACACACAAAACCCATGCAAAACAAGCACTCTCCCCTAACACAAACCATCCTGCCCCCAACACAAACCCAAAAAGCTTGCTGCGCTGTGAGCAACAGGAGCAGTACAAAGCAAGCAGTTCTGCAGGCAGCTTGAGTGCTATTTTGCCTGCTTGAGCAGCCTGACTGTCAACAACTCCTTACTTTTATCTGAAATATGCTGAATGAATACACAGCCCCAGAGGTCAGTGCCACCTCCCGATAATCAAATCAAGCCAGGAGGATGGTTTGTCTGAAGCAGAGGCTGCACTGAACAGGCAGAGCTTCTACAGGAAAGCATCAGCAACATAAGCAGCAGTACCGAGGCTCAAATGAATTTATAGAGCACGTAACAGATGGCAAGTGGTTTCCCTCTGTCAGGCATCCTTTAGCATGTGTGGGAAGCACAGGGGCTTGTAGCAAGGGAGAAACTGGTGTCTGACAGGCTCTGGTATAGACAGGATCGTGCCTGTCTGATGCAGACTTCCAGCAGTCAATTAAGTATTTCAGGTCAACGCCAACTCAGAGAAAATATTCAGCATTTGCAACACATTAAGTGAGCTTCTCAGTGCCCTACCAAGTTACTAAGGCAATTGTCAGATAAGCAAATTTCATTGGCATTGGTTTTAATGAAAAGCTAATGAAATACCCCCTCTATAAAGGGGAAGCGTCTTCAGGTGAAACTTACTGTTGAGCTATGTCCAGAAAGACCTTCAGATCTTCAGGAATCTGATCTGAAGCACATCACAAGGCTGGCTGGCTCTTGAGTTAGTGTTTTTATAGTTGAAAGGAAAAGCAACTTGAACCATGGCAACAGCAAAGTCTGGAAATTTGTCTGAAGTAAGGGCATGTATCCACTGCCACCTCCTGCAGGTAGCTGCCTATCAGGGCTCAGCTCTCACATGAGGCTCTGATTGTACAAGGTGGGGGCAGAGGGTAAGATGGGGAACACCCCAGGTCACTGCAGGCATCCCTGTGGTGGGAAGACATTCTGAAACGCAGAGAGTGAAAACTACCTGGGGCACCTGGAGGCTGATTCAGCAGTCAGACTCCCCTGCCCCACGGCAAGGCAAGTACCGCGTTACCACCACCATTTTAGAACTGCTTCACACTTTCAGGGCCATGTCAGCAACAAGTTGATCATTATGCCCCTGGTTTAATTCTAATGAGGTTCCTTGGCAAATAGCACTACTCAGGAGCCAGAGCTCACTGAAGTGCAATGCTCAGCAAGCCAACTTCCCCCCAGCCCACCCACTACACCAGATGATGTACAGGGCAGATAAAGGAGGCTGTTCTCAAAAGCAGAGACTACAGAGGATGTGGCATGGTACCTCCTTAATGTGCTGCCATTAGTGATCTCAAACATTCCTAAACTCTACAGGACAGTTTTGAAATAAAAGCACTGGGATGCACTAGCTAAAGCCTTTTAACCCTGTTCCACTGAGAAAGTGTTCTGCATGATTACAGAGCAACCTTTTATCTGATGCCATCGTTTCCCTGAATCTCTGGCTTCAGCAGCATTGCCAGGTTACAGAGCTTCCAGCCTGCCCTGCCTCCCTCTGCTGTTCTCTTCCTCCCCAGCTCACCCTCCTCTGCTTCCCCGTACACCATCCCAGCTGTCTTATTTACACCACAAACGTCCACCTATCGCACAGGCTGCACCGTGACTCTGACAACTGAAGTGATGTGGGCTAGTGACACACATAGAGAAGGGAGAAAGCAGAGGTTTTAGAAGACCGATCAGTCCCCTCGGCCCTCAGAGCTGTGAGCAGGGGCCTCAGAGCAGGAGCACCCTGCGCTAGCACAGCGCAGTTACTGCATGCTATGGGCTGCTCACAGGTGCCTGGGAACATCTATGCTTCAAGGAACATGAGTGCAATGCACTCACAGGCCTCCTTTAAGATTTGTTGATGTGGATTAAGATCTCCTGCAGCAGCTGGGCTTGGCAGGCAGGGAAATGGCCATGGAACACCTGGTACAGAGGGTCAGGAGCAGCCTCCGCATCCCCCAGAACAGCGCCTGGGCTTCCTCCTCTCTGCCACAGGCAGGCTCAGGGCCAGGCAGCGAAGGTCCTTGGCACTGCCATCTTAAAGATTCATCTCCTGTCCATTGCCCAACTTTAAACAAACAAAGAGCTATCTCAACTGCTAAATTAAGCATTTTATCATCAAACTGCCACGGGGTTTATGTATGAACTTTAAAGCAAGGGTTGGAGTATAAATAGAGCTGGTATGTTAAATAGCTTGTGAATGATTTATAGAAAGAGCTAGATTTGAGTAGAAGCCTTGTGGTGCAGAAGTAACAAGCACACATTTCTACTCTGCCTATAAATAAAAGAAGGTCATCGGATCTCTGGGGAGAAAAGACAGTATTTCTCACTGAAGATATCCTTCCACTAATAAGACACCAGTAGTATCGCATTTAAAGAGTTTTCTGCACACAAGAGCAATAGATGCATCTGTTTAGCTCCTGGTGTAATTAACAGATTACCAGACGCCCATAAAAAACAGTGAAATGAAACACCAAGACAAGCAGAAGCTGAAACATGATTTCCACTTCAGCTGCTAAAGCCCTCCCCAGCCCTTTGCTCTGACAGAGGCAGCAATACTGGGCAGTAATGTGTTACAGCAAGAGGGAGCAGAGGGCCCATAATTAGCTTGATCTGTTAGGCACAAGGGACAAGATCTCCCCATGCTGGGACAATAAACCTAAGTGTTCTCATTGCTCAAAGTGACACACTGAGGATATTCTAAGAGCCTTTACGGATACATTCTAAAACACCAATTAAAAAAAAAAATCAATGATTTATATAAAACAAAAAATTAAAAACAGAAAACAAGTTAGCACACTTGCTAGTTGAACAACTTCCAGAGACAAAGATCAGGCTGGATATTTTACACGTCCCACATAGCTGCTAGAAACCAGAAACCAAACTCAGAAAAAAATGAGCTTGAAACAAAAGGCTCTGCCACTGCCTGTGCCAGTCACTGCAGCGAGACTTAGCTCCAGCTTCTCGAAGGACAGATGCTCAAGCACCTCAAACAGATTACAGAGTGCCAGTTTCTGTTGTCTGTTCCTCTCTCAGCAACCCATACTCCAACATCTTTGGGCAGTTCCTTCACCTCTGGATGGGGAACTCTTGTGTACACTACCCAAGTCACCTAAGAATTAAAGCTGTGACTCCTTTAAATCATGATCTTTATTCCAAATCAAGAAGTGATGGAGGCTGGTGGTACCAACACAGTGTAGAGCAAAATTTCAGAATCTTATCATTTCTGCCAAATCATTTCTGCCCAGTCAAGAGTAGCAAAGAACACCACCTTGCCTGCAAGAAGCACCCATGTCCACCTGTCCAGGCAGAAGAACAGCTGCTTTCCACTCGAGAGCCACCCTATGCCCACACTCTGTGAGCCAAGAGCCTCAGTCCCACGGCTGCCATGGATGTCCGTCATCCTAAGAGAAGCTAGCTGTCCCTCCATGTCTCTAAGTGAAGGCAAACTTATAGCTGGATCCCCAGCTACCTATAAGGGAGTTCTACAAAGTCAAATTAATTTAACACTTAGATCTTTACACAAAGCCAGTCTGGAAGTCCAAACTCTTTAAGCAGTGTTACAAACCTACCCACATCACACCTACAAGAGAGGTTAGTCCCGTTTTAAAAGGACAAAATTTGTTCAAATGACTTGCTGACACACAGCATGTTCAAGCAACTTGCTTAAGCAAGTGCAAGTTAGAGGGGGGAATAGAAGTTCCCTGCTCTATAAACACCACTTAAAATGTGAAAAATCAAAGTGAATAGTCAATAGAATAACACGTCAAAGACGCTGTTTTAATACACCTACGACTACATCCCTGCTTCCTTCCTTCGCTACTGTCCAGTGCCAATTTAATTCTGCTCATGAATCATTTTGACTTCACTGTTGTTAGAAGTAATCACAGATGTCATGCCAGCATTTAAACATTTGTAAACCTCAGGAAAACTTGGCTCCGGTTCACATGAAAGAGTCCCAGCTGCCTATTACACAAGCTCTGCAGGGGCTACTGTGTTTGTTCCCCAGGGACAGCTCCGCCACACAGAACAGCCCGACCTGGGTATCCTCTAAGCAGCCTGAGAGAGGCCAGCTAGCTGTGCCCACACAGCACTCCGCTTTGGTTAGGTAGCACGCAGGGCCACAGAAGTGCGGTTACGGTGGTTGCAGGAGCAGAGCTTGGAGAGCTGAGCCAACCAGCTCCTGCACCTGCAGCAGTGCTGCACAGCACAGACCTGCCTCCCCAGTCCAAGCTGCGGCGCTGTAACGTAGGGGCACTCGGGGGTTTGTTCGTTCTGTTCTTAAATACTCACCGATTCTCCTGTTTGCTGCTTTTGGTGAACGCTCCTTGACACCACCCACAGACACGGCAGTACATAACGCCTTTAGAAGCACAGATAAAGTTTAATGAATGACTAATGAAGTTCACCCTCCATCTATCCCTCTGCAGACCTATTAGCATTCATTATCATGCCGTGAGGTTTTTATATTATGAATGAGATATTAAAAGGAATTTGAGGGAAAAGGCAAGGGCAGCTTTTCAGAGATGGTGACCACAGAGGGTCTCACTAGGGTCAGAAAGACTTGTTGGTATTCTGCTCCCCAGAAGCCAGCAATGAGATTATCAAAGCCATCTCACCCATTTGTACTATTTCCATTGAAACCAGTATCCTCTGACAGCTAATCCCAGAAGCTAACTTCAGTAACTGTCTAGGGTTCTAACAATTCACAGTTGTTAGAAAAGATATCCCAAAGACTGTTCCACTGCACACAGCACATCTTAGGCAAGAACCTGCTGCCCTGCTCATCTGAGCAAGTAAGAAATATCCCATGGTCCTCACCACTTGCTCCTGGCAGTATCGGGGTAATATTTGGGAAGCTTTGGGTAATATTTGAGAAGCTTTTCTTCAGTACCAACTTATTTATGAACAATGAATGCACAGTCTCATTTCCCTGAACACAGCAGGATCCAACTGCAGGAGGCTGCTTCTTTGTTCCATTTCTCTGCCATCACTACTCAAAGCTTTTGTCTTCTTATACATCCTCAGGGGCTCTCCCAGTCTTCTGGCTGTCTCCCGATAACACCAACTATCTGCAATTGCCCATAGCAAAGACACTTGCCAGCAACAACAAATATTCTCCAGCAGGCTTGTATACAACCAACCATTTTCCCTCTGCTGATAAAGGGCAGGAGAACAAACTGCCCTGCTGAGACCATGCAAGTGCACATGGTTATGTCTACACTGCAGCATAAGTGGCTTCACAGCTCTTATCCCCTGTTGCTTTGCCTGGCTTCAGGACAGGATGAAGGACCTGAGGAGTACCATGTCCCTGAATCTGGGAGAAGACTCAGGGGCACAAACAGTGAAGAGCCACAACACAAGGCCATACACAATGGAGGGCTCAGAACAGCAGGCTGCACTGTTCAGAAAGCAGGCAGCATTTGTGTGATCAACTACTCCAACTGCTGGCTTGGCAAGAGAATTGAAATCCATAGCAAACTAACCCAATTATTATGCTCCCCCCCCGGAACCCTTGGCCCCCCCACCCCCCCCTTTTTTTTTAAAAAAAAAAAAAAAAAAAAGCAACACTCCTACAACTGTAAATACACGCTCACACCTTCCTTACAATCAAAAGCACTCAGTCCCCAAATGGGACTGCACTGGAAGAGATGCCTACAATGCTGCAGTCGGCACTGGAAACTAAGTGCCTTTCTTAGGATGCTTTGCATTCCAGCCCCAAACACTCCATTGCCTCGTGCCTGTTTCCTCCCAGTTTTCTTCCTTCCCACCAAACCTCTGAGCCAAACACCTGCAACCTCTCTGAGTCACTACCAGACCTACATACCATGGGGATGGAAGGCAGATGGGAGAAGCTAAGGGGCTTTAAGAGGAAAGGGAACGAGACCATTCAGGCTCTCCTAGATCACCTTTGCCTGCAACACCCCAAAGTCTCAGCCAGGCTGTAGAGCTGCTGCAGCAACCTCCATCAGACCTAGCAGCCTCAGGGACTGCGTGCAGAGGAACAGGTGGGGTGAGGGGGAAGGAGAAGAACAGGGGTCAGCATAAGGTATGGGCATAGTATGCATCATGCAATAGTGAGGGCATTAAACCCTACCCACACCACTATAAATACTTGGCAATAGGGAGCGCTTCATTATTAGTATGAAATTACATTGGGCACAACTCTTAATCAATATTAAGGACAAGTGCCACGTAATAATTTGATCCTCGACCATGCACACTGAAGTCACTTAACTCCAATGTGCCTTGGTCATAAAAAGCCTGGCAAAACAGAGGACTTATTTGGTGTTCATTCGCTAAGTAAATCCAAGTCCAGATGAGTCTGACAAGTTTCAGAGAGCTTTCCATGAGAGCCACTTCACCATCAACCGCCTCATGGCTCAATCCCTCTGCCAGTCCCCTTGCAGAGGTCCCACTCATGTTCAACAGGATTCGGAATCTCTCTGCAGAAGGGGAGTAATGTGTGTTCGTAGCCTGTGATATTTCATTTGTCATAAAAATCAATAGGAAATTTTCAGAAAGGGCATTTTTGTGCTCTGAATGTGCTAATGTGACATTCACTGGGCCAAATTCATCCCTGCAGCAACAACTGCCTTCCTGGAGCTCATGCTGTGCCTGATTCAAGGAGAGCCCAGTCTGAATAATCTCTTCCCGCTGCCTGCAACGGGAAATTCCACCCTTGCTGCTGCTCAAAGACAGTACAGAAATTATGCCAGCTCCAGTTTAGACTTGCCATCTCCATTTCAGTCTGTCATTCTCAGCCTCTTCCACCACAACACAGACAGGTTTGCCTCCTGTGATTCACTCCCACCACACTCTCCTCATAGGCTAGCACTGCATCTCTTATTTCCTAGTGGAAGTTTGTTTCACACACTTGGAGTGATCTGCAAGTATGTTATGGCTACAGCCCCCTTCAATTTGCACGCTGGAACTCCCATCCTGGCCAAAACCTCGGCCACCCACACTTATCACAGCACATCAGGGGTTTGCAGGCATCCCCACCCACTGACGGCTCCTAGGAACACGACAAGGACCTTACATTTGCTGGATATGGGCAATTAAGAGGATGAGTTTATAGCAACCTCGATCGCCCCCAATCCTCAGGAGCAGAAAGCTGGCTTCCTGCAGAGCTGATGGCAGTACTCCACCCTACGGCACGTCAGCAGGGCACATCTTCTGCTACAAAAGGAGCTTTGACCACTGCCTCCTTCCCCTGGGAAGGGAGAGATGGATTGGATGAAAGCAGGTTAGAGAGCTTTGGCCTCCTGTCAGCTGCCTTTAGACAGAGAAAGAGCTTAACTACAGAAGTCACACAGACTATCAGGAGGAACAGTAGCCACTCAACGTCCAAGATGGAATCAAACAACTTCCAAAGGCCCAACGGACACAGCTCAGCAGTCACGAGCTAGCAAACACCAGCAGTGCTGTACCAAGGACTGGTCAACGTAAACAGATGCTAAAGAGTCACAGGCTGCACTTGAGCCAAGAGCTAAAATCCCCTTTGAGCAGCCCCCTTCCCACCACTCTGCCCCTTCCCTGGGGGTCTGTCTGGTCCTGCTGCAGCTTCCCCCGACACCCCTCACTGCGGGCTGCTCATGCACCCGGCTGTGCCCAGGCTTCCCCTGCTCCAGACTTTCCTCTGCCCAGCCAACAGCTCAAGCACTAGGGGCAAACAACGTGAAGAGGATGCCCAGCTTGTCTACAGCCATCCCTGGGCAGTCATCCCTACCACCACTGCTAGGTTTACAAACAAGCTGGCAGCACCTCAGGAAATCCCTTTCACCTCCACTGCCACCTAGTACAGTTTGAGAAAATAAAAGATCCACAAATGAAGGCACCTGCACACAGCATTAACTGCAAGCTGCCCAGTAACTTCATGTCTTCTACCTCCAAATGGACCTAGCTTTTTCTTAGCACTCTCCTTGTACACACTGGAATCGTCAAGCACTGCTTTAGAAAATAAATTAAAGTACAGATAGACCTGAGCCAGCGCTAAGGTCAGAGAGCACCAATCTGCCAAGGAACACTGCAAAAGTTTCCACTGGGTCTGCACAGGTCAGGTTCTTTGATTTGCCCTTTCCTCAGGCAGCCAGACCAGTGCTGGACCAGCAACTGCTCCAGTTCCTGCACAGCAACACATGCAGCCAGCCCAGGGAAGGGAGCAAGGGAGACAAAGCACTCGTACTATTACCGGCATACAAAGCCGCTGCTTCAGACAGGGGCACTGAATAAGCCCTGTATCTTAGCATCATTGCTTTTGAGTTGATGGATTTTTAACATCCCACAAAAAGAAAAAAACACTGCACGTATCAGGCACCAACCAAGGAAGAGCTTGTTCCATCCTTCCAGAAGGCAGACACTAACCCCACCCTGGTGCTTCTGCACTGACCGTGGATTACTGAGAGCCTATGAGGGATCTGATTTCATTGCAGTACATTATTGTTAAAGAAAAGCAAAGGGCTTTGTCTTATTTTTGAGAGGCTTTTAGAGATTGGATTTATAATTCATCTAAACAAAGCATCTGCTCAATGAGACAGATTCTGGACAGGTTAATACCAGCCTGCCACACTGCTGATGAGCAGCGTCCTTATCTTGTCCACGTAGCTCAACAATTGCATAGAAAAAATGGAAAGGAAAAACCCTACGAGATGGAAGAAAATTAAAGTGGAGTAGAATTAAAGCGCATTAACAATCAGGAAAGCAAATAAAAGAGTGTCACAGTACTCAACAGCAAAGCTGAAAAAGCAAATTGATTTTTTGGTTCATTGACAGAACAAAAAAAAGAACTGTTTTCACTCAAAGCAGCTTAGTGTTACTTGACCCTTATTGAAACAAAGATAGAGCATTTTTAAATTAAGACTACCTGCAAATTAAGAGCAAATATTATGCTTCTAACATCCATATTTTCCTCCTAATCCCCAATGAAAAATAAGTTTGCAAGCAGTTTCAATAGACAAATCTTTTTTTGCAAATGAGTGGAGCAACCATCTTTCATTC
Organism: Heteronetta atricapilla; assembly: GCA_011075105.1. Lineage (NCBI taxonomy): Eukaryota > Metazoa > Chordata > Aves > Anseriformes > Anatidae > Heteronetta > Heteronetta atricapilla. Next base: position 9,469,776 of record CM021744.1, read on the forward strand.
AGTCAGTCTCTGCAGACCTGATCTGTCTGCACATTCATAGATGTCTGCTTATCTGTTACAATTTTTCCTCATGTTGGCATGTCAGCTACCACCACCTGAAAGCTCCTCATTTGTCCAGCCCTGATAGTAACTCCTTCCTGATACCGAGAAGTAGAGATCGCTGATGGACAGTCAGTGTTACAAAGCTGAGATCAAGTCGTTCAGCAGTACTGACTCTCCTGCACATATAAATATACAGCCTGTAGGAGAAAAACAGGAAGATTGTATCATTGCTCTCCATCCCGGCCTGCCCCCTCAGACACCCCTAAAATATATTTGCTTAGGAAACCAGGGGAAGCTTATGCAGATCGCAACAGAAGACAGAAACAATTTGCAGCTCCAGTCTCCACGATAACCACGAGCATCTGACAGATTTTAGTGCCTACATATACATACTAAGGACAAAGTACATCCATGCTTTTCAGGGCTCCAAAAGATAGTTAAGACTTAGAAAACCATTTTAAGTAAATATAATTATTTGCCATAATTTAATGCAAAAAGTTTTTGTCAGCTGGAAAAAGGCAATTTAGTAATAAAATCCAGATGTCAAATGTAAGCTGTTAGTCTAAGTTTAAAACATGACATTTTTAAATGACTAACATCAAGCAAACATGATTGAATTTGAACATGAGCTTAGAGCTTCTTTGATAACTTTCTAAGTGTACTGCAGAACAGCTATTTCAGAGAAACCATTCTGCATCCTTACAAAATTGCTACAAATAAAACATTCCAAAAAAAATCTCTACTTCAGTGATTCTCTTTTCTATCACAATTTGCCTGCAGCATTATTTAAAAAAAAAAAAATCTATTGCACAACAAAATGTAAGTGGAGCTCATGTGTTCAATCAGCACTCCCACCTCACAGGAACAAATTCTATTTTCAATAATGTTAATTACTTTTCTTAACAGTCCTCTTCTTCTCCATTCACAGCTCCCATTTTAAGTCATCTCACAAACTTCTGTTAGGGGAACCCATGACTGTTTGAGACAGATTAATGCAACAAAACTATTTCAAATTGATTGGTTTATTATTTACTGAAAGATCAGATCGCTTCTTAAATAGCACGCATTTATTGAGTGCCAGCAGCAATCTAATTATTTGGTTTGTTTCCAGCTAAACCTGTTAACAGCCCATGTCCAGGTAGCGGTTTGGGACTCTCGTTTCTCAGTGAGATGCGCAGACCTGCTGGTGGGGGTGATGTATTGCATCTGACATCACACCTAGTACAGCAAGAACATCTTCCACACAGTAACTGATTACTAGCAATGAGAAAAAACCTCACCCACTCCAAACAAAGCATTGCTACTGACTTCAGTGCAGCCTTGGTTTCACATGCTGCCTAGGGTGAAAGCAACCTTGATTCCGAGTTTCCAGAAGCTGTTTTCAGAGCTGTACCCCTGCTCTCATGGATGTAAGTTCAGTATTGAATCTGTCCTCCCCAAGTGGGAAGGACTTTAGACAGATGTGACAGGAACCAAGGACTTGGGGGAGTAGACAGACTTCAATTCAGGTCCATCTTTAAGTGCTACAGCATCACATGCTGACAACCAGAAAAAGATACAAAATAGAGGAGAAAATAATGAACATAAACATTGTGACACAACCACCTTATGTGTTTTTTTTTCTTCTTCTTCCGCTACCATAATGCCCAAATTGCTTTTTTTTGTTGTTGTTCTCTCCAGCTTCCCACAAACCAAACACAATCAGGAATTTCAGGGCACAGAACAACCAAATCTTCTATCTGCAGTGGTGGCTAAGTGCCAAAAACAGAGTCAGACTGACCATGTCTGTACTTCCAAGTAATTCAGGGCTGCAGGAGGCAATCAGTAACTGAAGCAGTTGGTGCTAAGGCCTTGCATCAGCACTTTGTAAAAATATACAGGTTTATACTACGGACTAGCCTTAGTCCAGGCTCCTATACTGCACGTTCCTATCACACACATTTTGAAGATGTCTGGCATGCACCTTTGAAAATCACCTCCATCAGCACTTGGAGTGTACCTACTGGGGAGCTCCTCCATTTATTTGGGAGCAACCTAAACTCAATCACATGCACCAAAGTCATCCTCCCAAAAACAACATGCACTAAGTGTGAGCGACTGAAGGACTTATTTGAGGATGATAGTGCAGCATTGAAGTGAAACACTACCAGAATCAATCCATCATCATCTATAGGTTTTTCTTTACAGGAAAATCTCCCTCTTATCAGCACAGCACCCAGGGGTGTAAGAGAAGTTGGACAGAGGTCAGGACAAGTACTGTCTAAGTAAACAGACAGCCCCCAGGCAGCTAAGGAAGCCAAAAGTCACATTATACCATTGCTGCCACTTGATTATTTTGTCTGGAACTAGTTGCGTTTGTTTTACACAGATTTTTTTTTTTTAATCTCTACTGGGGGAACCAGAAAAATAAATCGGTCCCCTCCTCCCCATAAACCTACCTGTTGGGACTTAGACTGTAACAAATCAGGAAGATTTCACCACTCCGGCCATACACTCTGAATAGTTACACCTGCAGGACAACAGTTAGTCATAACAGATAGATGGGAATGCCAAATAGTTGATCCTTACTCTTTAAAGTCCCCAGTAAGGTTTGGACGCAGCACCCTAAGCACCATTTTTTAAGGCAAGAAAGACTAATCTACAGGCACTAAAGGCAAAAAGGGATATTAGTATCTCCTATTTTACAGGTGTAAAATAAATTACTAGATTTATCATAATTTGTAGATCTGAGGGCTGAGCTACCCTTGGCTATTATTTAATTGGAAGAGCATCATTTCTGTATCAAATGTGTGTACACAACCAACTCTGACATCATCATACTTAACATTTTTCAGGAAAAATAGCTTACCATCTATAAAAAGAGCTAGCTGTGTATTTTACTGTGTGAACCATCCAATGTTTATTTTTTTTTCCCCTGCTGCAAGCAGCTAGCTAAGGAGAATTACAAATTATCAGTTAAGCTTTCTTCACATAACCCAACGTCCAATGACAAAATACATTTTCTTTGTTTAATTTTATACCATCCCATCAACACCAGCCAATATCTGGTCACCAGCAACCAGAGCCGATGTGTGAAGGGGTCTGTTGTACTGCTGATCGTTACTTACATCTGCCTTACTGCATCTCTTGCTTTTCTCTTTGGTAGACTTATGCAAGTGTCCTACTACACCAGGCAATATAATTTCCAGCAGTATATATAGCAAAAATCATAACAGCAAAAGGCTGCAGCATTTAATGAGAAAAATGTTATGCATTGACATACGTTTCTGACTAATTCAGTAGATTTAGCAAGTGTAGTATTCTTATTTCCATATGCATTTTTCATCATATGTTCAAGTATGATTATACAGACTGCTTAATATTTCTGAATTAAGTAAAATGAGCCTCTTGTGAATAGAGTTGTTTATTATTCTAAGTATTTTATGTTGTTAGACTAATTCTATTTAATTCACTACCCACTGCCTAACACCTTTAATATATTTCAATGATACCCCTTCAGGGTTTTATTTTCCCCTAAAGTTAACTTTGGTGAAGCAGTATATAAACTCCCTTTTGATTCACCTTTGATTTTACCATTACTAATTCTTCACAGCTCTTCAGATGCAGTGCATCCCTAATAACACTCTGTAACATGGAGACACTTAGACGCTTTAAAAAAAAAAAAAAGAATCAGCTATTTCATTTGAGTTAAAACCAAGTTGTCAGAAAGAGCTCACAGCAGCATGCTGGGATTCCTGTGAAGTCTGCTGCCCAGCCTCCTTCCACTGCAGTAGCCCCTGGCCACAGGCCAGACCTTGGCACCTACACATTCAGCAGAGCCAGGCTGGTTGATAACAGATATGGGGTGGCTACCTAATGCTCCAGAAGCCCTCTCACAGCTTGGATATTAAGTTGCACTGCTAATGGTTTCTTTCCCAACCTTGTCATTGTCTTTTATCTACCACTTAATTTTACAGCCCACAAAATATATGATCTAGGCAGATATGAAGTCCTACCTCCTCAATCAAGCAACCACATTCGCCATGGACAAATCTCAATATTCGCAGTCTTAGCTTTCCAATAAGCATCAAACTTGAGATAAAGCCTCATGATTTAATGTTCCCTTTCTGTTTGAACTATCAGACTACAAATGACACTGTCTCAAGATCCCAGCAGTTCAGTTGTCTTTGTGTGGCCTGAGGACAATCAGCTTCTCATTGTTCAGTGACACATCAGCCCTCCGCGGGTCTCATGGCAGACCACACTTACCATGCTGCCCACATCCAAACACGGCAGTTCAAGCGATGCTCCACATGCTCCATCCAGACCTGGAGTCAGCTAACTACTTCAGGAGGCAACAGGAGCTCAGGCTGCACCAACCCTGGAAAACCATGGGAAGGTTGCAGTTAGCAATAGAGATACCGCTCAGAAAAGGGATGGAGATGAAGCCTTGAGGAGCCACACCACCACAAGAGACACAAAACACTTTGCTCCGGCCTGTCTTTATCGCATAGCTGGTGTATTTAAATCCTCAATGTAATGCTTGGCTTTCACTACAAGCAGTAACAGCAGAGACCTGCACTTGGTACATCAGCCAACCAGTCCATTCAAGGCTTTGCTAGAAGCCCCTACAGACCAGAATTCAATTGCTTTAATTTTTGTCACATACTTCACAATATTTAAGGCAATAAATATTTGTCAACAAAAAGGTGCCTAGGGAAATAACACAATATTAGCAGAGCAAAGTTTTTAATGTAGAGCAAGAAAAACATCAAGTTTAATTACTAGTTTTACAATAACTGTATGATACAGTAATTGGGATAGATTTGAAGTGCCTTCAGCAAATTCCATTTAAAGAAAAAAATCAAGATAGTTAATAGTGATATTCGTTACATTCAGCCATTAGCAAATATTCTCAACTAACACAGTAACCGGAAAAACAATTCCTAGAAGAAACACTTCCATTTCTCCTATAATTATTGGAAATGAAAACATATTTGGTAATATGAAAATTAATTATTTGTCTGTACTGACAAACTCACAGTTATGAATGTTTTCTAATTAATGAAACCTTGCTTCAAGAACCAAACTTTTTTTCTCCACTCCTATTCACTCATTAGATTAACAAGATGTTATTCCAGATTTAAAGAATTATTCTAATGCTGTGCAACCTAACATACATGGCTGTGACTACATAGTCACTTGTAAGGCTGCATACCTTCAAAGGTATCATGATTCCAACTTTGACACACTTGTAAGTTATAAGAGTATCTGATTTTGAGCCTTGTGATTTACTCTCATTGCACATCCCACCCAACAGCACGCTACCGAAGTCACTTAAAGACCTGAGGACTAAACTACTCTTATCAAGCAAACTGTAATACAAGGCCACTAGAAAATCACTAAGAAAAACAGATTTAACATGACATATAATGCATGCACAAATTGTGAGCACGTGTAAAATGTTGGTGCTCCACCAGCTTTAGTTCACATCAGTCCAGATTCCAGCTCCACACCAGCAATCCTTTTTGTCTGCTGACTTAATCCTGCTTGTGCACTGACAAAAAAAAAAAAAGTATGACAAAAAAGATGCCAGTAGACTACACAGTGCTTTCTATGCTGCTTTAGCCCTTATTGTTATCTACATTCAGAGAACAAACCAAGCACATTGCAAAGTTAATTCCCCCAAGCCCTTTTGATTTGGAATTGTTTTTTAAACCAGCATGTCTTGTCTGTGTATTAGACTCCAAGATAAACTAGCTACAGCATCTTGTGATAACATCACGTACAACAAACACTGTCATCATAAGCCTGATGATTTCTTTATCTCTAATATGATTTGTATATTTTGTCCTTGCAAGCGTAAATTATATTCTTTGCTCCTTTTTTTCTTCCCTTTTGCAACTCTTTATCACTGCAAGGTCATCACGCTATTATCAGCCACCATTCAGAGAACACCAGTTGGCCGATAAAGCGCTCGGTGAAGCCTTCCATCCACCCGTCTAAGGATTGTGGGGTGGCTGGGAGACAAATTGAGTCATTTGGAAACATAATTCAATGTCAAACAGGCTGATATGCCACAGTAACTCAAACCTGTGGCTCAGATGCGTACTGTGCCATAACCACAGCCTTAAATGTAATAATTGTTTTCATTGGGTAGCTAAGAACTCATTCATTCCATCAGGAAAATTTTAATCAAGCACGTCACTGGAACATCAAGTCTAGCTAAAAAACAACCTGAAGCAGAGGTACTTCAGCTGGTATTTTTAAAGCCTCCAAGGAGCCAGATGCACACCTTCAAATGGGCCTTCTGCTTTATTTAGAAAATGCTGGCCTCTATCCCCACCTCCAAATGCATGCCTGCAGGCACACGAGGACCCCTGGTGACAGTCTCCATGCTGTCATCCCTTACCAGCTGCTCCTTCCAAACAACGTACTTGAAGGCTTAGCTTGAGGTTGGAAGCCTAGAGCTCAGCCTCCATTGTTTCTTTTACAACGCAGATAAACTAACCCCAAGAATAAACTCGCAAGCAGTAAATGAGCTAGAAAAACACGTACCCAAAGAATTATAATACATCACTAGCGCGGATTAAACACATTTATAAAATTACATGCAGAAAGTTCAGTCAATTGCTGGTATCTTTCCACCTAATTAATACTTGGCACTGCATAAATACTCAGGACTGTATTTTACTCCATTATATTAGTATAATACAGCTTCCAGAATCTTTCTAGGTAGCTACTAATGAGAACTAATACTTGCCTGAGCAGAGCACTGGACTAAGTTGAAATGCAAGGTTTAACTGCAGAATTTAATTTACCTACAAATCCTAAAAAAAAACATTACTTCCACTTCAGGATTTCGATTCAGACCCATACCTCATGTGGATGGGCAAGCTTCTCTAAATACAGCAGCTTTTCCATATGCCTCAATCCTGATCTGTTTGCAGGACAATATCCTGCACTTGGGAGTAGGCCCAGAAACCTATCAGGTCTGTATGTTATACACTACTTGTTTGTGGCTGTGATGCTAGCTACTATACATAAATCTTTCTTGTGCACCTCTTCCTCACAGCAGAAAGGGAGACTTCAACCATTTTTCTTGAAGATCAAAACACAAATGTGTTATCTGCAGACCAAACACCGCAATGCATCGGTCTGGCATCTTCCTCTCTTAGAGACTGCCACAGTGGCCCTTGTTTTGGCATGCATTCCTTCCAGAAGCAACAACTGGGGCCTATTTAGCTTCAGTCCGGCTGCATGGAATCATTCATTTGGACAGTCAATAATGCCAGTCTCCAAAATATCAGCCAAACACTGTAGCAGAGAAGCTAAAAGCCCTTTTACCTGTACTAAAACACCATCTTCACAGTGGAGAAGTTCAGATATTCGTTTACATAGCAATTATGCACCCTGCAGTAGATACATTTAGGGTGGCTGCAGAATTATCTGACCTGTCAGATGGGAATAATTGTCTGCTGACCCTAAACCTTCACAGCTCCAGAGCTCTGCATCATGCAGGGACATTACCAGCTTCTATACCCAGAAATCAGCCATCAATTACATTATATTCACACATTACACAAAAGAGGGGTAACTTCAACTCCTCTCTCCTACAACGGCAGGTATTTCCTGTAACAATAAGATTTCTGAAAGAAACATGATGTTTGAGCTGATGATTTCATCTTTTCCACTGAAAATTAAACCATAACAGTTAGGTCAGGTTGTCCTCAGTGGCCAATCAAGATGCTCTGGCTTTACTGCCACAAATGCCAAAGCAATCTTCCATGCTGCAAGAAAACAATAATTCCTCTGCAAAGTAGTAAAACTTTTCCGTATCCTCCCTAGGACACTATGATTTTTCCACTCCTGCCAAGTCTGGAGGATCAGTACTAGACAGGTTATCATCACCCTGTCAGAAATTTTTCAAGTTGCTGCTACTACTTCAGCCCAGTTTTCAATAACCACAGCTCACCCTGCTCCCTGCCAAAGTCTTCCGCTTCTGGAACACACTCATTGCCGAATGGAAGGATTGCTTCAAGGAGGGGAAAGGCTTTGCTAGATGCCTGCTGTGCATTTTTCCCCTTCACTTAAAAAGCAGATGCCATTTACTGACAGTTCCCTGTCAACAGGGGATGACTGGCAGGTTGCTTGTATTTCTCCAGAGAAAAAGACCTGCAAATACCCACTTAAAACTTTTAAGAACCCATAAGCCAAAAGACTTAATGGTAGCTCTTCAAATAGAAGGACAACTTAAGGCTAACTGCTCCATTAGCATGCAATACTAAAATAGATTTACATAAATAGAAAGTGCTTTGCTTTTTAGCATTCTTTCTCTTCAAAATCATTCCATGGCAGAGGAGTTGTGACCTTATTTAAGCACCCTTTGAACTAGCAGTTTAAGAAATCTTTCAAACTCAAATTTTCTTTAGTTAGCTGAATCAAGCAACTTTCTCTGCAGCAGGGAGAAGATCAAACAGTTGTTACAGGGTTTTGCTCAGTAATGAGTAGGTCTGGTAAGTAAGCACAGAAACCTTGGCTGGGTCTAAACTGTCCTGATACAGCCCACCCCGCAGAATAGACACATTTCTATATATGCTTATGTCATTTTTACGTATCACCAGGCCTTTAGTATTTCCCACTGAGAGTGCTTTCCTACTGCCTTCTCAGGCAACAGGAAGATGCCTGAATATGAACCACCCTTGTTTCCCAACACCCACCATGGCAGGTTGCACGAGTTCTGAGATCTTTCTTAGATTTCACCTGAAATCAAAGCCATGGGTGCACAGAGCATGTTCTGCACAGCACCCCTGCAGAGCCCTTGCAGGAATGTTCTGACTACAGGTCAGAACCTTGTGTCAACCTTTTAAAAGGGAAAAAACACTTTCAGCAAGCAGGACAGCCTGTCATAAAATTCAAGAAATGAAGCGCTGATCTAGCTAACTGTATCCTTTCAAGTGTTTCTTATTCACATAAATAGCCCCACTAAACTCAGTAAGAGCAACAGGATCTTTTAAGGTAAGCGTCTGCAGCCTGTCAGGATCCACTGAATGCTACAGAGCAAGTGTCAGAATATACGGTCTTCCTTGAACAACTCAAGTATTTCCAGCACTGAAAACAGCTTTAGGAGCTAAATAAGTAAATAACACAGAATAGCCCTATTAGCAAAGTTTGAAGGATCACCGAATGCTTTAACTGATCTTCACACAAAGAGCAGGAGACACTCTCCTCAAGGCCCCAGAATCACCTCAGTCTCTCCCTGCCATCTTGTTGGGAGCATTAGTCCCCACACCTGAGAGTACAGAAATCTTTGGGAAATTTGCTTTCATGAGGAAAATCTGGCATACTTTGAAACCTGTCATTCTCCCAGCCATACCTATTAGGCCATGAAAGACATTACCTCTCCCTGCAAAGATTTTCTGCTATTATTCAGTCAGGAACTTAGGGAGGAAAAAAAAAAAAATAAAAAAATCAGGTTATCATTCTTGTATTATGATCTTCCTCACACATGCCTTGCTTTGCTCTCAGAAAGCATCAGCAATCTCAATATTGACTCATAAGGACTGGACGTACCTCAGCTTGGCCTTCCCATTTCACACAACACACCAGCTCCAAAGCTGAGGTTATACCAGCGGCCATCTTGTCAAACATGGCCACGCTGAGGGAAGAACAGGAAACACACATCTGTGGCACCTTAAAGGCTTCTGTTAATGGCTCTAAGTGTTGTTAGATGTCTGAGGAGGAGCATCTGGGCCCACAGGTGTCTCTAGGTCACTGAAGGAAAGTGGCTTGACTGCAGCAGACACACTGCCCTCTGGAGCCCCCTGTGTGCATCTGCCCTCACCCGGCCCAGAGCAGCTGAAATAAGTCCCAGCCAGCTCAACAGCTCCGCAAACTACAGGGGATAAACCCACTGCACCCCAAAATCTTACCCACTGCACCAGGGCTCCAAGAAGGTCAGGAGAAAACCCCCACGAGGCACACAGGTGACCTGACCGTGCCACACACCCTGCCCACAGTCCCACACTGCCCACTGCCTCGAGGGAGGAGTATTTACACCCACAGTGAAGAGGCGGGAAGTGGAGACTGGGGAGTGGAAAGGAGATGTTTAACCCCGTTCACTTGTTTTTGCAATACTCAAATCAGTAACTAGAAGTTTGTGCTGACTGGTATTAAGTTAAACTTCCCCACTGGAGGCTGCTCTGCCTGTGACACAGGGAGAGCTGGCAGGCAGCCATGTCATCAAGCTACCACCTCCCTCCCAGCACTGGCTCTTCTCCTGTTTCTACACAGAAAGGTTTAGGTTGGAAGTGACCTCTGGAGGCCATCTTCTCCAACTCCCCTGCTCAGGCAGGGCCATCTAGAGCTGCTTGCCCAGGACTATGTCCAGGCAGCTTTTGAATCTCCAGGGAGAGAGACTCCACAGCTTCTCTGAGCAACTTGTGCCAGTTCAGTCACCCTGGCAGTAGAAGTACATTTCCTCACATACCTCCTGTGTCTCAGTTTGTGCCCATTGTCTCTTGTCCTGTCATCAGCCCCACTGAAAAGATCCTGGCACTCTCCCCTCAGGTGCACCCAGCTGCCTGACATCTGGCCTTGCACAAAGCACCCTACAAGTGCCCAAGGCTGAAGCCAGAGAGCTGTCTGGCCAGTGCAACTGGGATAGCATCCAGAAGATGAATGCTAGCGTATCATGTTTGCTTCAGATTAAAGCATTAATTATAGCCCTTCTTTAGCCATAAGAATCCCACAAATATTTACTTTCTTCCCATATTCCCATTAAACATATTTGGTATTAGTCTCCAGTTATTCATTTTGCAGAAGCAAATCCACCAGTGAGCTAACACAGCAACTTTACACATTAACTCCAAATCTCACTTTTTTTTTTTCTTCTCTAACTGCTAAGAAAAATGAAAAGTGAATGGTATAAAGGTACTGTTATCCAGGCACCGCAGGGGGGAGTTAGGGGGCACAGATGAGACATGGAAAACATACCCATATCAGGAGCAACATGGTTTATGAGATCAGATCCTGCACCTAAAAATGCCTCATCAGTAGCCTGAAAATAAAAGCAACCTAGAGCCACTTACAGGAATTTTATTTCTTCGCTCAAAAGCAGGAGCCTCTGAAGGAGCCAACGCACAGCAAACATGAAATCTAAAAGATGACTGGTTTGGAAACAGTGAATGGCTTGCCCGTAGCACTGTTTCTAATCATCTAACAAGAAAAAAAAAATACTAATTCATATATATACACACATAAGAAAATGTTTGCTAGTGCTTCTCCAACGCATTGTAATATGTTGGGTTATGGTTAATAAAACTGCCCCAGTACCCGGTATGATTAATGCTGATTACTCCAAAGAACAGGATGAGAACAAAGAAAATAAACATTAGCCTTATTTTAAAACAAGGATTATATTAAATAAGATTAAATCAGCAGACAGAAGTCTGGCAAGTAACTACATAGTCCCATTTAAGCACTTAAATTATTTTCTTGTTTCACTTTAAGTCCTAAGCACACAAACACATGAAATTTAGGCTTGTACTGAACAACTTTCTTAAACTAGACTCTAAAGAACTTCAGTGAAAACACCTGGAAATGGAAGCTACCAGCTAAAAAGCTTTCTCTATTAGTGAAATAATGAAACAGTTGGCAGTTAGCCTTACCTGAACCACAGAAAGAACCCCCCTAGAAGTACCAAAGTCTGATGCCATTCATTGCTACAAGCGTACAAGCACCCTTCAGATGTGGGACAGAAGAACAGCAAAAACTGTGAGAAGCTGGCTCATGCAGAGACCACAACAGGCTTTCTCCAGGGCAGGTGTATACCAGTATTACAGCCCTCCAGAAACTTCTTGCTATTTGAATCTCACTTTGAATCTCCTAATTTGTTCTACACCCCAGGCTGAGGTATGGACTACTAGAGGTACAGTAGTACCAGCTTAGATATACTCACATGGACTACCACTGGTAAAACACTAACATACCCTGTCCACGTAGGACAAAGGGTCGGGCAGTTCACACAACAGCACAGCACGCAACGCAGCACATCAAGTGCCTGTTCCTTCTGGAAGTACCTTCCACTCTCACCAAACAGAATAGAAGATGTTGTGTCCAATAATTTAACACTGATTTAAAATTTTATCTTTATCCGCCTCTAATACACTTCCTCTACTACTCTGGCTGCCACAAGTAGAAAAGCACTGCTGTGTGAGAGGGAGCAGTGCTACCAAGGCTCACTGATACACTTCTTACAGACAGTCTCGAGACCAGCGGCTCAATAGGCTATAAAATAAGTTGGGATAGTATCAGAAAGTAATTTAATAAGCACTACCTATTATTGCATCATGAATTTGAAATTCTTCCCTCTAAATGCATTCATAGTATTAGAGCTGGGTATTTTGACAACTTCTGAGAACTCTGCCAAAGCCATTGGAAATACAGGCTTCGTATCAGTGAGCCAAGGAATAATATTTTAGAAAAAAGACTGATCCACACAGCAGGTGGAAGTTCTACTCCATCCTCAAATGGTTCATACGTTATTTCCAGCAGAAGGTGAAGATCACGATGGGGGAAGTAGGGAGGAAGGCATACAGGACATCCAAATTTACACATTTCTCATCATTTTTTCCTCAGGAATAAATAAATAAATAAATTTCTCAGCCCTGCAAAGCCCAGGAATTTGTTACAGGCTCTTTGTTGCTTTCTAACTCACCTTCACTCAGACAGAGCAAACTCCTGGAGCAAGACAAATAAGGGACACAAGGCTATCATTCTGTTTTTGCAAGAGATGTTAAGCCTTGTCCCTTTAGGGGGAAACTAATTCTTTATCTTTATTCTCTACATATAGTGCCCAATACCAGGGAACAACATGACAGAAACTGGGAGCAAACACAGTTACTGCTCCAGCAATGCCAGCTACACCTGCTCCCACACTCACAAGCACAGAGGTACAACTCTCTCCTCAAAAATAACAAAGCACTTGGCAGGAGACCCTACCTCAAGGTACAGCAGAGGGGCTCACCGTCTCACTTTCTCCTCCTCTGCAAACTCAGCTTCTGTTTCAGTCTTCCAAGTTAAAAGTCCTTCATCAGGAGACCTAGCCAGAAAACCCCTCACCACGCTGCTACTACCCCTGTAAACTTAATCAGGAGGGCTCTGTAAGCCAGGTTATCCATAAAGTGAGGCAGTGGAGAGCACAGGTGAAGGCTCTCTGAAATATTTATCAATAATCATGTTATTGCCATCAGGTTAGGCCCACAGCCACCTGACCACAGTGTATTGCAGAGACATCTGAGTTCCCTAAAACCAGTTGCCTTCCATACTAGTAGGTGTTTAACCACAGTCTTAGGAAGGTCAGCCCTGACTACCACCTCTTACTTTTTTACTATCTTTTACTTTCTTTGCACTATCAACACAGTGGCAGCTAGTCATTCTCTGTCTCTCCTAGCTTCATGTTTAAAAACACCTTCTTAAGCTGCTGGGCTCCCTTTGCCAACTCTAGCAGGGAGGAGTGACCTGAATCTGAATGATTTCCTACCCTCAAATGAGTGCTTCAAGTAGTAAAGGTGGGACTGGCTGTAAAGGAGCAGAAAATGTTTCAGGGAAAAACAGAAAGGTGTGATTTATGTCCTAACCTGGAAAAGGGAAAAAAAATCCAAGCCTCCATGCTATTTCAAAGATCTGGAAAACACCTTCTAACCCAGACCTACTTTACGTGACAGATTTCCCCTGGGGAGGCTGAAGGATGGAGCAGTGAATTTCTGCAAGGAGAGATTGTTTCTCCCAGTGGCAGACATACATGAAGAACCCCACTAGCTGCCAGCAGTGCCAGGTGTATCTCATATCCACCTGAATCTCACAGATTAGACAGCTGGCCTGCATAAACATCAGCTTTCAAGAGAAGGACTTTCTTGTTCTGCAGAAAATCTGCAGAATGTTCTGGATTCTCTGGCTAGAGCCATTTGAATTGACATTTCCTTTTCAGGAGAAGCACCTGGCAATTTGAGAGTTCTTTCTGGTGCCAAATGAGATGGAAAGAGACAAAAAAAAATAATAATAATAATAATAAAATGCAGTTAAATGAAATTTCCAGAATTTTTATAGGCAAAACCAAACCTAGTTTTTATTAAATTAAAAGTTCATGTTCCTTTTTTAATTATTATTTTTACCATTACTGTAAGAAACTTTCTTTAGATGATACAGTATAATAAAATAAAATTATTTAGAACTGACTCTCTCATTATGCTGCTTCATTTCCGGTCTTTTAAAATAAGTTTTTACTGAAATCAGCACTTTCTCATTAATATAATTCACCACAAATTTCTTAGAATCTTATCGCCAGTGTTAACCTGAATATTTAGCTCCTGGGGAAAAAAAAATTTAAAAAGTGATTACATGTCATAAAGTCAGAAAGTATTTTCATCTGAAATACAAATGGAAGTAACCTTTCCAAACAGAATCTATTAACATATGCTGGCGAATCCATTGGTTATTCTAAGACCTCTTTCTTTCAGTCTTTAATCACTAAAGCCATCATTTCAGAGTCAGTTTTACAAATGACAAAAAAAAAAAAAAAGCTGCCACGTGAATGCATTTTTTTTCTCAATCCAGACAAGTCTCACAAATGTGTTATATTCGATAAGTTATTTTTTAAGCAGAAACATCATCCCATTCCCTAAAATAATAAACAAATCTGATTCTTCAGAGTACCATTAAGCTCATTGCAAATGAAATAATCCTTGTCTGAGCGGTACAAATATGCAGATGGCTTCTCCCTATTTTATCTTATTCTTTCAAACAGAAGGAAATTAGAAGAAAACAGAAACTGAGAAATATCCCCAGGCAAGAGTTGCAAGACCTTGAAGAACATGAAGAAACACATCTGTTGCTCTCCTCCTCTTGTGATACAGAGAACAAAGCTGATACACTACACCTTAAAAAGGGGCTCCTGTAAGGAGAAAGGAAAATATTTAACATTTACTTTAAGGAAGTAAGTTGTCAAACACTCAGGAGACCTGTATCATCCTGTTGTTTTAAAGAGCAGATCTCTCTGCTCCATCTAAAATCAATAAAGTCAACTTCCTGCCTTTAGGACAAGTTGCAAAACTAAGGATTTCAGTTCATGATGTGCTTTCTTTCAGTCCCTTTCCCCAGACACCAGCAGCACCATGCCATCTTCTTGAATGTACATCTAAAAGCTTTGTCCTCAGAGTCCAAGCGACGAGGGGTGTGGATCCGTTAGCAGGGAGCAGCTACCTAGGGAATGGTCACTGCACTGTTCAGTGACTGCGGTGTAGGTCTTGACCACTTTGCATCTCAGTGGCCATCATATAGACGATGTACAGCTGAATTTCCAATCATCTTTTATCTGTCCAGTCCATTTAGACTGTAAACCCTTTGGACTTCAGGTAGGAACATTTTATTATAGAAGTAATGGTTAGAACGATAGGCATTAGATAGGCTTTCAGAAAGCCTTCACACTTCAATTAATAAGTAAAAACTTTATCAGACAATGTCCACGCCATTTAGCACTAAAAAGTTCCAGATTTCCAGTATGTCCTGAAAGACAGAGATTGAAAACTTCCATGCTCTTGACAAAATCTTTTTGCTGAAACATGGTAATACCAGAGGAGTTTGGAATCTGGGACTGTTACGTACTTTACAGCTGTGGAACAATTGAACATAACGGACTCTTGGGGTGTGAAGAATGGGTGAAATGACTAACTGATTGTCAGTTGTACATTCTGACATTAAATCTAATTATTAAAGAAAATACTACAGCAAATAAGATTAAAATGACAAAGGGAATTAGAATTTACTCAGTGAGTTTTGTTAAGCAAAGAATGATTTTAGATGCAGCTCCTGGCTATAATCACCAGAACTAGAGCTGGAGTTTTGATACCTGAAAGGGATGAAACAGATGAAGAAAAAAAAATCACGAAACAAGGGAACATCAGAAAGGTTCTACAGAATTGTAAGCAAATTCATAAAAGAGCTGGAAGCTGTAGTTCACAGGTCTCTAATCCACACCTCTGATGTCTGTAACAAAATGAACCTGGTGAGACAGGAAGATGAAAGACAACAACGGACTTCAGTTCTTCTGAAAAAATGTAGGGTGTTTGGTTTGTTTGTTTGTTTTTTGTGAACCACAGCTGGGAAAGGTGGAATTGCTGGTAGAAGGAAGGCTGCAAACTAATGGTGCTGTTCCTACAATAAATTCCCGGGTTGATTTGAAGAGCATACAGCTTCATGTGCAGCTCTCCTTATGTCCAAATTAATAATCAACACTAGGATAGCTGAGGAATTTGGGCTCCATGTATGCCAGGAACTAAGAATTCCCATTCTTGACCCCACCAGCTTTGTGCAGATCAGAGAAAGCAGCTCCCTTTGAATTGCCCTTGACTTTATCTAGTGTTCAACATCACAACGTTCACACTGAGGCTCCATCCTTCATCAGCATCTCTGTGGGGAGGATCTACAACAGTCTGAACAAAACTGCTCATGACCAGTAAATGCAGGTCATTGTCCAGCCTTATGTAATGCTGGATTTGAAGCATATGGAAGAGAACCCAGCAGTCTAAGGGCACATCCACGTCAGCACATACTGAATGCTTTGTTTTAGAGTTTTGTGTAAATGTAATCAATGCAACTCATCTGCCCCAGTTTATCTTGCATAATAGAACAAACATTAACTACTATTAAGTATTTTTATGAAACTGCATTCTTTTAATTGATTTGACACTGTATTAGCTCTCTACTCCCTCCCAGCAACAACACATAGTACAGAGGAAGTTTGATTTGGAACAGAAATCTATGTGTTTATACAGATCAAGACAGAGGTATTATTTCCTATATAAAAAATAATGAAGGCAATAATCACAGACAGCACTCACTACCAGAAAGAGCACAGGCTCATTGACCTAGCAATAAGCTCAGGCAGGGCTTTATGGATGGAGTTTTTCACTAATTAGTTTGATGGAGAACAGAAACGTTGCACAGCACAATGAGGAATAAAACTTAAACAACCAAATATGTTTGTGTCCTCTTTTATCTTCTCTGCTCCTTCCTCTCCCTATTTACTTAGTTGATAATTAAATGACTGAAGAGTATAAAAAAAAAAAAAAAAAAAAAAGAGGAAGCCTTCTAATTGCGTAGGTCATCTTTTTATTAAAAAGCTGAGGCTTTTCAGTATTTTTTTGTTTTCCCCTCCTGTAGATCTGCCTACATAGTTGAAGTGCAACAGAAACACAACTGAAGCGGTATTTACATATGAGTCCCCAGCTGAGTCTGGACCTATGCAGCAAGCATTTTTCAGGGGTATGGCCGCCGTTTTCTGGAGAGATCACACTTGTAGCCTGGAAATGGGAGTTTTGACCACCCAGTGCCCAAGGTCTTTGCCTTGTGGCAAAGCATGCAGGAAAAACAGCAGCTCATTTATGAAGTAGCCATCTGTTCCCTGTATTTAAGACACAGCAGGGTGAGTTGGTGCCACCTTTCAGTGACCAGAGATTCTCATTTTAGAATGTTAGAATCCTATTGTAACTATTTATTTAGGTACCTGAAAATGCAAATAGGTGTTTATTGGATATTTTCAAAAGCATGTAATTATGTAATTTTTATGAAAACCCACTGAAATAGTGTCCTTGCTTGTTTAAATCATTTTAGAAATTCAATTTTTTAAGCGATGAAGTATCTTTAAACATTGGCCTTCAGTGTTCCAGGAAGCCTAGTTGGAAAGAAAGATAACAGCTCTTATTGTAAGGAAGATTAGGAAAAATGACAGTGTGTGATAGCAGAGCATCCAGCTAAGGTGATGATCACCACTGGGCTAAACATGTCCTAGAAGTCCCTTACTCTCTCATAACAAGAGGAAAAAAGAAAAAGTGAGCAAATAAAGATCAGCTAGGAGTCCAGACTACCAGTAATGAGAAATGCCCGTCAAGATTAAACAGTTAAATGTATTGATTATTCATGTTTAATGAAGTACAGGATAAATCCGTTGTGATTTTATTTTGGGTTTTGTGATGTTCACGTGAATCAGATTCAATACTGGTGATATTAATCATCCTGTCATCCCCAAAGAGCTGTATCTGTTGACATTTCAGTTACTTCATGTATTGTCTCTCTGTTTCTTGCTGTTTCTCCCTTCTGCAGTGATGTTATTCTGCAGCGTACGACATATAAAGGGAGACATTTGTTTTGTCTTTTCCACAGTACCTGGACTGCTCTGGTCCTAGTGCAGGACCAGAACCACTATGAGCTGAAGTCCCATCTCACAGAACTGGAAGTTACACACAGACAAAAGAAAATTAATTTCCTAAAACACTAATATCTCTTCTTTCTGGTCGTCTTCTACTCTGGTGCTCAGCAGAAACATAAAGCATTGAAAACTTCACAAAGTCCATCTGTACAATAAGAAGTGGAATGCATAGTCTTACTTGCTATCCTTTGGTCAGCGCTCACTGCTCAGAACCACCTAGGCATCAGTTACTGCACCTAGGCCACAGAGAGACAAGAAAAAATTTACTGAATAAAGGTAAAAAATAAAAACCTAAGCTCTAGAGAATGTTCAAATGATGGTGCTGTGCTCTCACTGCTGTTGTGTGGAGATAATTTGTTTTGCCAAGAGACAAGTTTGGGATTTACAAGATGGCCATAACCCAGGCCTCTTGAAGTGAGCACTATAAGATGTGGCCCTGGCCCCTTCAACTCAGAGCTGCCTCTATCAGCTGGAATTACAAAGTCTGGAAAGCGTAACATTGGTCACTCAGAATTGTGCAAAAATTTGTATCAATAGTGAGGAATGAAAACGAGATGGTGTTTTTTAAAGGTAAATTTGGGACATTTATCTATTTAGGAAATTCAGTGTGTTCAAGATTGCAGCAGACATGGTGAAAACTTATCCCTGTGGTTCCCTGGACATGGTGAGTGACAAGTCCCTGGGGATGCAGCCTGACCTGAAGGTTGGAAATCTGAGCATACTGAAAGCCAAGCACAAGAAGACCGGGCTCCTTCAGGAAAGAATAAAAAGAAATACTATCAAATGCAAAATTATATAAATCTGTAAAATATCCAGCTTGTGGGCAGCACAGGAAATTTAAATGTTGCACTGGTGTCTGCAGGTATGGAAACGTTTTGGAAAGATGGTAGGAATAATCAACAAGACAGCTGGTGAGTGACATTACAGAAAGAGTTACATGATCAAAAATAGGAGTTATACAGATAAAAAAATGAAGAACAACGTGTGTACTTTTGTGTGTGTGTGTGTGTGTGAAGTTCTGACTATCGTATGTTACTGATTCCACATCCGGTCCCAACGGCTAGAGGTACCACTGCTGGACCATTTCGCTGAGCTTTGTATGAGTATGCATAGTCACATGAATCCTTATTGATACTGTAAAGCTCCTTACAGAGCTTGTTCTGAAGCTGACACTTACTAGTTAAGGTTGGGCTTTCCTTTCCTTACGCCAGAAAAAACAAGAGAGTCACCCTTGTACTTGTACTCTGCAATCGCACTGAGCCTCCCAAAGGATAATAGCGCATACAGCTGGAGTGCAGAATAGAAGGGAAACACCATTACTGATTTTAAATGCATAATCAAATTTGCATCCAATTTCCATGCTTATTAAAACAAAATAATTTGTTTCTCTCTGCACAGGAAGTTTCACTCCTCTAGCAACACAGAGGGCTGTTTTAGTCAGGCTGGGAATCACAGATGCTGGTTAAAATCCGTTGGCCATGTCCTGATGGCAGAAGATAAACCATGCAGGACCCAAGTCCGCAGCTGTGCATTAGATGAACTTTTTGAGCTTGTCTGCCTAAGAGAGGTCACCCACATCTGTCACCCACCACGTGCAGCAAGGAAAGGGGAGACAAAGGCGTGGGCAGCATCCCTCTCAGAAGGAGCACACCCTATGGTACAAAACAGAGAACATGAGCATGCTTCCTACTTTAATGCAGCAAACAGTAGAGGCCATAAAGCCAAAATAGTCCGTTTTCCTGTGGTTTACTTAAGTGCCTATTATTTTCTTTAGTGGCTAATAGTACGAAGGCTTGGAGTGAGACGTTGATGCTTGTTTACCAAAATGCTATGCAGCAATAAATAAATAAATAAAAGTAGCCAGTCACTGTGATAAGAGATCTGTGAAGAAATTGGAGTCTTCATGATGGGGATTTAATTATTCTAGTATTGACAAGAATGAGAATTAAAGGAGGAAACAACAGGCTGACTTCCACAGGCAGTAAAAAACAGGTTTATCTTTCACTGTTTATTGAGCTCTTAGATATGATAAATTCAATAATGGTCTGGTGGGTGTTTAGTGCTTTATGATAATATATCACTGGGCTTAAAGTAATCATGGTTTTAGGCTATGAAGGTAACGAATAAGACTTCAGACAGCATCATGTTGTTAAGCTCAAATATTCCCAGAAAGATGGTAGGAGAGGAGGGGGGAGAACAAGGGAAAAGAAGTGATATTTAAAGTAAACAGAGTAAATAATACAATCATGTTGATCCCAGTAATAGCAAACAGTTAAAAGTGATAATGGAAGTTACTGAAGTAAAGCAACAATATATCAAATACAGACAGAAAGCAATTACAAAAGGTATAATAGAAAATTGAAAGGACAAGGTAGCTGATGTAAAAAGCTCACAAAAGCTCTGTAAAACATTCAAGGGGAAAAAGTTGCACTTGCTAAAAATAATCCACAAAGGCTCAGGGAATGCTAATTAGCAAAGAGCTGCTTTGTGTGTACAAGGACATACGGGCCTGTTGCAGGTTTAAACAACTGAATGCCAGAGATTAAACTCATCCTTGTTCTTTTAAAAGTTAAAAAAAAAAATCACAGAGTTCTGGCATCAGACAGTAGTGCACCAGAAATAGATTTACTGGATTTTCAGAGATTTTCTAAGGCCACCAATCTCTCTGTAAGGAAAACATGACTTAGTGCACATTACATGGACCCACCACTCGGCGTGACTTGAGCCAACACCGCTGTGCACAACTTGGGAAATCTGATCGCCTTCAGGCTTTGTCTACCCTTCTCATTTTATTGCACCTACCTTTGCAACAAACTCAGTTTAAATTACTTGCAGACTGGAAAAAAATAGAAATACAGGTACCAAAGTGGGGAATACTGAATAGGAGACAAAATCATCAGAGGGTTCAATTATATGTTCAATCTCAGCTTTCACAGATGAGTCACTTACATGTCTGGTAGGATTTTGAAAGGCACTTTACCATCAAAATCCTCACTGTCTGTTTTCTTAGCA
This sequence comes from Heteronetta atricapilla, assembly GCA_011075105.1. NCBI lineage: Eukaryota > Metazoa > Chordata > Aves > Anseriformes > Anatidae > Heteronetta > Heteronetta atricapilla. Next base: position 9,491,074 of record CM021744.1, read on the forward strand.
CAGGACTGAGAAGGGTGCTCACTGGTTATTACAACTGTTTCTATCCAAAGAACAAAAATGCACAAGGACAGCAGCAGGAATCAAGGCTGTGGTCACAGATACAGGGTCTGGATGGGTGATGCTGAAGGCCCCCAGTGTTCCCTTTCTGTTTTTATAGTGTAGACAAATTTGCCGATAGAAATCAAAATAAGGGTAACACCATGGTACTGAACTGCCAAAGCAGAGGGTGTTCTGTCCGATCCTGCTATCAGCCTTGGCTAAACTCATTTTATTTTATTTCTTTAGTGGGATAGAGGAGCTTGCAAGGATCCTATCTATCCACTATGTAAAAAGCAGCCTGCAAGGAGGTGGGGAGCCCCAGCCAGTACATCAGTGCATAAAGCAGCAACACTCATTTCAGTGATTCCCTCCTGAAATCCTGTCCTCTGCAGGCAGAGGAACACCCATCAGGTACTTCACCCCATTCTGCCCCAAAGAGATCTGCAGAGCTGATCTCACTGTACATTATCTTTGTTTCCCCCAACATGATTGTAATTTAAAAAAATGAACATTTAACCCCAGGGATCTGTTGACAAATATGAATATTACTAAATAGTACCACTTAGCAAATACTGAAACTTAGACTTAAAAAATAAACAAGGACTATTGTAAAGAAACCTGTGCTTCTCTACCCTTGCTGAAAAGGCTCATTCCCCCATTTCTAGTATTCATTCTCTTGCACCTTTTTTTTTTTTTAATTGCTGCATCTTTACTTAACAACATTGTTGCTTATGCAGCAAAACTACCTTCTGGAATCTGACTTCATCTGACAGCCATAATAAAGAGAATGCTTTAGAAATTAAGCTGAATCATCTACACGGAAATTGTAAAACTCAGTATTAATGATCCATTTCATTCTTAAATAATAGAATTTGGTGCATCACTGATGAGACAACCAAATATACAGAATATTCATTGTTGCTTTAAAAAGAAAAGTAACATGTAATGCTACCTTCATCCAGAAGGCCTTATTCTCCTTTCCAAGATTCAGATGTTTTCCTGTATTCAGCTCTCTATGCAAATGAATTAACTGTTCTTGCACTATTATGCCTGCAAAAAAGAATACAAAACAATGATCCTCAAGTGTTTCCTAGTAAGAGTCAACATCTAAATGTTAGTCCCATTTTGCGTGTATTAATATAAATAAATTAAAGCTGCAACAATGACAACAGAAGCTGCTTTAACGGACGTTGTCAGTAGGAAATACTGCAAAGGCCAATCCAGCTCTTACTGAAGTCTTGGTTTTAAGAGCACAAAATCAACTGCAAACCTTAGCCATGCAGAGCCAGCAATACCTATGGACAAAAGGCTGTGAGAACTGCAGAGGTCCTCAGGTACCACCTGGGTTCTGAATTAAGCAGTTGGAGGCAGAAGTTTGCCCATGCAGACCACCACGCTCATACAAATACCTCCTCTAAGAGTGCGTTGGGCTGGCATGCACACATCTCAATCCATTTTTGTTTTATTCATGTGGCTCTGGGGATTTGAAAGACCACATTGCTGATTTTTCCCTTGGCTCTGTCTATCTGATTATTGGTTTCTAAATATAATTGGAGATATTGATTTCTTGACATTTAGTACACAAGTTCTGCTTTAGAAAATTATCACATGCATCAGTTTTCACCACGTTCTCAAATAGCACCATGACTTCTCTGCCAAGTGAGAAAGAGCAAGCTATAGTTTTTGCTAGGAATAAACACTTCAGAAACAGAATAAGCCTCAAACATGGGGCTGGAAGCAAGCAGGCCACCCGTGTGTTGCAGAAGTGAAAGAACGGAATTTGAACAAGGCACCAGGCAAATCCTAGAGGCAATGATGTCCACACAGGAGAGGCGTGGGCTCCTGCTGACAGTTCCCCTTTTGGGCTGCTCTCTGCTTCAGTCTCACTACTGCAAGCCCATCAGTACTCTGCCACTTGTGTGCTCAAGTCCCAGAGACTGTTCTCTGCACCAACACAGCGCAGCCCCAGCTGTCCTTACCCTTTTAGGCTCACACATCTGATCAGCATATACAATTTTTCTGGACAAATCAGTATTGGGATAAAATTACTATGAAACCTCGCTTGCAAAAAAGTCTGGCACAAACCCATTTTCCGTACTCACGCACTCAGACATTTTGTCTCTCCCAACTCACTACTGCTGTCAGAGGCTGCAAGAACTATTTACAAAAGCTGATCCTTAGATCTTCACTCAGCAAGGGAAAATGGATGTCACAAACCAAATTAGCAAGCATTAATGCCTTTTTATTAACAGCATTCCCAGTGTTTAATGTCAATCATCAGCAAGTCCCACAGTTCAGAGGTCAGACTATCCCGTCATCCCTCAAGTCATATGAAAGGTTTGTTTCTTCCTCATACATTTCCCCCAAGTAGCAATTCCTTTATCAACATTCACCAGCCTAAAATAAAAGTGTATGAAAAGGCTACAATTTATTACAATTCCTCCAGCACTATTTTTCCCCATATATTTCATCACAGCAAATTAAACATTTCTAGGTCATTAAGTTGAGAGCGTGATGGTTTATTAGAGCTTCATCTCAAGCTGTATACATACATGGTTTTTTGACATCCTTTATTTTTATTATGATCTTGGTAAAATTTCCCTCAGATTGTGTTGTACAAACATCAGTTCAAGAGGAACGATTACCAACTGAAGTTTTAATTATTTAGGCCCAAACTAGCGCAAAATACCAACAAAAATACCAAAAAAAAGATTTTGCATCCCATTTTCTAAAGTAGGGTTTGTAAGCTTACGTGTTTAAATGTAAAGGGACTTTATGTCAAGTACAATAGAAGAGAAACATTGCCACTTACTGGCAGTACCAATGTCTTTGCAATAGTTGTAGGCATTTATATGCATCTTTCAAAAGCTCTATTAACCTTTATATTATTTGTCAATAAAAAGCCCCATTAACATTTAAACTGTGTATGTCTAACTGTCTGTTTCAAACAAGAATCAAAAGATAACCTGTTAAGAAACAGGCTATTATTTATTATAGTCTACATTATCGGAACTGCACATGTTGGAGATTTCCAAAAGCTAATATTTCTTTAAGTAGTTTAAAAAAAATCCATGAGAAGTTGGCAAAAAGGTTCAAGGCCTGAGATTTGACAGATACACAGATAAATGGGTTTCACAGACAGCACAGTATAATTTTGGAAAGAATAGGACAACCAGCTCGAGCTACTTCAGGAATGCTGGAGGTCTAAAGAGATCACACTGTACATGAACTTGAAATTTAAATGCTGTTTTTGCAGTAGGATCAGCAGAACTTACCTGACATCAACAATTTGTCTTTATTGGGCAAATACATGATTTTAATCAAAGAAAACATATTCATTGGGTAAGAACTGAAATCACAACTATGCAAGTAACGGACTCTTCAAACAAGCTGATGAACTGGAAGTGCCAAGGATGTAACTCACCAGTTCATGCATGTTCCCTAGAACTTTGTTATTTCAAGTACCACTGATTTCATAAAATCCCTGTGTGCTGCTTCTCTAGAATAAAATGGGTATTTTGAAAGGTAAGAGAAAATGTTCCCAAAATAGAGACTGAAAGAGAATTCAAGCAGTTTTGGTTTTTTGTAAGAAGCGTAAAACTACTGCTTTTACAAATCATTAATGGAAACAGCATGACTCATTCCACTGAAGAGAAAAAGAATTCACTAATTGTCTTCAAGTATGGGAGATGTACTCACAGTAACAACAGAGGCATTCATTACTTTATAATAAAGAAATCTATAGACTCCATACAAAATTTACAACCAAAATGGAGCTAGTGTGACAAATGGTGCTCAGGTAGCAACAACAAAAATATAAAGTTCACAAATTTATCAAAAATGCATTTCTGTGGCTTCGTTTCCCCAGGATCCAGTTTGACGGAGCATCACTTCATGCAATCATCCCTTTCACCTCACGTCCGTCTTGTCTTCTGTTTTTTCGTTTGTCTCTTTGCATCCTCTTGGCCACCTGTGTCAGAACCCGTCTGTCCAAGCGCACGTACTCCTTGCAGCCGTGCCGTCAGCTGCAGCAATAAGGGAATCAGCTAGGCCCAAAAAAGAAATAAAAGGGAATCAGCTTGTGATTTCAGTGACATGTAAGGTCTGAATGGTAATGTTCTTCAGACACACACATCCCCAGACAAATAGAACCTACTGCATAAATAGCATGTCTGTGTGGCATTTTGTTGTTGTTTTTTGTTGTTGTTTTATTTTTAAGAAACATCAAATGAGAAATTCTAAAACAGCAGAGGAGCTCAAATTTCACACTAAGATTTTCTAAAGGAAGGTAATTGTTCAAAAACTTGGCTACACTGTGTCTTCTCTTGAAATGCGTCACAAAAGGTGACCGCTGACTACATCTTTGCATATCCATCATAACCAACCTTCCCTTAACACATTACACGAAGAATTCATAGATAATCCTAGGAAACAGTATTTGAATAAGGACAGAAAAACATGACCTACCTTATCATGATTGTAGCCAGCCAACAACAGAAGCAGCGTCAGTGGCAATGCAACGTAAGATCCTTGGGCAATATCTTGCTCAGGGAGCTTTCTCTGAAAACGGTGGAGACCATGGATTTTATTTATTTATTTATTAACAGTAATCTGTGGCACATTCATACCTTCCCATCTGACTTCCTTCCAAGCACCTCCAAGATTTACTTTACTTTTAATTTCAAAGCAGATCATTCATCTGTTATCTTGATCAGACTCATTCATCTGCTACCTTCTTGGGGTCTGTTGTTTTTTAAAACTAATTCACCAACAGTAAGTCTCCACAGTTAACCTGTGGTTCTTTGATTTACCTGTCACATGCCACCCAAATCTCACCTATCTCAATGATAACACTACAGCAGCCACACTAGCACAAAATCTTCCAGGCACATCTGCATCCTTGATTTGTAACTGCCATTGCATGTTCATGCCCCCAAGTTTCACTGAACATGTAGTGATGTAGAAAAGAAATAGGTAAATATTACAGAATAAATACTTCCCTAAACTGACCACACTGCTCAACTCTGAAATGCACAAAGACAGTTCTCTCTTTTATGGGAGATTTCCCCTGATATTAGTTTGAGAACCCCTCTGCTTCACCTCCAAGAACTGAAAACTCTTTTGGGCCTGGTGAAACTTTACAGAAAAGTCTTTAAAAGAATTCCTACAACAATCCTGTCTTTCTCCTTCAGCCCCCAGTTACTACATCCTGTCAGTTGGTGTCATGTCTACAACTCCTTTGTGAACTCCCTACGTGCTTCCCACAATACACCACGCTATTATATCACTGCCTGATGCCCTAAATGTGGCCAAAACCAAATTTACTGTCCCTTTAATGCCTCTCATAAACCCATTTATATTTACATTAACAGCAAGTTAGACCAAGACCACAAGATACATGCAAGCTAAACTACCCAGACAATTGCTCTCGAGGTGAGCACTCAAAATGAATGTTTATCTATTTTGTACTTACAGTGGGACTAAAGACCAACGTAATGTGCTTATGATATCCAATAGCAGTGAACGAAACTTGAGGCAGGGTGTAGTCATACTGTGATTTAGTTAATGTAGAATCCAGGAGCACCACATAATTCTGTGGGTATAAAATTAATTCAGTCTACAGCACCTGCAGCAGTCTGAGGCAAAATTAGATTCAAAGGCAAAAGTCAGTGTAATAGGCTTCAAATCTTCTGAGACACTGGTTATTCCAGCATGGATACAGTACTGCAGGCACACCAAAAATAACACTTCAGCATGCTCAGGGAAAAATAAATAAATAAAACAAGCCAAGCTAATTGTTCAGCAATACTCTTACCTCTCCATCTCGGAGCAGTGGTGGGAAATGGAAGAAGAGTGATTGGCCTAAGTTGACTGTATGAATTGGGTTGTCAAGATTTTCGCTTTTGTAGAGCTTCACCTGTAAGGGAAAGAAGAAATCACAAAACAGATATTGCTAAGTCTGCACCAGAACGGCTATTTTAGATAGCCCTTATCTTGCAGGATAAAAGCACTTCAAAATTTATCATGGGTTTTATAAACAGGAAGGTGTCAAGTAAGAATACCTGGATGTGTTCTAACCTATGATGTGAGACATAACAGAAAGGGACTAAAATAACTGCAGGGACAACTGGTATCTATTTTCACATATCTCGATGTGTTAGAAATAATCCATGCTTTGCATTAAACGGACTACAGTAATTCTTTTAAATAATCCAAACAGTTTCATAGGAATTTGCAGTTGGGGATTGTTTTCACAACTCTATTAGGCTCATTTTGCTTAGTTTCAATTCCCCTGAACTTATTTAACAAACCAGACACCCTCAAGCTACAGAATGGGCCTGAAATACTGAGCAAATAGTTTGCTTAGAAATTAGCATAATTAAAAGAGGATTGCATCATACTCAGTAAGGCTGGTGGGGGGTAGCAGTAACTCCTTTTATGAGATTGTGTACGGGGTCTAGCTGGGATGGAGTTAATTCTCTTTATAGCAGCCTTGTTTGTTGCTTTTTTTTGGATTTGTGGCCAAGTATTGGTAACACACCCATCTTTTAGCTACAAAACATCTGTCCTCCATAGGACACATTAAGAAAAGTTTGGGGTTTTGTGGACTACTCTGCAGCAGCCTTCTGGCATCCATACAGTTATTTGTAACCCCCTGGATCAGATATTTGTAAAGACTCAACTTTCCTTGCACACAGCCCACCTGAAATTCTCATCAGTTCTGCCCAGCGCTACCATAGCTGCAGCTCCAATCACAGCTCACCAGAACATTTCCAGTTGTTTCATCAAGGTTACACAACCAGAAGGGGCCAGACTGAGGTCACAAAACCTCTCACTTCTGTCTGCATCAAATTTGAGCACATCTTTCAAAGACAAAAAACTCTACACTGAAAAGCGAGAGTTATGATATGCACACATCATACAGCATGCATGTATTACATCCAGTGCAAGACGCAACCTAATATGAAACACCTACAGGTTTGCATAACTTCCCTATGTTCACATCCTGACATCAATTCCTATATGCTTAGGCAGAACTGAAAGGGCCTAAATTTCCCGAGAAAGATGGAAAGCACACTCAGGTGCTCTGCACTGAAGTGAGTTGTTTTCCTTTTACACCTGCTCTGAGTGCTGGATGCTTTGGACAGCTCTCAAAATAACCAACAGCTTAGCAATGAGATCTTGTCAGGTTAAGACGCATAATGGACTAATCTAAAAGAAATCCAGGCATTGTGTTTGTATTTGTAGATATCATTTCAAAAGAAGCAGCTTTTAAACTTGAAAAATTGTACTCTTAACTCCTATCACACTAAGAACTCTTGCAGATACTTCCAGCAGTTGCACCATAAGCCAAAGGATCACAAGTGTGTAGCAATTTTTTTTCCGATTACAGTACAGTTTTTTGAATTTTGAAAATTTCAGCTTTACTATGTTTTGTACTGTCTTCTATAACTGTACTTTTATATTAATGTATTCTATGGTATAGCTGCATTCACATGGCATCTTCTTGCTAGAAGACGTGCATGTCGAGAATTCCATGTATTTCAGGAATTAATGCAAGTTCTCTGATGCAAAACACTCATTTCACCTCTGGTGTCTTTCTCTCCCAATGGACAGGCCATCTCAAAGCAGGGGAACAGACACAGAAATGGGCAGGCCAACCTGCCAAATACTTCTTACACATATTCCAAAGAAATAACAGAGACATTAAAAGTAGTGAGTAACACTGGAATCTTAATTCTGTATGAAATTCAGATTCATCTTGATTAAACAATTAGTTGTAACTTGAATTAAATGTATGCTTTTGGCTACTGAATGATTTCTAGTGACTCTGCAAAAGAACACCAGGAAACCAACAGCTAACACACTTGACAAAGATCAAAGATTTGAACTTACACATAATGTGGACAGATATTCAGAAGATGTAATTACATTTCCACTTAAATCAAATTGATTAATCTGCCGAAATGCTATAATATTAACATCACCAATGTCACTGTTCCCAACCTGCAACAGACAACAGAGTCATGTTTTTACAGACAAAGAACTAACAGAACACAAATACTGCTCAATTAAAAATATATATATATATGGATTTTGTTCTCTAACAGCCACATGGAAACACAAGATCTTTCCAACTGCAATTTTCCTCCAGAGAGTACAGCTCACAATTACAGACTCGTACAGCACAGGGCTAATGGCATTAATTTATTTAAACTAAAAATGGAAGAAGCATCAAAAGCATGCATTAATGTGAAAGAGGCTGAGTTGCATCCACACAACAGCTTGAAGTCTGAACACTAGTTGCAGTACTTCATTTCTGTGCTGAGATGCATATTACTATGCTAGGATGTGTATGCAGTTGATGAATGATAAATATATAATATAACCTGCTACAAAAATAGGTAACTTCATTGTCTTCAAAATTGCTTAAAATATGTAACATTTGTGTTTGTAAATCTCAGCTCTGATCAGAGTAAAAAACCATTTAGTCTAACTACAATAAGAGATAGGATGCAGTCAGGCCAGATCTCATATAAACAGTCTGGCACCACTGGGGCAGTACATTTTTCCTGCTGGTGTCTTTCAAATGCTTTTCCATCCTGAAGAAAATGCTGCAAGTTAGGATACAATCTACTGCACGTAGCTCTCACTTGCAGTACATAAGCTTCTTGTGATTTGCTGGAATTTGGGTTGTTGTTCCCTTCCCTTTCCCAAGCAGAGAACACTCTTAGCAAGACACTAAGGACTTGCAAGAATTCAGCCTCTTTTGCTGAAAAAGAAGGTATCCTGGTCAGGCATGCATCTGAGCTCAAATAATAACTATTTCCCACTGAAAAGTTCTAGACAAAAATGAAGGCTAATTAACCTTTGCTGAATGTCAAGAGATAAGGGAGAAGCAGCTAATTTGAATCTGTAAGGATGGAGGAGTATTTAACAAGATTTCATTGATTTTAAATTTGAAGTTATTATTGTATTTTATAAAGATTTACTAGTCTGAATGACAATTTCATCTACATCAAGACTGAAGGATTTGGACCAACTAAAGCACAACAAGGTATATTTATCAATCAATAACTGAATACGAGGATAAGATAATATGACAAATTATGACAACCTCAAATCACTAGTACTCTGTTCCACATCATAAAGAACACTGGAAGATAATGCTGTATATTTATTCCCTCATTTCTTGACGTATAGTATTTATGAGTGTAAAAGAACCCTTTTTACTTGTTTACTGTTTGGGCCTTATTTTATTTCAGTTTTAAGCTATGGTGCTGACACACAATAGGAGACCTGCATTTACAGAGCTAACTTGCTGAAAGCCACTAGTCGAAACAAAATGCATTCAAATACATTGCTGCTGATAGCATAGACATAATGCCTCGACAGATGCATTTCACATTTAAGTGATACCACACAAAAAAAAAGAAAAAAAAGAAATTACCTCAATTGCCCGGTGCTGTGGTAAAGCTCTTTCAATATGATCATTGCCTTCAGCTTTGAGTTGGACATGATACACACAACCAGGCTAAAAGCAACATTCAGACGGTAAGTCTCAATGCCGCATAACATGTACTTTAATTTTAGAAGATATTAATTGAATTTTCTAACATTCCATTAGTTTTGCTTATCCTAAATAGATAATTTAACCCACTAAAACCATTAAGGGTGTTTACTTCCAGTAAATACAAAAGGACTATCAGAACTTTCTCTAGTTTATTTCATTATTAAAATAAGTCACCTGCTGTGAAGAGTTTTAGCTAGACAGAAAACACATTAATCAGGATTAAAACCAGACGAAATACTCCTTTCTAGCTCAGCATAATTGCTTACTCCACACAGCAGTCCCAGAAATTCAGGGTTTCCTGCAGAACAGCTTACTTCACATCCATGCTGCACAACCAACATACACACGCCCAACAGACCGCTAGAACATACTGTCACAGTACTTTCACGAGAGAAACTTAGGAGAAGAGAACAAAAGAGAATTCCCTGTTATAGCCCCTACACTTTTACTTGAACACCTGTGAGACACATTCTTGTGTCACATTGTGCAAACTGTTCAGTGTTTGTGTGAAGGCTGTCAGCTTACGCTGGCAGAAAGTTGGACGGACTTACATTAAAGGAAAAATTTCTCCTTTTACTAGAATGAATGATCACTACATGACAGTGCCTCTTAACAAAGACAGACTCAAGGGAATTTAAGCTAGCAAGTGTGATGGGAAAACAGAAATCTGTAGCTAATTAATAAAACAGATAATCTTGTTGCATTATCACACTAACGTAAAAGTGAATGATTGAGGAGCATTCTAATCCTTACCAGAAGGCCACGTAGCCTGAATTTGCCCTCTTCATCAGTTATTGTGTCTTCTCCATAGATGCTACACTTTTCCTGCCCCACAGCTTCTACTGAGACTCCCTGCTCAGGCTCTCCATTTAATGAAGAAACTGTGCCATAACAGCTAGAGGGAGAAAGAGAAACAATTGCTACAGATGTGCAAATGCTGTTTTACTGCTCATTTTTAAGACATGCTATTGTTATAACTCATGGGAAAAGTACTTTATATACTTAGCATAGCATGCAGAGGGGGAATTTTAAAGCATTTAAATCAGCTGCAGTTTGGAGTACAGTTTTAGTAATCCAAGTTCCCTACCCTCCAAGAACAGCATCACTTACCCCTGAGGGCAGGGAAAAGGAGGATCTCGAAGTCAGATGCCTGAAGTAGCATACAGTCCCTAAAATACACCTCACCTCTCCCACTGGACAAAGCACAAGACATTTCCAGTGCCACTGACACAGTACTTTTGTAGCAGTGTTTTTCCTTACAGCCCTGTCTTCTGGGCTTAGATATATATCCATATGCATGAGAAGATGGTTAAAAAAAAGTACTTAAGTACTTATAAACAAAATAATGAAATTATATTGTGCCTTCAAAAGTACCCTCCAAACCTTCAAAACAGAGGTTTATCAGGAGATATAATATTTTGCATAATGCATCCTTACACTTGTAGCATTTTGCACAGATTTTCAGTTCTACTGACCTGTACGCTGTTCTGTAACCAGTTATCCGAATTTTAAGATTCTGTCCTTCCTGCACTTCAATCATTTGTGATGATGGTTCAAAGCGAAACTCTTTCATCATGGGTTTAAAATAATACTGCCCTGGGCTCTGCAAAGATAAATAAAGCAAGCTTACTGATACTGACACAAAAATTCACCAGCTCCAAACAATTATGTTTCTGCAAGAGCTCCCTAAAGTTCTCTGTCCCAGCCACAGGCTAAACTGGTTGGAATATATGAGTACAGCAAAAGGGAACATGTTGGACAATGAACCAATGGAGCTCTACAAAAAAATAAAGCTTGGAAAAAGGAAAAGAAACCATGACACTAACACTTTATCACAAGACCGCAAGGACAGGAAAGTGACCAGGAGAGAAGGATGTTTGCAAGGAAACTATTCAGGCATGTCTACACAGATGTACAGATCAATAATCTAATTACATTTCTTTCCTCTAAAGACTAAAATGATCACCAACCAACTGGCTTGTTTCATGTTTATAGACTGCAAGTTTGTAACTGTGATCAATCAACATCATATATTGCCTGTGGGGGAGATTTTCCAGGTTAGATTTCACATTTTCCACTCTAAGATTTTAACTGCTGTCCACTCTGAGGGACCTACACCTCTCACTGTGAGTTATGATTTCATACGAGACCATGCATCCCCCTGTCACTGAAAAGCAGTGGTAACATCCCTATTTTGGAGGGCAAAGTTACACAGCATCACATATACGACCACTTGAGATGAACCAATTTCAACTTACCAGATTGGAGAAAGTCAACATGCCATTATCCTGCGTAAGGAGGTTGGACCGGAACATCCCTCCACTAAGAGACAACAGAACTCCAGCAAGAGGCTGATCATCCTCAGATTTGATCTGTTTTTGAAAACGCAGCAGTTACATGGGAAGATAGGATCGCCTGATGAAGAGGGGTTCAACTTAGAAGCCCTGTGGAAAATGCCTAGACATGCTGGTTCTGAGCACTCAGTTTTGGGCAGAAGAAAACCAGCAGCATCTGCAGCGTCACACTGCAGGGCTATGTAATCTTGTACTTTGAACATCTGGGCAGTCAGAGACACACACATCATGTGCCACCAGAACAGTCATTCTCCATCACCTCACAGGACATGGTGGGGGCCAGAACAAAGTATTCACAAGACTAAAGCCAGGCACTAGTTTGACCAGACTGTCTACACCTAAGGAATAAAAGTAATTAAGAAGTAATTAAAAAGTAAAAGTAATTAAGAGAAGGTGGTCAAACTCTGCCAAAGCAAATAGATCCAGTCTTTTGGATTGCAGACTCTCATTCTCACTCTATAAACCATGCAAAATAGTCACAACTGTCATTTTGTTGAGGTTTGTTTCCACTATGATGAAATTACCTGATCCCTACATCCCACACCCATTTGTGTTTGTCTGGGACACAAAGGTTATTTTTTTTTCTTGTCTATCTCTAACTGCACACACTATTCATTCAGAACCCGAAGCGTTTAGAACATTACCTCAAATGTCACCCCTGCAAGGGCAAAAGCTTTGAAGTCTCCAACTGTTCCTTCTACTGCACTCAAAACAAAACCTTCTTTCTGAGCAGTAACTGTATATTCCAAGTCACTGTGGAGTGGCCCAACACTTCAAATATAACAAAATAAGAGCTCATTTTAAAAGAAGCATTTGGATACTACATGTGTTGTCAAGTCACGATGGCACTTAAGCCAAAGAATCCAGAAGATCAAAACAAATCTGCTCATTACCTGTAAGCACCTTTGTTGTCAGTGAAAACTGTGATGAGAGGGGACGTTGCTCCCTTTTCACCAATGACAATCTCAACGCCTTCCAATTCAGGATGAATTCGCCCTTCCATAAATAAGCCTGCTTTTCCATGAATCTCTATCAGCTTTCCAGGACAACTCTCTTGGTCATTGCAAAGGGAATTTAAAACAAACAAGAAAGTCAGGAATATACTCATCATTGCATCTTACAGCAAGAGTTTAACTACTTCCAAAGAGATGAGTAAACATTCGTTTGCCTTGGAATACAAGATCAATCCACATAATTGTACAGGCTCTTGACACAAGTTAAAACATCTGAACGCTCAATAATTTCAGTAACTGAGTACCAAAGCTATAAGCATGTGGCCAGCACAACCATTTTGGATTTTCTATGTATTTCACAGATTCATAAAGTTCCATATACTACAGCCACATGGAAAGTATTCCAACAGCAACAAAATTTTGAGATCAATTTGAGGTCAGTGTATGCCATGTTTAATGACCTAAGTAAATTTAGTTTTGTTTACTTGATGTATTTAGAATATGCACAACAGAAAGGCACACAAAGAGAGGTACCTAATTTTCTAGCCATTTCAAACCAAGGATGTTCATTTAGGAATCTTAGAGCAAGATGGACACTGACTCAACAGGTAGCATAGCTGACTGCTGATAGTTCTCACAATTTTAAAGTTTACTTTTTTGTGACTGTTTTTATTATTTTAACTTAATACAGAAGAAAACTTGACAGAAACTTGAATTGTCTATCATATTTTAAATATAAACATTGCTTTTGCACAACCATTTTTCTAGGTAAGTTTAATATGAGTAGTTCTGAGAATCTGCAGTTATATACAGAAATCTAGTCCTTCCTCTTGTGCCAGGTGGTCTGTCAGGACTCGAAAGCATATTTTACTGATGAAAACTGTATTTGCACCCTCTACCAAAAGCCCATGATTCTAAATACCATAGAGTGAAACTGTTCCAACAAAGAAACTAGTGCAATTGAAACTGTTTTCCTAGTATTTCCTTTGAAGAGCTATTCATATGTTGATTCGTAGGGATGCATTTCTGCCTTAAAAATCTATTTCTTTCAAACTAGATTAAGATTTACCTCCACTAACAACTGTTTCCACGTAAGGTGGGTAGAAAAGCAGCTCTTTTGAAGACGGTGTCACAGTAATTTTCTCTCCAGACCTATGTAGCACACATTAAGACAGTATTAGGAGAAAATGGAGTCAGCATCTCTCATATAGCACAGAGCACTGTGTATTGACCTCAGAACCCATCTGAATACCCCAAGGGAAAAATATCAACAATAACCTATGCAATATTCATATTATGTGGTATTAGCTTCCATTTAGCTAGCAGTCAACCAAACCAGACACAAGCATCTGCAGAGCAGTTATTTCCTTATGTGGAATAAATCAGTATTCTTTTTTGTGGAAAGGCCAGACAAGAGAGCAAACACCCTGTCCATTGGAGCTTGGTAGTACCTTGCCCAGTAAGAAAATTCATATAAAAATGGTCCTTGGAGTTCCTCCACCATTTCTTGCACTGGTGGCTTTGTTCCTTCCTCTTCTTGACCCTTCTTTTCTCTCTCTTGTCGGCGGGCCTCAATTTCTGCCAGCTGCTGCTCCCTGCGTAACTCCTGTACAGATTTCAAGGGCCCTAAAACTAAGGCAGGTTCACTGTCAATAGAAGATCTGAAAACATGGAAGAGAAAATAAAATAAGCTCCTTTCATACAAAGGGAAGAGAGCTTGTTCTATCTGTTACAACCTTTATACCACAGCAGACAAATCCCAGAATTTTTCTTTTAAAGCTCTTCGTTTTTAATTCCTCTGTTTATGCCAAGCATAGGTAAAACTTTTATGCCCATAGAAAAGGTTGTTCACAGGGTAACCCAGAGGCCTTGCAGAAAAGGACCTATTCACAACACTCACAAATTCTGCCCCATCATGCTATAACCATTCAAGAAGTTACGGTCCTGATGTCTTCAAACATCCAAATACAGAGAAAACTTTTTATTTTTTTTTAAAAAAAGGACCACAGTTGTCTCAACCACTTTGCATCTTAGCTGAGGGTTTTTTTTTTGTTGTTTTTTTTTTATGTAGAGACTTAATTTTGCACCAAGTAGCATACAGCAGCTCTGTTGCAGGGGCAATAAACTCCCCCAGAAGCAGTGATAAGCCCACATGGGTGATAAATTCTTAAGCCAAAGCAACCGTTTGCAAGAGTACCTTTAACAAAGCTATAATCTAAAAGAGAAAGGCCTAAATTTCAAAACAGAGAACAAGCTTAATATAGAAAGGATGTTATACAAAATAAACCAGAACACTCGTATCTCTTTTTTTTCAGTACTAGAAACTTCCCCTCAGAACTCACCAATCAGGTGTAGAGTACACAAGAAGAAAATAATCTCTGTCACAAACAAATGCTTCCAATAGCTCACAATTCCCAGGAAAAGTGCCAAGTTGTGACCTATTGGCCCTACACCTTTGAACTATCCAGCTTGTCCTGTCACCGTCTACTGAACAGACTGCTAGGTAAGTTTATCTACTTTCCCTAAATCAGCTCAGAACAATGGATCTTGTTTCACCTTCCTTGATCTTACATCCTCTCTTTCCTACCAATTTCTTCTAGTCTCCCACCATCCTTTTTATCTTATCTCCTGTCCTGTCTACAACAGACTGAAAAAATGACACAGAACACTGCAAAATCCTCTACAAAGGAGTGAACTGAAATGATCACCATTATTTTTCCTACAACCACTTTAGATTATCAGGATAGTTCTGTCTCCTGCTTCAGCCTTCATCTATCTCTATATAGACAGAGTTGGTTTTTTGTGTGCGTGCTTTTTTTAAAGATAAACATACTATTGCTCTTTCATACTATGTTTCATCAAGGCTTTAAACTCCTTCTCTGCGGTTCAGAGACAATCCAGAAGCTTATTAATTTTTTTTTCCGTAAAACCTATTAAAAATCTGTACAGACACAGTCTCATGATATTGCTTATAAACTACTCCAGTCTCATTTTTCAAACAGAACATTTCATGTTCAAAAACTGCTAAGAATTAGCTTCGATTTTTGGGTAACTGAAAGTTAACGTCTCTGTCCTGAATCTTGTACAGAAGCACAGACTTTAAAAAACAAGTATCTTGCTTTTAAATCCAGAGCTGTTTCCCTTATGTTGACCATAAACAAATTGGATTTTGGCTGAAAAGCTTCACACAGGCTTGAACAGCAACCGTCTGTGGCAACTGAGCTGCCTCCAGAGCACTTGCCAATAGTCTCAAAAAAAAAAAAAAGAAAAAAAAAAAACACCTCAGCCTGGAATGCTGGTATAGTATTTGCTTCTATGCTAAATTGGTTTTAAAATCCTAATGGCTCTCTGCTGTCTCACTGTTTCTTTTCCAGCTGCTGTTGTTGCCCAGTAGATGCAGTTGTAGATTCATTAAACTCAGGGACTCAAGAAGAGCTCTGCAGGAAATTTGTTTCTCCACAAAGATGCCTCATACACTCAAAGTTTGAGAGCCCCTAGTCTAGAACAAGCGGACATCAGGAAACCATTAAAGCACTCATCATTATCAGCCACTTTCAGGCAGAGCTGGCACCTCATACTATTAAAGCTGTTCACAAATCAGTGCTCCCCAGTGAGCTGTCTGTTCAGCTAAACATAAACTGGCACATTAATGTGTAATCACTCTGCACGGTTTTCCTCTTATAGCCCTCTTCACACCAGTAACAATGCTCTAAAGCAGCAGATTCTCCTTCTGAAGTAACAAAAAAAAAATCCCAGTGCTAA
This sequence comes from Heteronetta atricapilla, assembly GCA_011075105.1. Classification (NCBI taxonomy): domain Eukaryota; kingdom Metazoa; phylum Chordata; class Aves; order Anseriformes; family Anatidae; genus Heteronetta; species Heteronetta atricapilla. The sequence goes on from CM021744.1 coordinate 9,507,756, forward strand.
AGAGCTCAGAGCAACCTAAAACAGTATCCTCTGAATTATTAAATTTCAGATCATTAAAATACGTAATCACTCCTTTTTATCATGACACGCAAGTAGAAAAGAGTTATATTGAAATCAAGTAACAGTGTTCAAAATGAGGGCTCAGATTTATCCATCTACAAAGAACTTAAAGTACAGCTTAGCATAAAAAACTGCAGTCTAGAGTAGAATGCCATTCCCTTAGAAAACAGCCACTGCGGTGTTAAAATCAGAATAAAACTTGATGAGAAAAACGTCTTCCCCTGTTTACAGCCCCGAGATTTCTTTGTTCTTACTTAATGGTAATAGTCACATCCATCAGTTTATCTGTTACAATCGAGCCAAGGACATGGTGTCGAACAGCAGTAAGCGTCAGTATGCTAGGAGAGGACCTGTAAATCAAATTAACAAAGAGATGAACTCAAGGTCTCCTTCCTAAAGAAAATAACCAAATCTTATTTAGCTGAGTTGGTGCACCCATTCCTAAGTTTAGAGTGCTTTATAAACCACGACATACAAATTACACAGCAAAGTTGTAGTGATAACATAATGGCATATTGGAGAGGGCACATTTCCAGCTGTTAAACCCAAACTACTACATGACATTGGCCAAATAATTCCCTTGCTTTGTGTCTCGCACTTCCTCTCGAGTTGATGTTGATTTGATTGATTTCATATGTAGGATCTCTTTACACACAGCAGAGGGACACTCTCAAGTTAGCAATATTGGACATGGCTCATCATGATGCCCCAAGTCTAATGGTAGTTTGCTGCCAAAAGTGGTTCCTGTTCCAATTCATCTACTCAATTTGTCCTCACTCTAATGTTTAGTACATCTCTTTTTGAAGTACTTTTAATTCACTAAGCAGAAAAGAATCAGCTTTTAATGCTGAATTTGTTTTCTGCCATGTTAATGAATAAGTAGTAGCCAGGTAGCAGAAACTCTCTTTTAGGATGCAAACAGCTGTCAAGCACTTTGCCAAACCTTAACTAGAAAAAAACTAATAAAACATAGCTGACTTAGAAAGTTCAGCACTGCTCACTGGTGATTAGAATGAATATTTATTCAGACTGCAAAACTGGGGTGAGCAGAATCAAATCACCACAGACAGTTATGGCACCAGGGACATACAAGTGGTATGTGCCTCCTAGTAAACTTATTACCCTATCTTTGGCATTTCAACCCTCACAAATCATCAACAGTTTCCACTGAAATCTCTCTGCTTTGTTACAAAGCAAAAAAGCATTAAACACAGACACACAGCAGACAGAAACATCCATTTGAAGTAGCAAAAGCATCTTTAAAGCCTATCCTTAGTCACATTTTTCTTTTTAAAGGGCAAGAGGACATCTCATACACTTTGCTAAAGCTTCCCTCTATTGGTTAGAACCAGTTACAGCAACAGACCCTGAATTAATCACAGAAAGCAGCCGCAGCAGAAGGAAGCTTTGTGAAAGGATACTGATAAGCATAAGATTTAAACCAGATTTTGCTCTTACGTGTCATAAGTGTAATACTCATGTTCAAATTGGTGGCAGGAACGTGGGGTCACTTCATAGACACCTGTAAACATTAAGTCAAAGAATGATCCACTGGGAGAAAAAATAAAAAATCAAGCTTGCTGTGTTGGCTGAATTCTCAAGAGCACATGGGACCTGAGGTATAGAAACAATTACTAAGTTTGATTGTAAATTAATTCACCTCTCTTCAGTCACAGATCACTACTGGAAGCTGCACAGAGTTTCTAATATACGCTGATACAAAACACAATTAGTATCACAGCAGAGTGGCACATAAAAACATACTTACAAATAGAACATACTAAACAAGGTCAGAAGTAATCTATTATAGCTGGTCTCAAAGCTGATTTCCTTTGATTACAGAACTACAGTTGAAACTGTGTTACGGTATTGCAAATGAGGCCACTGACTCTAAGGATGAACTGTGCAAAGATGAAAACTGAATCAAAACCAAATTCATTTTTTAACTGTTTCGTTAACAGGCAATAACAAGGAATTAGCTCTGAGACATTAAAAGTGAATAAAATCTAATTTTAAATCATTCTTTTTTTATTATTATTTTTATAGATAAACCTGTGGTACCATTCACAGCTAACCTTCAAGAATCCTGTATTGAAATGAAACATCTATTTATCAGTCACATTCCAGTTACAGAACCCACCCACATGAACAAGATTATTTTAACATGCTCTTGATTAGTCCATGATTAACGCCTTTCACCTAGTCAAGAAAAATATTTTGCCCCTGAAACTAAATTTAGGTAAATGACTAAACAGTAAGAAAATATTAAAATATTAGAACAGAGAATTTATATTCAGATGTAAATAAAATAATGCCTCTCAGAAACCTCAGAAGCCACAACAGATTATTTTTAATTCCCAGTAGTATTAGTTGACTGGTTCTTTTTCTTTTTTCAACTAACATTTTAGAGCTGTTACCTGGCTTTGAAAGACAGAATCTATTAACTCCTTTAGACAGGTTATAAACACCAACATTCTCTGGTCCATTTCCATCCTGGTAAAATTCCTGTGAAGCCGCAACACAATTCACTATTAGTAACTACCGAGCATCAAAATGAAAATAGTATTTGCCTAAAGGTACATTAATCCTTCTCTTTTATAACAAATAACAACAACAGAAAACCATTTAACTAAATTTAAGGGACAAACCTCAAAGTGTGTTAAGGATCAGTGTTCCTGTGCTGCAGGACACCCTAGAAAGAAAGCCTTAATTTCAAGAGTAACACAAGCTACCTACACAAGTTCATTAAAAAGAAAAGTGAGGATGTTTGTTACCTACGTACCAGTGTAATCGCATGAGAAAGGGAACACCTCAGCATATATCCAGTCTGTCTGAATTCTACTCCTGAAACATCCTCCTCCATAACTTCCAGCTCCAAAGATTTATTCTTCCAGCACCAGTCTTCATGTACAATGCTTACTAGAATACACATCACAAAAACGTTTTAGTAATGTAAAACTGTGTGAATAAAGACAGCTTTTGAGGTATTAAAAGCCTGTACCACGATAACTTCCCCTGACAATAATCTTCAAAGCCAGGTATACAATAAATATAAGCACAGAAAAGAACCGTAGCAACAGACCTGGCTCACAGCACTGTTGCATCACCAGGAATGCAGCACATCTCATTAATGCAAAAGCTATTTTTAATAAGGAATAATGAAGTCTGGTAACCCTAGAAAATTCTGCATTCTGCACTACCACTGTGGTAGTCAAAGATGTCTAGAGGACAGCAGAACCTAACTCCAATTTCACATGGTGAAATGATGTTCTAACTCATGTAAAAAGAGCAATATGTATGTAGGCCTTCTACACCTTTCCCAGGAAAATAATTTCTTTTCATAGCAGGCCAAGGCAGGCTGGCAAAAGCACTTATTGCTCTTTGGAGAAGCTAGTTACTGTGGAAACGGAAGACCTGTGGTGTGCTCCTGCTCTCAGGTCTGGTACAAGTCAGTTCACGACAAAGGCCTTTCACTTGACACCATGCATATGTATCCTAAAATGTATGGAATCAGTTACCTGAAAACTGAAGAAATGGTTAAGCAGACAAGATGAAGAAAGCTATACACTGATGTATAGCATTTTCCAGATTTTCTTAAGTTTACAAAGTAGTTCCACATCAGGCATATCACATAGAACATAAACAGTATCCATGATAAAAGCATTAATACAGACTAAGTCACTAATTTAGCTAATAAGGTAACATGTCCAGCAATTCCCCATATTCCTACTTTTGTATTTGCCAGGTGGCACATTTTCAAATGTGAAGGCCACTGAGTCCGTATTTCCAGAGAGCTGAAGGTTACGTTTTTCACCTTGGCGGCTCACAGACTGTAATGTCACCATCAAATCACCACAAGCATCTGCGCAGAAAAGACAGAAGTAAATCAGAATGCATTCTGTCTTGTCAGCTCTCCCCCAAAACCCAAACTCCAAGGAAGCTTCATGTGTACTAAAATTAAACCAATTGCTCTTTTCCAGTAGAGAATATCTCCAATTAAAATGATTAATCTGATTTCCTAAGCATCTGTTTACTAACGTTTTGTTGCACTTGTCTGTAAGTTTAAGCTTGTTAATCATATTCTTGTATCTAAGGACAAGTAACAACCAGAGGCCAACACTAAATTCCTGGGGTCCACCTTACTTTGCAGAGAGTACAGGGGTCCAGAAAACACCTGAGATGAATCATAGAGAAAAAGGAAGAAGCAAAAATGACAAAACTCAAACTCTAATCATCACCTGCTAAAATTAGTGGGAACTCAAGGACAGCAAGAGAGAAGAACCTTTGACTAAAATTAAGTGAAAACACTGAGAAAGAGAACAGACTGCAAGCTTCTGGCAACAGCCTGAGCCTGTATCCTACAGGATTTTACATGCACTGTATTTTATTTTTCTTAACATCTTTTTCAGTATCTCTGATATTGTTGTAAAATGTCCCAAGCATCAGCCATGATCGTTTCCTCCCAGAACTTCACTGTCTTTCAAAGTAAACGGGTCAGAACTTATTCCTACGAAGTATTAAAAATAGGTAGGTAACTTCACTCCCAACTTTACTAAGGTGTCTAACTAGGCTGTAAGGTCTCTTAAAAAAAAAGACCTGTTTCATCTATGTGCTGGAAATTAACTTACTTATCTGTTGGTGGGGCTGACCACAGCAAGTGGCTTGATCAAAATTGTATTCATTCACACATGCAGTGATGAAATTCTCCATTCTCTTTTCCACTTGACTTTCCAACCTGGCTTACCTAAACAAGAGATCTTCCCAGAGACTGATGCCAAAAACTGAGAGAAGGTCACATCCATGACTGGTCTGTCTGTAACAGTAACAGGGAACACTTTGGGTTTCAAAGCCAATCCTGCCCTGGTCTCAGCTTCCGGAATAATTACCTGTAGAGTACAGGACATCAGCACATCACCAGCTTTTAAATACCAGTCCAAATTCACCCACTCTGCTGACTTCAATTCATTTATCAGAAATTAGAAAATGGGTATTTACTGTGAGTCTCAGGCAAAGCAAAACCAGTCTCTCAAATATAATTTACAAAATTCTTCATTAAAAATCCTCCAAACAACTGCAAAAAGCCTGAGCTAAAAATTCTCCAAGTATCTTGGTTTCAAAAGTCTGAGTGAGTTTCCACTTTGAGATCTATCTACTCCTGCTTCCGCATTAGGCTGTTTCATTATCTGTAAGGACAGCCAGAGGCCTTATAACCCTGCACTTATCCCCCAGCCTGCACTTTTCCCCTGTAAGGGGGCATTCAACACAACTCTTAGTGTTTGTGCTACAGGTTCTGCTATGACCTGTTAGCTCCAGAACCAATGAGAAACCTGAAAAAGGTACACCTTATGTGTCATACACAGGAAAATATATGAAGATAGTAAGTGAACTAAGGAACACTACAAATAGAGGAGAGAGAGATAAAACCCTTAAATCTCAATGGCCTGAACACCTTTTAACAAGTGTGAAGGGAAAGGAGCATGAGAATTTCAGCTTATAAAGAAAAAAAAAGTAACCATCATTGTATATATAGTACAAACAGGAGAAGAGGGTCATGAAAATCTACATTCAGCTTCTCAATTTTCAAAAACTAAATGTTTTAAATTTTCTAAAACCTCTTGGCAGTCCTACAATGAAGAAACAGAAGCTAACTCTTACCTGAACATTGTATATACCCGATTTTGCCTTAAAACAAAATGCTCCATGAGGGTCTGTTTCTGTTGTCACCAGTGATCCTTTGTCCTTGTCTAGAGGCATCATGGTTACCTTATATTTATTGATCTGTTTGACTGTGTCAGGTAAACGAGTTACAGAGATCCGGCCACACACACTGAATCTGTAAAATAAATGCCAGTCATCAGAGTAGATATACTGGTTTGACAAAAGTCAAAAAATACTTGTTTTAAAGTTTCCTCAAGATCTTAACTGGTTTGATGTATTTTGTGTCAAAGATCACAAATCTGATAGATAATGCACTAGAACAAAACCCCACCATACTGTACCTGTGAAAATATAAGAAAAGATGACAAATTACAAGCTGTTAAGTTTCACTTCTCTCCTTAAACAGTGCACTATATTTAGTCACTGATAAAAAACTGTTCATTTAACACTTTTTTTTTCCTAATTAGCTAACAGATTCTGCACAAGATAGTTGCGATTTGTCTCAGGAAATTCCTAGTTATCACTTCTCTTGAAGGTTGCCATTATTTCCTCCTAAAGAGGAGCTCTTGGGCACAGAAACCATGCCCTTTTTGTCTTTCTCAGCTCACACTGTATCTCCCAACACTGCACAGCATTACAGCACACTATATTTAGTCACTGATACAAACTATAACTGATCTTTTAAGACATTTTTTTTTCCTAATTGGCTAACAACACTGGTACTTACCCTGTTGCAATGATGTTTGCTAGCTGAGGGGTATTTGGTGCGATCTTCACTGTAATAGTATCAAAGAAGAGATGCTCTTTCCTGGCATGAATTGTGTATGTACCTGTTGTTATGTTCTCAAGGCGGAAAGATCCATCAGCTTTTGTTTTTACTGGAATAAATGAAGTGAAGAGTTAAAAGCAGAGCACTTTTTCCATTGTCTGTCTTCATGTGTCTAAAGAGCCAGAGGACATGTACTGCTTTAGGCTATTTTAATTTACATTGCACAACAAAGACACAGTATTATGTTCCTTATTAGATCAACCTTCATGTCTGTATTTCCAGTTTGGCATATGTTTGAAGGAAATTATAATAAATTTTCTACTGCAAAACAAATGAACAGCTAATACTCTCATCTAAGCCAGAAAATGAAGAATTACTCAACTGTATGAAAATCAGTGTAATATAGCAAATAAATTACCAAAAAATATATAGTGTATTATCCTGAAGGTTTAATTCCATCGCATACGCTGCTCCTGTACTGGAGCTTATGAAAGATTTACCTGTAGCAACACAGACCAAGACCACTACATACCTTTGATCTGATTGTTTAGAGTCACAGTGGCATCAGCAACTCCTTCCCCTTCAGGACCATTCATTACCCTGCCCGTGACAGAGAAACCCATCACATGGAAAACAGGCTGAAATGGGAAAATGAAGCTATCATTAATCTTCTCCCAGTAAAAGCATTCACACATCTACAGCAATCAATGTGTATTGGTTTTCATCCCATACACATAAAGAAAATTTACTTCCAGATTTAGGAAGAAAATTCAACAAGACAATCACAATGAAAGTATGCATCAAGTTCAAGGCACATTGTCCTGCTAAGTACAGAAACTGATTCTTAAGTTAACTGCATTAGCACACTTGAGAAGACTCTAATCATACATCATAAGGCCATGACTCGAGAAACTCTGCAAATGAGAGTTTTATTTACAGGCCCTTCTCAAGAGATTTGACAATGAGAATGAGTAAACTTAATCAACCGAAAAGGTTACTGCCTGTTTGCCACACCGACATGAAAGTGAAAGGGACAGCTTCTCCCTGTTTTGTTTCTTCATAGTAAGATGGACTGAAGTATACAAATACAGAACAGATATTGTCATCTACCTGCTAGGCAAGAAGGTACATGTAACAATCTCTTTAAGCTTCTTACAAAGACAATTTTCCACAGCACAACTGCTTTCTGCAAGATCAGTTATACTTCTATTGATACAAATGGAAGTATATTGGAATATGGGTACTATTGGAATTGGTACAAACAAGATGATTTCTCTAAATGCCGTACCTCAATTTGTAAACTGTCATGTTCTACAAAGAAATCCAACCTGGATGGTGCAACATCAAAGGTAATTCTCTCTCCCCTGTAGAATGGTATCTGAAAGGAGAACACATCACTTCGACTCCTAAGAAGCTATGACATCAGAAGTATTTTCCTTTACCATTTTCCAGGTCTTTTTCACTAACAGACCTCCACAAAAGGCCAAATGGGCTGCAAACGTGCTGGAAAAATAACTCAGAGTGATAGAGACAAGAATAAAAGCAGGATTTCAAGAATGTTTGATGAAAACCGTATGAAATTATATGAAGAAACAGAAAAGTAACCCTCTAATGAGAATACAGCAAAGGTATTCAATACAGAGAGTTTACATAAGAGATTATATGATCACTATAGGATTAAGGGAATGAGAAAAGTTTGGATCCCACTTCTAGATCACGCAGTCTGAGACTGCAAGACCATCATTCTAGACAGTGCAAACAAAGACATAAATGCTCCAACGCTACCTGGGCATAACAAAGAGAATGACATAAAAAGAAAACAGAGAACTTAAGGGGTGTGAGGTGGCTGTAGCCCACTGAAACTTTCAGCTTCTCATCAGCCTCTAGAGGTGGTTCTGTGACCGGGCAATGTATTCAGAAGATCTGTAAACAAATACTTCCTCAGAAATCACACCAGAGTCCTACCACAGCAACTCACTTCACCGTCAAATGCTTTCTTTGGAGTCTCCTTCTCCATTTTTTTCACCCATCTCAAAATATTTCTACTGGTTTTTGTCTTTAACAGCTGCAAAATTATGCATGATCTTGCTTAGAGAGCTAAAGTTAATAACTCAATGGATAAAGAAGCAACAAGCTTTCTAGCTACTTACCACAGTGTATTTCCCACTTGGTAGGGAAAGAAAACTGAAAGATCCATCTTCTTTGGATACAACATTGCACAAATAGGTCAGAGACTCATCTCTTGACTGGAATCCATCCACAGGAGAAATATTGCAGCCCACAACATCCTGTGTCAATAAATACATTTTTTTTCATGTGGGTGAACACAGAAAATAATTTGGGGGGATGCTGGATGATTCAAAATACTGTACCGTGAAAGAAGGATGGGAAGTACAAAAAAAAATTTAAACACAAAGTTTGATAGCATGGTTAACAATTCCTGTACAGGTAAAGAAAATAACCAGTAAGAGACTTTATGGTAACAAGGACAGAAAACTGAGAAATTAAACATTCTCTAGTACCACAGAACTGCATTGCATGTTAACATAATTGCATGTTAACATAAACTGTCTTCAGCTCTGAGGATGAAGTTAACATTACAGAACAGAGCTCTACTCTGCATGTCAAATCACAGTACACAAATGGAAGTTCCATGCTCTTTTCATAAAGAACACATTTTAAGGGGTCAACAGAAGCTGCTGAACTTTGATTTCACATAAAAAGGGCACAAAACAATTAAGGCTTTATGTTAAAGACAAATTACAGCTACTATCTAGTGAAACTTAGGGTTTATCTGGCACTATCTTGAGTCTTTTTACAGAAGCTGATCTTTCACAATGGAGGACTGTCATACTTTTAAGGGGACATGGTTACCAACCAACACTGAACATGCTAAAAGGTGTAACTGGAAAAATATTGTCTTAAAACTGTATCCCTTAAACTTGCTGACCCACAAGGAACATACAGGGCAAAAACATGCAGTGAACCATTTTCCATTTTGTGCCTGTTGCCTGCTTCAGCTCAAGTCTTAGTTTTCTATGCCCCTGAACAACCTGAGTGCTGGGAAAAGTTCTGAGACATCATTACCTCTTTGGTGACTGAAGAAGAGAAAAGGAGAAACATGACTCCTTTCATTGGTTCTCCATCACTCCTTACTGACCCAGAAACATTGTAGCCAGCAACAATCAGAGGGCTAGCAGCATAAGCATTAGAACTTGTTACCCGTACCACCGTGTTTGCCTGAAATAGAGAAACACATACATTTGCATCAGTAGACACTAAATCTCATCTACAGCACTAAATTACAATCAGAGGCTGAATAATCAACATCAGAAACAGAAGCCAGGGCAACAGTTTTCAGAGTCCAATGGCTCTTTAGAGTAGAAAGATGCTAAAGCAAAGATACTACTGTAAAACAGCATTTTTACTGTTTTACTGTTTTAGGAATTGGTCAGAATTTCAGAGCTCATCAGAAAGCCAGCAGTCTGAGAGGGAAGGTTTAAAGCATCTGCTATGTTCTCCAAGTTTCTGCAAGATGTATAGGATTAGAAGTCCTAAAGCAAGAGCTCATTTGACAGTCTTTCTCCAGCTGGCTCCGTTATCTCCAAACTAGGCCCGCACAAGGCAGTTTCTTGCCTGCCTCAATCAAATTTAAGGAAAACCACGTTAACCTCGTCCACTTGCACAAATCTTTGTACATGCTAGCTGATCGAGGTAAGTTCTAGCCAATACATTGTCCCTAAGCATGCAGAACAGAACTTTTGTAGGTTCTAACCTCTTTCAGCATCCAGGTGGGATGAGAGGCAAAGATTTCATATTCACCAGGGAGCACTTTAAAGAAAGCAAACCTGTAAAGCAAGAAAAGGGTGATGTTGCTTAAGAAACAGTCATTAACATTTGTTTACAGAAAAGCAATTCATAGTCTCTGCACATTACAAAATGTATTTTAGAATTTCTATAATCCCAACCAATATATCAGAATTAAAAGAATCTCGTGTAAATGAACACATGAGGCATGCACTTGCCTATTCCCATACTCACTTTCCTCCAGGTTGGGTAGCAGTTGCTTGTATGTTTACATCACTGCCAGCATTCCTCAGTACAACCTGGACTCCAGCAGGACCTAAAGCCTGACCTTTGCTGAGGACCTGTCAAAATGAAGACAAAGCAGTGTACAAGTGGATAACAATAACTTGCAGAGGTGAAGTAAAATATTTTTATGAAGGTAGAATTAACATGAGATGGAAAAAATAATATAAAGATGTCTAACCTTTCCATTCACAGAAAACCCCGTAAACACAAAGTTAATATCACCTCCTTTTGTGCAAATATCATTAATGCCATCTACATGGATATCTACACTGGTTGGTTCTGGAGGGGAAGAACAACAAAACAGCATGGTAGTTAGTGACAGAGGAATAATGGCGCAACTCTACTTTAGCTTTACAAAACTCTCACAGAAATGCAATAGCTCAAGTGCACTAGTTATGCCCTAAAAGCCTTGTCTTAGCCAAGTTAACCACCCACAAATCCTAATCTTGAAAATCCTTCCCCGTCCTATTACAGACATTTTTATAAAAAAAACACATTCCTTTGTATCAATTGATGGGCTGCTGTGTCAGCATCTACCTTACAGCTTTACTTTCCTCCTATACAGTAAGTACATTTTAGTGACTAAAACCATGCAGTAGGGCTTATGTCGTTTGAACAGCACTGGATTTTCCCTGCCAAATGCAAGCTAGTGATAACTGAAGTCCCACACTGCAAATACACTGTCCTATGAGAAGAAGAGATATGAGCACTTACCAAAACTCCACCCTAGGGGAGGCTCAATTTTAAGAATGAAATCCCCCTAGAAGTAAAAAAAAAAAAAAAGGCAGTAACAAAGAAACAGTCTTCAATGATCTGTATTCAATTTAGCTGAAGGAAGGAAAAAAAAGTCAGAATACAAGCAGCATGGTGCAGAGAGTAACACAAGACTCAAGTGTCCCATTCTCTTCTCATTCTACCTAGTGTGCTCTGTTCAAGGCTGCAGCAATATCTACCCAGACAGACTGGGATGCTGGGCTCATGTCCAGCCAGCTAAGAGTGAGAATTAAGTAGCATCACGTTTATACTGCTTCCACACCAAACCTGGCTCATGGCCAAGCAGCTCAGCATTAGAAAACGTTCAAATATCTCTACGTGCCCCAACAGATATGCTCTAAATCCGCATTTAGTGTTTCCACTAGGTGGTCCTACTCAATCGTTCTGCCCAAATGTGAGATAACAAACTTCCAATCCTATTAAAATTTCTGTACCAAAAAGCCATTAGACAGAGATCCTCTTTAAATCAGCAGGCATCACATATGCGCTGAATTTCATCCATTAAAAGGCGCAAAGAACAAAGAACAAAACCACCAAGATTAAAAAAAAGTGTCTTAAGTCCTCAGATATGGTGAAGGATTTATTTCTGAACCACAAGTTAACTGTTTCTTTAAAAGACCAAAACACTTACACCACCTGAGAACAGCTTGTAAAAATTTGAATGTCAATATTTTTCCAGCCTGAACAGACATCAAACTTCTGCTACATTCTGAGCTTGTATCATTTTTCATATTTAAGAAAACTCTAGTATCTGCAGTTACTCATTCAAGATATTTTCAACTCAGCCATACCAAAACACATTTTTATACAGATTATTTATTTTCATTTCCATTGGTAGATAACTGAAAGCTTTATCTCTACGCAGATTGTAAGAACTTGTACTTTTTGTTAATTCCTTATACAACTGCTAGAACATCAGACTTGTCAGCTACTACAGCTCCTAATGCTGCAGTGACACAAATAAAATAGCACAAACACAATGCTGCAGCTAAAGTTACCTGGCTTCTCTCATGATAACGCTTACCACTGAGAAACAGAATAGCTGCATTACACAAAGAAACTGTGGAAAGTTTTATTATTTTATTCATTATGTGTACTGTTCAGACATTTCATCTGTCTGCAGATGTGAATGTGGAAGCAGCTCGTGCCCCCAGTGCAGGGGAGATGCAGCAGTGACATGTCAGTTTCTTACCTTATCATAGAGGGGAATCATGAAATACCCGTTGTTTGGAGCACAATCTGTTTGGTATTTCAGAGTACCATGTTTTGTATACAACTTAATCTATAAGAAACAAACAAAAAAACGAGAGAAGTGTGAACGGGGGTGGAATCAGGTGCTCTCTAAGCAAGTGTTTGTACACATTAGTGGCTGCATGTCCCCCAGGGGTAACAGAGGCGGCAGGAGAAAAGCTTACAGCAAGAAGGCTACGCTCCGCCAAGTGAAAACCGGCAGAGAGCTAAAACCTGGCCTCAGGAGAGACCGAGGACCACTCAAGGAACCCCACTTGACACAGCAACACCTCAAAGCACCTGCCAGCTCAGGGCGCACTCAGGGCACGGGGGCTAAGCCTCGCCCAGCCGCTAACCCCGCAGGCCGGCCTGCCAAGGAGCCGGGGGGAAGAGGGCCGGCGGCGCCCACCTCGATGAGGGAGTAGTTGATCTCCACGCCGGACTTGACGAAGCCTCCGCAGCCCACCACAATGTCCTCGGAGCCCCGCACCAGGGCGCAGCACAGGGCGCAGCCCAGCACCGCCACCCAACCCCGCATGGCGCTGTCACCGCCCTGCCTCAGCGCCGCCGGAAAGGCCGGCACCGGCAGCGGGGCTTGGCCGCGGTCGGTGCTGCCCTCTGCCGGCCCGGCGGGCCCGCTGCCCTCCGGACTTTGCTCGCCGTCCCCAGCCGGGACGGGTCGAGGCCCCTCCGGTGCGGGAAGGCGGCCCGGCTGTGTGAGGAAAGCTCTGCCCGCCCCGGGCGCCATGGCGGCGGGCGGCTGGCTTTGCGGCTCCCCGGAGGGCTCCGGCGGGCTCGGGGTGAGTGAGCTTGGCCCTGCCCCGAGGCAGCGCTGGGCTGAGGGGGCTGCAGATGTAAATGGGTGACTTGTCAGCAACAGCGGGCTTCTCAGTAAGGAAGCTGTCACTGTGGGTAAAAGGAGCTGGTGTTATGAAATCTTCCTCTCCGAGGGATATCCGCACCCACATGCAGAACGAGCTTGTTCTCTGTGCAGTTGGAGTAAGCTTGCTGAGAGGTGTGTGAGCGTGAGGTCCGACTGTGCTGCTGGAAGGGTGTGGAAGCATGCAGTAATCCATTTATTGCCTTCAGGAAGTGTCAGCTGAGCAAGCCAGTACAGCAACAGCTTTAAAAGGGCACCAATGAGTTGGATCAGTCTGAGGTCACCCAGATTTCCGTTATCAAGATTGATAAACTCCTATAATAACTTGTGAGCCATTATCTTCCTTCATCTAGTGATTCCTTTCCCCAAGCCTTACTTGGCACCACATTCTCAACATAAAGGATTTGAGCCACCTCCACAAGCTGCTGCAGAAAATATACCCTATTTTACTCAAAGCTGGAACCATCATGTCCCAGCCAGCCCCACCTTCTTCTCCAGGAAGAACTGAGGGCCAAGATTTTCCCACCTGGCTGCTTAAACTTTGTCTGGGAATCAGGGTGAGCTGTAGATGTGTTTAGTACCTCTGAAAAAAACAGGTCATTGTTCCTTCTATGCCGATAGGTCACATAGGAATGCTCCTTTCGCCACACAAAGTTTTGGAACATGTTACTCTGTGGCTCTTTCTGTCTCCTGTGTGCACAAGTACCAGAATCTCTGAGGCTTAGTTAGCAAGTAAAACAAAGCCTGCTTAAAGTACCTGAGTGACCCTGTCTCATCCAAACTGTGTTCTTGTACAGGTCCCTGACGTTCCTGGCAATTACCTGGTCCCATAGATCTGCCTGAATGGAGCCTTTCCTGTAAATTTAAGCCATGTGCTTTGAGTCTTCCTTCTCACATGTCCAGCTGCAGTTGATGCATTGTTAGTTTTATTATGTTAGCAGATGAGATTCAACTATTTATTCAGTCTGAAAAATTATTAATGGATTATAAATATGCCTGAGGAAATGCAGTTGTGATGCAGTTTATGCTCCAGGGCACTTCTTTCCTCCTTATCTCTACTTCACCAGGCGTTCTCTACTGACCATTCTCATGGTTCACAAATGCTGATAATCTTTTTGATTCCAAAATTATTTTTTCACAATTCATGTTCAATAATTTAAGTTTCCTCTTTTTTCTTTTTTTCTTCTTCAGTTCTGACGCATGATGTCTTTTCTTTGGCATTTTTCACTTTCCAGACCTTTTTTTTCCTTTTTCCACTTTCATTCGCTCCAAAATGCTCCTGCTGATCTCTCCCTCCTTCCTTCACCTGTGGCACCTTACAGTTCTCCCGCAGCTCTTCTCTTAACAAATGTTTTTTACATTTGAAACCCTACATCAAGTTCCGCTAACATTAGGCTCAGTCGGAGCATTAGCAACTTGCATTAGTTGGTGAAATTCGGCATACATTAGCATTACTGTTTCAATTTTATGTTGCTTTTGTGACAGGACTGGAACCAGACATGGTACGCAAAGACCCCAAGATTTACCTGGTGCTTCGAGAAGACAGTCATTGCTTGGATCCCCTGTGCCTATCTTTGGATCAGTTTTCCCTTTTACTACTTGTATCTTCGATACAAGAACAAAGGCTATATCAGGATGTCCCACATCTTCAAAACCAAAATGGTAAAGGAGGAAGATGGGGTTTGATCCTAGCATTATTGCAACTTTGATGCACAACTTAATTTTTCTAAATCATTAACTCTTTTCTGGTGACCCACCTCTGTGTTTACCTTGACATTTACCCACTTGGGAAAAGTCACATCAGTACAAATGAAGTAAATCTTCAGGAGTAACTGTCACAACATCTTTCCCCTTATACCTCCATGTGGTTTCCCGCTGCTTCCCATAATGCTCTCTATCCCTTATCTGTTCTTTCACCTCTCCAGTCTTACAGCCCAGGCTGCTTGGAACAGTCAGTTCAGCGGATCATCCCATCATCATTTCACTCTATTTCAACATGTGTTTGCTGTCTCTGCCTCAGGTCCTTGGATTCCTCCTGGTAATACTGTGCTTTTCTAATGTCTTCTTTGTACTATGGGAAATAAGCCAAGGAATTCCACGGACTCCAGCATTCTTCATTAGCCCTGCGGTACTGGGGATCACAATGGTAACTTTTCTTTTGTTTTGTCTGTGTGTGGCCCCTCCTGGGGCAGATCTTTTATTTCCCATATTTCTCAGTGTCTTTGAGCACAAAGGGCTCAAAGAGCTGATGGGGAATAGAAGGCTGGAGCCATGCTTTGTGAGCTTGGGCTGTATGAAGCAGCAGTGGACTAGAGCTGGGGCAGTGCATCTACAGCTACATTACATAGCCCTGTGGGTCAAATATGCCTCAGAAGAGCTGAAGCAGCAGTAATACCTAGGAAGAGGTCTCACAGCAAGATCCGATTTCCGACACTCACAGTATGCGATTTAGTATGGCTGGTATCATGATGGGATTTCTGTTCAACTAAATGCCTGCCCTCCCTTTCTGTCATTGCATCTTCATAGCCTAGAGCCTTATAGCTTGTTGGCCCAGTTTTGGTTTTACTACTTGCTCTTTCAATAGTGACATTCTGTAGTGCAAAATTATGCATAATTCCTTCACAGTTTTAGCCTTTTAGGAACAATAGATGCTTCAAGATGCTTCAGCTCTGAGCATCTTGAAATGTTTGGGCTAGAAACTAGTTGATTTTGCATTATTGTGTTCATTAATTTGATAATAATGTTTGGTATTCCACTATCAGCTATTTATATATTTCTACTTCCTCACAGATCCTTGCCATGTTCCTTACCCAGGTGGAAAGAATGATGGGCATCCAGTCCTCAGGCATCTTGTTGATATACTGGCTGCTCTCATTCTTGTCTGCGGTTGTGATGTTTAGTTCCAAAATCCAACATGGCCTGGAAAGAGTAAGTGAAATAATGCGTCTTTAATACGCAAGGGTATGAAGTCTCCAACAATATGACTCTTTTTGCCTCATTGATTATGAGGCAAAGAACCAAGTTCCTTTCTTAAGATCTGTGCTGAGAAAACTGATGGATGATTCTTTGTCATCATCTCTGCTTATGTTTTCCCTTTCAATATAGTGTGGTGAAGGATTTTTACATCATTCTCAAGAGCATTGTGTTTCTTAGGGCTTCTTGGAAGACCGTTTCCACCATGTTGTAACTTACCTTTATGTTAGCCTGGTGCTTGGTGAACTTGTGTTATTCTGCTTAGTTGATCACCCTCCCTTCTTCTCAAAAGCTGTCAACGATCCAGTAAGTAAAAAGTAGCTTTTCATAATGCTTTACATCATTGCTCAAACAGGAATTTAGACTTCTGGGGATATGCAGGAACATGATTATCTGGGAGATGCAAAATGCATCATTCCATATAAAGGCCAATGGTTTTAAAAGCTAACCAGCAGAATTTGGGTAAACTACTTTGTATCTCTATGTATCTTTTAAAAAACTAATTACCTTTTCTATCCACACTCATGTTTGTTTTCACTTAAACTAGCGTAGGGCTCATTTTGCTTCTCCATGGTCTTCTGTGCAGCAGTACACTGCTCTGCCTGAGGTATGAGTATGGCAGAGCTCTGTGCTTCAGAAAGTGAAAGTCTTTGAGTAAGAAAAATAATATTCCTCCTTCCTCCATCTGCGAATGTATTCAAAGCCTAATTCTCCAAAGTCTCCTGATCCTATTGATCTTCCTCAATACGTTTACACTGTCAGAGGCAGTGAATGGGGGCTGGGTAGCTTTTTAATTGTTTTTTTCATTGGGAATTACAAAAGAGACATAATCGGAAGCATACTCTTTTCTCTACATAAATATCATCCGTGTTTTTCCTTCCACTAGAATCAGTGTCCAGAAGCCAGCAGCTCTTTTCTGTCCAAAATCACATACTGGTGGTTGTCTGGGTAAGAAAACATAAAAGAATACATGGTTTTGCTAGAACATCAGTAAAAACAGCAGCATAAGAGGCTGTACATGAGAACCAGTCAGAAGCATCTCAGTACCCAAGTTAATTTATGTAGTGAAGATTTAACTTCCTTCTCTGGGGACATGAGGTACCCTCACAAGATCAAATTATAAAAATGTACCTTACTTTTCTCAAACTCTTTTAAAGCACAATTTGTGATTCTAGATAATACTTTCCCTGCTTACAGCAGGCTTCCAGTGCCTTCTTAATCTTTAGACTTCAGCAGTCTCAGAAGATCACTGTACACCAGTCACACTCCTATCTGCCTGCCAGACCTTCCCATAAAAAATGCTGGTCAGAGAGAAAATACTGGATGAGGACATTGGTCCAACCTGCTGCTTAGTTTTCAGAAGTAAAATGATGACCTTCACCTAATGTCAGCACTGGTAATGCTTCCCCTGTTTCACTGAGCCACAGAGTAAGTTAAGCTGAACTTTGCCCCCACTGTCCAAGACCCAACTGTCAGTATTGACTAAAATAGAATTAGGGCTCACTTGGAAATCACAATTCTGTTGACACAAGATAGCATAGGGAATTAAAGCAAAACTGGTGTTCCTAAATGCTCGTATTTATTCAGGAAAGGATATTCCTAAGTAATGTTTATGGAAGTCCCTGTGTACTCTCTGTAGAGCACTAACTTGAAGCTCACCTGTTCTGAAAACATTATGCATGCAACAAATCCTTCTGTGCTTACCTTACAGCTGTCTGTGTGTTCTCCAGGCTCGTCTGGAAAGGTTATCAGCGGTCCTTGGGGATGGGTGACCTGTGGTCAGTGAGGAAAGAGGACTCCTCTGAAGAAATTGTTACCTGGGCTGAAAAAGAGTGGAAGAAGTATCATAGCAGAACCAAGCAGTGAGTACTTGATCTAGAGAGTGTGTTATGGATTCAGCTGGGCAGTTTCTTTCTCCTTTAAATAATGTAAACAAATACACTCACAGAGGCTGACATGCCATCTCAGAAGAGGCTTGAAGCCCCTCTGTTTCCCACAACACGTTAGACATACTGCTTTAGTATATTCTCAGGTTCTGAATGTAAGCTTTGTTGGTGTTTCCTATCTGAACAAGGTAGGAATCCCACTGAGTTATTTTTCTGTTAAATTAAAAGAAAAGGGTAGTCTACATAAAATCTGAGTAACTCTCTGCTATGAAAACTTAGTTCACTTCTTCAGTCTTCGATGGGTGAACACTTAGTTCCTTTGTGCAAAATCACATTTTAAATGTTGAAATCTGCTGGAGAACACAACACGTTTAGTTCGTGGAAACTTGGAACTATAAGATTCTTCGGAGAGGGGACATTTTTCAATGTGCATTTATACTGGACATGGCATGAGATGCAGTTTGGGATATTTAATGATTTTCTGAAAACATGAGATCCTTAAGCTTGTTCCAGTTACAGCTAGCTTTTCCATTGTTTCTTTAGAAACAAGGAGTCTGCTACTTTTAAAAAGGGTCAGAAGAGTGAAACTGGTGTAACAGAAGCTGAAGAGACAGAGGTTCTACTGCAGTCAGAATACAATCTGAGCAGGCCCTTAGTGAAAGCATTTTGGAGCATGTTTGGAACCTATTTCCTTCTCGGCACCCTATGCTTAGTTATCTGTGATGTCTTCTTGTTCTCCATCCCAAAGATACTGAGGTATGTGAGTATTTAGAATTTATTTCCCAAAGGAGACACCATAGGTACAAGATTGCTGTGTACACGAGCTCACACAGAGATGTATATGCCAGCACTCACAGAGCTGGATACACAGACACTTTTGAAGTCTGATTACTGTTGAAAGGAGCTGGATTACCATTGGTGCTAAGCTCACAGTCAATTCAGTGAAAAAGACATCACTTTTGAAAGCAGTGCACACCTTCTCCATTGCCTCATATCCTCTCCATAGAATACTTAGCACTCTGTCCATCTCTTTTACTATTTTACTGATAAAGATCAGGTAGAGAGAATGCAGAAAAAGCCCTGGTATTTCTGCATTTCTAGTATTTCATCAGTTAGACTTGGATTCATCAACATTTTGCTCCTGTCTTGCAGCCTTTTCCTGGAGTACATTGAAGATCAAGAAGCCCCTGCTTGGCATGGTTATTTCTATGCCTTTATTATGGTCCTGCTAGCTTGCCTCCAGACTCTGTTTGAACAACGATATATGTACATGTGTCTTGTTTTGGGGCTGAGACTGAAAACTGCAGTAACAGGACTTGTGTACAGGAAGGTGAGTCTGTAGGTTCATTTTCATCTTTTTTTTTTTTTTCTCTAACTCTACATTAGTAATTTTGACACTGTTGGTACAATGTTCTTAATACCAAGGCAGATATTACTGGAGAACTACTTCTAGCATGTAATTCTGTGCTATATTTATCTCTGAACAGTGTGTGGATGGTATTTTACTATTTGTTTTTCAATCTTACCTCTGAAGGGAAAGCCAAGAAAAGGAAGCAACCTAAGATTACTTAAACTGTAGATTATGGCTGGGGAAGGGGGTAACTTTTTCATCCTAAAGTGAAGTCACATATCTTAGGCAACAGCACTTGTATTTGACCTTTTTCTCTTTTTTCTCTTTAAATACACACAGTATTTGACCTTTTTCTCTTTTTCTTTTAAGGGAAAGAAAGTTGTTTGATTTTTAGATCAAAGCTGTTGTTTGACTCTGCCTTTCCTTCATTCTCTACCCTGTCTAGATCCTAATCATGTCAAATGCATCAAGGAAAGCAGTAACAGTAGGCGAAATTGTTAATCTGGTATCTGTTGATGTCCAAAAGCTAATGGATCTTATTATCTATTTTAATGGGACCTGGCTTGCTCCTATTCGGATTATCATCTGCTTTGTCTTCCTGTGGCAGGTAAAATATGATGACAGTACCTATCAAACCCTTTCTATTTTAGGTATCAGAGGAAAAAGGAGCTTTCAAAATTCTTCTTATAGCTTTTCTGGTCTGAACAACCTGAAATTGCCACATTTTTCTTAGCCGTTTAGCATGGGGCATTCACTTTGATTGTTAGAAGTTATTTTTATTGGAATAGAATCCTTACCTGATTCTTCATCTTCTTACCTGTGTATTTAGCATTCAGTCTCTTTTAGGGAAAAGACTGGGAGTATGACTGTTCTGAGCTGACTGATAATATTCTGAGATTCTCCTTTGTAAGCACTCTTTTCAACCAAAGTGTAGTGGCCAACTGCAGGCCCCAGTTGCAGCTCCTCTGCATTGTTAGTAGTTACAAATAGCAAACTGTTTGTTTGTTAGTGTTTATTAAGCATTTTATGTGCAGAGTACGTTTGTGTATACCAGCACTCACCTTTATAGCAAACATAAGCCATCTGCAGACAGATGCAACTAGAACCATGAGAAACAAGCTCTGTTTTGGCATGCACGTTATTATGAACCCAGATATCCCAGAGCTGTCCAAGAATATGTGGCACAGTATAATGCTGCCATTTCATTTCTCTAGTTGATGTAAATTCACACAAGATTAGTTATTTATGCCACAATAATACTTTGTTTTCTAAACAAAAACTGGTTTTGTTTTGTGTCACTTACTTATGCCAGCCACAAGATGTCCTCCTTAACACAACCAAGAGCAGCTGGGAAGCAATAGAAATTATTTAAATTGCCAAGCATGCTTCTGGATCTCTTTCAGCACTAATCTAGTTCCTAAAAGGGAAGCAGATAAATTCAGCAGAGCATGATGACAGGAGTTACTCTGCTTGGAGAGTTAACAATCCACAGTGCTTTGGCAGCCCAACTACCAAGAAAGGCAAAAGCTGGACTAGAAGAAAGCCTTAGACTTGGGCGATGTTAGGCACCAATTTCTAATTAGAAGGAAGGTGAGCAAGGGGGAGTGGAAGACTGTTGCTTCTGTAATACCATAAGGTCTTCTTCTTTTCTTTTCTCTCCTGGCAGCTTCTTGGGCCATCTGCCTTGACTTCAATTGCTGTATTCCTTTTTCTTTTGCCTCTGAATTTTATGATCACCAAGAAGAGGAGTCATTTTCAGGTACAGTTTGCTTCATAAAAATGAAGTGTTTTATTGACATGAATTATGCTAGGATTCAACTTTTAAATCTCTGTTAAAGGATGCCATGCTCTCCCAAAGAAGGATGACATGAAACCCACAGCTACAGAACAAATCAAAGGCTGAGTTTTACAGTAGGCACGTTGTTTAAAAAACAACAACTAAAATCATTGCATTGATATGTATCACTAATATTTGACTCTAAGAGATGGCTTATTATGTTATGATGACCATGACTCTCTGAAGGACTACAGGAAGATTTAAAGCTTACAAAGTTTCTTCAGGTTTAGAGTAAACTCTTCTGGGTGTTCAGTCTTGTGTCTGCCCACCTTTTCTGTTTTTGTTTGTGCTGTCAGTAAAAACAAAGCTCTGAAGAGAAAATGCAAAATGTTTCCCAGGCTAAAAGATGTGTAAGCAAAAGAGTATATACAGCTCAACTGCAGGGAAATTGCTTCAGAATTCATAGACAGTATTAAGGTGTGCTGTTGGTTTTTTTTTCAGAATAATTGCGCAGTTAAATATGCAGCCTGCTAAGTGATAAAACTCAAACATTTATTACAGGAGGCCCAGATGAAACATAAAGATGAGCGGGCCAAACTTACCAATGCCATTCTTAGTGACATTAAAGTAATCAAACTCTATGGCTGGGAGAAAACCTTCATGGAGAAAGTGCTTGGTATCCGGAAGCAAGAACTTCAGGCCCTAAAAAGATCTCAGATTCTCTTTTCAGCATCTCTAGCTTCTTTCAATTCATCAACTTTCCTGGTGAGTGACTCTCCTTCCTACATAAAACGTGCTATTACTTCCATTTCTCTTTGTGGTCCTGTCTGGAGAGATTTTTCCTGTTGGACAGCTAGAGATAATGTCTGCCTGGAGGAGCTGGTGGTCTCACAGGAGGAGCTGAGCCCCAGTGGGATCGTCTGCACAGACATTTACACTGTCCTAGCAGTTCCATGGACAAGTTACCTGGTCTGATGACATATTCAAGCAGATGGAGCCTGCTTTGTAGGAATCACTTGGAGACCTCCAGCTACACAGAGTTCACAGCACAGTCAGTACCTGCACAAGCCACTTTGGTATATGCTGTTGCAGGTCAGCCGTATGTGTTTTTAATGGAGAATAGCTGTGTTTTCACCTTACTGTGACTGCAGCACAAAAAAATTCCTTTAAGAACAAACATCAAATGATCACTTGGTTTTGTCACCTTCACCTATGATATTTGCAGGCCAGTGGTAGCATGTATATGGATGATAGCCTGGGTTCCAGGGCATGTAGGAAGGGACCTACCACCTTTGAATCATTTTCTTTTCCCTGTCTGAAGCAAATGGTTTGCTTTTTCTTTGCCCCCTTCTAGATTGCATTTGTCATGTTTGCTGTCTACACCCTGGTGGATAACACACACATCCTGGATGCTCAGAAGGCCTTTGTATCTTTAACACTGATCAACATCCTCAACACTGCACACTCCTTCCTGCCATTCTCCATAAATGCTGTTGTCCAGGTTAATTGCAGGCTGCATTTCTTTTTCTTTGGCCACAACTGTTTTTTAGATATCACCATTGAAAAGTAAAGGGAGGGATTTCCTATGGCTTTGAATTTCAGGCCAGCTATTTAATTGCTGTTGTGAAAAAGTGAAGTGCAAGGACTTGCAGCTAAAGGTACTTTTGAAGTACTGTTTTTCAGAAAGGGTTGATATATTGACAAAATAGTCACCAAGAATAGTTCTTAAGTCTTTTGGGGGCATAAGAGTGTCATGTGGTATAAGGCAGAGCCTAATAATTTTTTGCTGGGCAGTATCTGGGAATTAGCTCTCTTTTAGAAGCATTAATTACCTGTTAGTCCTATATCACCAGCACCATTAAATCTCAGACATGCTTCCAGTTCTGTTTTTAATCACAGAGATCAGAACAGATGGGGCAAAATCTGCATGAGATATCAGGGGAACCTTGCTATCTCAGGCCAGAGAGAAAAGCAAGTCACTGTTAGTGAGAAATTGGGAATTTTGCTTCTCTCTTGCACCACAAGAAGACTGTCATGATTGTTCATATATAGGAACAATCACTGGGAAAATTGAAGGATGAATTTGGGAAAAAACACAGCAATTTCAAGCATGTAAACAAACAATACGTAAAAGAGCATGCCTTTTTTGTTTATCTAAGTGGAAATAAAGGTAATTAACTTAGGGAAGAGCTGCGATTTGTCTATCTAAGCCTATAGCATCTGCAACATAGCACCTAATCAACAGTCTTCAGTGGGTTTTCAGGTTGAGTCTTAACTTCTAGTTGTACTCCCTTTCTATTCTAAATCTTAGTGGTTTATGTGCTTCTTCATTTTCAGGCCAAAGTTTCTTTAAACCGCTTAGCAGCTTTTCTGAATCTGGAAGAACTGAATCCTGAGAGGTCAAAGAGAAACACTTCTGACTGTGGTGAGCTTCTGTCTTAGTATAATTGTCTTACAAGAGGAGTAGCATCCATTATTCAATGGTGCCTACCACAGTCCAGAGAGAAAAATGTTTGCCTTTTACCATCACTTTCTCTCTCAGGCCAATTTATTTCTAACAGTGAAATCTAGTCTGGTAATTAACCCTTGTTTTGATAATTAAAGTTCATATTATATAAGTGCATACTGAAACATAAAGATATAAATAGGGCTGTTTCTATACTTACCTTTGAATTTCACAAGTGTTCTTTTTCTCCCCATATCTTAGTACATGCAAGTATCACCATAAGAAATGGAACGTTCTGCTGGAGCAAAGAAACATCTCCTTGTCTTAGAAGGTACAGCCTTAACCTTAGTCATCTCAGTTCTGTAGGTCGTGGTGGGTGCTGAATGAGGGAATTCTTCACGGCCCAAAGTGAAATCAGTGTGGAATATGTCCAAGTTTCTGAGTTTGCTTCATATTTAACATTGAATTCTGAAAATTAAAAAGTCAGACAAAATATATTATTGCTTTTACACCTGTTTTAACAGGAACATAGAAATAGGAAGGTCCCTGTATCTGAATGTTGCCTTCATATGCAGAGACTGCTTTCCTTACACAGTTTGTCGAAATGTGGAATTACACAATTTAAGTATTTAAAAAAAGAATAACTACAGCAATAATTTTGCTTGTTTTCTTTTTGGAAAACGTATCTAAGAGGTGGTCAGAGACTGATTGGAGCAGGGTGTTCTTTTCTCTATAGGCTAGATCTTACTGTGCCCCAAGGCTCCTTGCTTGCTATAGTTGGCCAGGTGGGTGCTGGAAAATCTTCCTTGCTGTCGGCATTACTCGGTGAACTGGAACAGATGGATGGCTGTGTGACTATGAAGGTAATTTTTTCCCTTAGCATTTGCTTCTAATTAGGCTGTTTTCAGGAGCAGTAAGGTATCAACCAAGTCATCAGGTATTTGATGAAAACCTACTTACTGCTGAACTTTTAACAAAATTTATAGCGTAGCAGCCTGCATTTAGTCATCAAGAAGTGCTTAAGACCTGCCAGATGAGCCTGACCTTTGGGAATGGGAATTGGAACAGGATTTTGGAGATCTGGTTCCATTTCCCACTCTAGCAGTGAGCTGAAGTTACATTATAGTAAGTAACACCACTTGAAGTTCTGTTTCCTCCTCTGTAAGACAGTGAGCATGCGATCCTTTTGTTTTGGAAAGGGCTCAGACCTTTAAATGGTGATCATCATTTCATATTTTTATAAAGCTAATTGGGGAGGGGTTTTCTTAAAAGACAGGTTCTCACATGTCTTCGTTGTGCTCATGAAAAAGAGATTGGTAATAGTCTGCTATTTCCATTTTTACAGGGCACGGCAGCTTATGTTCCCCAGCAAGCCTGGATACAGAATGCTTCAGTGGAAGATAATATTCTGTTTGGGAATGAGATGGATGAAGCATGGTTTAATAGCGTAGTTGATGCCTGTGCGTTGCAGCCTGATATGGAGAGCTTCCCTGCAGGGCAGAAGAGTGAAATAGGCGAGAAGGTACTGGCCCGGTTTTATGAAAAAGTTTGCCAAAATATGAGTAACGACAACTTTGGGTGTCCCACTTAAAACAATGAGAAATGGATTAAACTTTCAGAAATTTCTGAGCACCTGCGTCTTGCAAAACTGGGCTACGATTTACTGGGGTCTGAAGCCTCCTGACAGTTAAGTTAACCGGAGATATGAGAGACGCTTAATGAGAGTAAACAGATCCAGGTCATTCTTGGGTCCTTGTCTGCAGAAGAGCAGAGTTGCTCAGGAGAAGATACCTCTGTCTCAGCATCTCAAGAGACTCGTTTCTTGAGGGGGGGAAAGAGGGGAAAGAGAAAGGCACTGATTTAAAAGTAAGTCAAAAAAGCGTAAAATGGAATCATGAACTTATAAATATGCTGTAGCTTAGGAATAAAGAGTGTCCATGCATTTTTACAGGGAATAAATATATCTGGAGGCCAGAAACAAAGAGTGAACCTTGCTCGTGCCGTGTACCAGAAGGCTTCAATTTACTTACTAGATGACCCCCTCTCGGCTGTTGATGCCCACGTTGGACAGCACATTTTTGAACATGTTCTTGGACCTAATGGCTTACTGAAGGACAAGGTGTGTTATAAATCCTGAACTTTAAGAGACAGCAAAATCTATCTAGTCATAAGAGCACCCCAGATGTTTCCAGTAAGGTAGCTTACTTTATCAAAGGCTCCCAAATTCTCTTTTGTTAGTCCCAGGTAGGTACTACTGTTAGTTAGCAGCAATGGAAGGGGAGTGGGTAACCTCTGCAGCCCACACAGCACACTGAAGTCCTACAGTGAATCCCACCTAGGTTGAATTCTCCTGAAAGACTACTTCCATTCTCCCTCAAACAACATGCTTAGTCCCAGCCTTACTTCTACAGCAAGTCTGTAGTTCTTTTGGTCTTCTGTCAACATTATACTGGTCTCTCCTTAGGATTTATTTCTAGTATAGTTTGGAAGAACCGTCTTTCACTTTCAGTTCTTCGCATTTTACCATAATTTCTTATTCCATCACTTTTGAATACTTCAGTACCAACTTTACAGTTCTCATCACCCAACTGTTCATCACTTCAGTCTCAGGCTTCACCTTAAACTCTTCTTTCTTTTCATTGGATGCATTTTGGTATTCCTTTGTTTTTTCTCTGTTGTCAGGCAACAGAAATGGTAAATGTGGGTGCATAAGAAGGGATGGTGGGGCCCCTGTGTTCATTTCATGATGTAAATTGACTACAATTATTTTATTTGGTTTCAGGTTGTAGAAGGAAAATAGGTATTTATTTTCATCAGAAAGTCCAACTAAAATAGACATGTCTGGGATTTCAACTAACTTTTCTCATGAGTAGACTGACTGCAAGTATCAGAATATATTTATTATACTCAAACATAGGAAGACTGGCAAAGAAAGCAGGTATCAGATTTAAAATCTACTCAAAGGGCTTGATTGTATATTAGAAATGTAGAACACACCAATTTCTTTTGTAGGAAAAAATTACTTTTATATTATTTCCTTCACATAAACATGCTCGGAAATTTAAATGAAAAGGATCCATACTGTAATTCCATTCAGGCTGATAAAGTTTTCAGATACAAATTTAATTCTGAAATTCTGGCATCAGTGACAATAAATGTGACATACACTCCAAATACCATCATTCTGCTTCGGAGCTTCAGCCTGAGTGGAATCAGCACAATGGAACTGGTCAGTGAGGCAGGCAAAAGGTCCTCCCACACATATGGTGTTAGCGTGAGACTTCAAGCCTCAGTTCCCATCCCTTGCTCTTTTAGGCCATGCCTGACACAAAGCAAGTTGGTTAGTCCCTCCACTCCTCAGGTTTCCACTTTCAAAATGGGCACAAAGCCATGCTGTAAATGTAAGCATCAAAGACACTCAGAAGTGGCAGGAATAAGTAACAAAAACATCCCCATGTTAGCAAAAATTTCAGGTTGACACTGAGGACGTCTTCTTACATGACAGCTAACTGAACCAGCCCAAGCGAACAGGGGAACACAGGAACAACTCTAACTCTTTCTTCAAGCAGACTCGTGTTCTGGTGACTCACACGATCAGCATTTTGCACCAAGTGGACAACATTGTTGTGCTGGTGGATGGAATGATCTCAGAAATTGGTTCCTACCAAGAACTTTTACAGAGAAACGGGGCTTTTACAGAATTCCTTCATTGACACGTTACTGCGGAAGAAAAGGCATGCTCTGGTTTTCCAGGTGACCCAAATGAATTGGAATTGTTTTTCCCAGACCTATCAGTCACTTGTTTCCTTAATGTTATATTTAATTAACTGGAGGTCTGCTGCTGTTAATAGCTGGGAAGAGGAAAAAGAGAATGAAACAGGAAAAGCCAGCTGTAGATTTGTTCTATGAAGGACACTTAGAACAGGGATCTCATCACAGGAATCTATCACCTCAAAATTGGTTCTTGAATTAAGTTTCATCTTAGTAGGCAACAGTCATGCATTTAACATAATTACCCACTACATGTGCTGTTGTTCAACCCTTACTTTGATATTTCTACCCTTAGAAAGAATTCTTTGTAATGGATCTTTCCTCAAAGGCTATACAGGACAAAATGGTATTTGCAAAGCACTTAGAGAAAACAGTTTGTTTATTTTACAGCTTTAGGAGACACCAGCAGCACCGTCACCTCAAGAAACTGTCCATCACAGAAGTTCTTTGGGTAAGCTTCAAGCTGTCTCACACACCAAAGAATTTGCTCTAAAAGTGCATTAAGAGCCTACAGAGTGTCTTAATTAATACAATACAGGCTTGATTTTGATCTTTAAATTAATAATGACAAACAAGCAAAACTCAAGACCAGCTAAGGAACTGCTTTTGAATGTGGATGTTGTTAATATTAACATATTTCCCAAGCAGACAAAATTTGTCCCAGAGGTCAGTACAAGGCATATGGATACATTTACCTGCTGTTCAATTCCTAGTGGGGCTGTAAGCTCTTGACTCGTTTCACACCAGCCCCAGCTAGTGTATGCTCAAAGCCTGTTTGTTAATGGCTACACTTGACAGAGCCCAGTGCCTGTGATATGTATGGACACTTCTTGAGGTCACTCTGGAGGATGCCCAAAACTGCAGTCCTTTAAATAAGCATGAACACAGGGGAGATGGGTGAGGACAAGTAAGCTTCCTGTATTCCCATACCTTATTTGACTCTGGAAAAATGGCATTGCCATTGTAGGAAACATTTTAATGTGATCTAGGGAAGAAGGAAGGGTAGTTCAGGTTTACACTCCACAATAAACATACATGATGGTGGGACTCCCTGGATCTAAATAGGCTTTAAAATATTAATTGCCCTAGCTAAAAATTGAAAGGATTTTTGTTTTCTTTATGAAGCAACAATTCAGTCAAATCTTCTGTTGTGAGAAGGGAGACCCATCCTGTAAGTCAAGACTGTAATGCAGCCGCTAAAGGAAGATTAACCATGGAAGAGAAAACTCAACATGGCAGGGTAAGCTCAGCACTTTCCTTTAAGGACAAAGATAGGTACTGTGGGTTTATTACTGACCCACTAACCCCCATCATAGGTGGGTCAGCTCACTGACTAAATTAAGCTAGTGCATCTTCAGAACAGTCAGCTGAGTTGTCCAAATTTGCTATGTAATGGAGACAAAGTCATTTCCAAACTATTTTACATAAGATCTCCCATGTAAACTGTATCTCCCAACACGTGCCCTGATCTAAGCAGTGGTTTGAAAATAGGAATAAAGCACATACATTGCAGAAAATACATGATGGGAATGAGAGAGGAAAGAGTAATTTATGACCACTTGAGAAGAGAGAGCCTGATTCAAGAACTGACCAGAAGGGAGAGGGCACCCTGAGACAGTCAGTGTGATGTGGTAGTAAAGGACAGAAAAGTACACATTACAAGGCACTTGTAATCTTGGATCTGGCTGTAGGTTCTTGAGGCTGATGGGAAGGGGTGAAGAGGCACATCACTGTTCTCATCTTCCCAAGAGGTACATTTCAAAAGGCCAAGGCAAGGAATAATGGCTTCATTATTCATCCACCAGGAAAATAAGGAAAGCATTAACATTTGCTATAGCCCGTGACATACTCAACAGATATGCCCTAATAAATCATTCTGTGTTTCAGAGCTGGTTTTCCTTGCTAACAAGCTTGATCTTCCTAACCCCTCCTATCTCCTTTTCTTTTTTCCTAATTGTTCCACTCTAGGTTAATACTTCAATTTATGCAGCCTACCTGAAGGCGACAGGCATACCGCTGTGTGTGTACATCGTTCTGTTGTTCACATGTCAGCAAGCGTTATCATTTTTTCGTGGTTACTGGCTCAGCAGGTGGACAAATGACCCTGTATACAATGGTACACAACAACACACAGAGCTAAGAGTTGGAGTCTTTGGTGCACTAGGAGTCATTCAAGGTTCGTTTAACTTGCTCACCTAATTCTTCTCTGTGTTTCCATCTCCATTTCCCATATCCAGGATGTTTTCTCAGAATATAAACAAGTGTATGCCCATGGGCTCTTCGTCTCCCCGGCTCTTGGCACCAGCCCTAAAAGTTTGGCATGGGACCTAGAACTACAGGCTCTGACGCACACAGAGAATTTCTAAGGGATCTGACAATTTTGAATGTTACTGCTTGAAATTACACCCTGTGATATGCTAGAAGTGTTCTGTGCTTTTTGGCAGACCATGATCAATAGTCTTCCTCTATAGTTCCTGCTGGAACTGTATTTATCTGGACCGAAAACAAAAGAAAAAATCATCAACAGAAGAACGACACTATCCTTAGTTTTCCATCCCACCCCCTTGTATCCAATGTTTTCTACATTTTTTTTCTTCCTCTCATCTCTTTCCATTCCTCCAATATAAATGAATCATAACCAAGTGCCAGGGGTGGCTCTTTTTCATGCTGAATTAAGTCTTGGTTTACGCTTTTTGAGTGTAAAGGAAGAAAAAGAGAAACTTGGAAAAATGTATATTCCTTTAAACCTTAAAAAAAGGCCAGTTATTTTGATCACTCTTAAAAGTTGCCTGTTTTAGAACAGAACTCAAATCTGAAAAGACAGCAAGCTGAGTAACAGAAATTTGAGAAACCTTTTTAAAAGTTCAAAAGAGCAGGAAGGGTTGGGAACCCTTCTGTGCCAACAGTGAATCTGTAGTCCAGAAGCCTAAAATTTGGTGTAATTGATAGTAGTTCCAGTCTAGCTCATTTTGTGAAGAACAGTTTCTGTGCATTTCTGTTGCTGAACTCTTCTGCAATCCCAACTATCCTAGAGAAAGGGTAGTTTACCTTGCAGCTCTGAGGCTTGGCTTAATTGCTACCAAAGAGAAAGGCAGCTCCTTTCACTACTATTGCATTCACACTACTAAGTGAAAGTCACGATCTTTGAAAGTCATGATCTTGTAAAGGGAAACTCCAAGGTGACTTTGTTCAGACCCAGTAACGCTGATTATTTTTTTTTTAATATTGCAGCCATTTGCAGATTTGTCTCCACTGCAGCAGTCCTTCTAGGTGGTGTGATAGCATCACATAAGCTGTTTCTGCAGTTGCTGAGGAACACTGGTAGATCCCCGATGGTCTTCTTTGAGCAGACACCCATTGGAAACTTACTGAACCGCTTCTCCAAAGAGATAGACGCCATTGATTCCATCATCCCTGACAAGTTGAAGTCCTTGCTGGGATTCTTGTTCAACTTGCTGGAGATCTACCTTGTGATCATTGTTGCTACACCAAAGGCAGCAATGGCCATAGTGCCTTTGACTGTTTTTTATGCTGTGTTCCAGGTAGGAGCTCATAGAGATGTGTAGACAGAAGAGTAGCATGGCCATGACCTTGCAGAAAGCCTGCTCCCATTTCTTAGGAGCAGAGACACGCAGAAACTATTTTCATAAATCTCCAGTTGCATTTGAGTAACAATAACAACAGCAACTCTTCCCAAGTCACCTCAACCTTCCAAGCACCTCAGAGAGACTTTTACTTTTCTATTGTCCAAATCAAATCCCACCTAAAGCTATATCCCTAGTGTCCATTAGTGAAAATGAAATCATATTAAGACCAAAGGCACTTTTCCTTTCTTCCAGCATTTCTATGCTGCCCTTTTTTTTAATATAACCTTTTATATGAGGCCACTGCCCCATTGGACTCAAATGCTTAGCCAGGTAAGGCTAAACAGAAGGAAAGGGGACCTAAGGGTGCAAGCATGGCTCCATTCTCCATGAAACGAAGGACAGGTCTTAGAGGAGAAAGTAAGCACGAGTTTAGAGGCTTTGTGAGTTCAGAGTACCTTGGCTTCTTTGCGTTAACCAGCCATGGGGTAACTCTCAATGGCAATAGGAGATAACATAGGCAGAAATGCTACTGCACCTTTTAAGGGCGTCTCCTGCCTGCACTTTAGATTTTATAATGCTAGGATAGTACATACTGTTGTACTTGTTGAGCCATTCCCCAATTTTCTGTGGAGCATCTCTACAAAGGCATTAACATTCTAGTCACTTCTCTTTCCCTTTCCTTTTGTGTCAGCACTTCTATGTCATCACCTCCTGCCAGCTGCGACGCATGGAGGCTGCCAGCAGGTCACCCATCTACTCCCATCTTTCAGAAACTTTCCATGGGACTAGTGTGATCCGTGCTTACAATGACCAAGAGAGGTTTATTTTGAAGAGCAATTTCCTAGTGGATGAGAATCAGAGAATATGCTTCACTGGAGCAGTTGCTGACAGGTACAAATCTGGAGAAGAAATGACAGTTTACTTCCATGGCCCTTGTGAGTAGAGGTAGCTGCTCTTGGGGTGTGGGTGGAGGTACTCAAAAGATGAGGTGCACAGTGTTTGAGGGGTAAGGTAGTCTCTTACTTTATCACTCATATTACACCTCTCTGGCAACGTTGCTCCTCATCCAACCGATATGCTCCATATCTGTTGTATGGCAAAGCAGATGTGCTGACACACAGCTAAAGGTATCATCTGATGTCCAAAATGCATAGCTCTAGCACACGCCTGGTGCAGCCCATCATTATGTGGCAGAATGCTTGAGGCCTGTGGGATATGCAGAACCTGTCCTAAAACAGACCCATCAGCCATGAACAGGTGAGGAGCAGCAGAGTGAGAAAAGTTACACCAATTAATCAGAAAAGCTGTGTGCTAGCTGCTCTCACCCAACAGCCTTTGGAGAAAATCCTAGCAATAGTGATCGGTCAAACAGTTTGGACAGATTGGAGTCACTCATGAGCTACGAAGTGGCCGGTTAGGAGCATCAAGGCCACGACAAGAGCTTTGTTGTGCACCCTGTACCTTCAGCAGTTCCACAGCTCTTTTGCAAAGTAATCACAGGTGCTGTGGGGAGAAATTAGGACGGCACCCAGCAACAGCTCTGTACTGTCCTTCTCTCGCAGGTGGCTTGCCACAAACCTGGAGTTTCTAGGCAATGGCATTGTATTGTTTGCAGCACTATTTGCAACAGTTGGCAGAAAACACCTTAGTCCAGGAACTGTTGGCTTCTCTATTTCATATGCTCTTCAGGTAACTTAGTGTTGAAGTAATACCATGCTTGCCTTGCATCAAAATCAGTTTACATTTTAATTTCTGCTACCATTTCAATTTCCAAGAAATCATGAATTCTTTCTGTAGCTTTCTAGATGCCTTCTCTTACCAAACCCTGCCATTAATGCTGAAGCCCAGGGCATCCAGAGCACATGGCCCCTTAGAGATAATGAACCCAATAAACATATGCAGCAGCCATCTTTTTCCTCCTCATCTGAATTCATATTTAATTCACAGCATGTTTCAAGCAACTAAGACGTGTTCTTCAGTGTCTGTTTTATTTGCTTTTAGACTAGCTACAGAACAGCCTGAGAAAGTCACACTACCTTTAACGCCCAATCAGTAGCATTTCAGAGGAAGCTGACCAGGCTCTTTAACACAGTTTTATAACCATGGGGCCTTATAAAATTCTATTTTTTAGCCTTTTAAGGGATGATTTCTCAAGTAATTAGCTGATGAGGATGTCCTTGTAAATAAACACTACAAGAAAGTTACAAGTACCTTGTGAGCACAGGTCCAAGTTCTTTTATCTGCCCTAACATTTCTGCTTCTTCCTGCTAGATAACTGGTGTTCTCAACTGGATGGTGCGCTCCTGGACAGAAATCGAAAACAACATTGTTTCTGTGGAGAGAGTGAAAGAATACTCAAGGACTCCTAAAGAGGTAGATAACCAACTACTGAACCGACTAGCACAGGAAAAATCTCTGCAAATCAGATCTCCACCTGGAGAACCCCTCCTGTTTTTGCCCTTCTGAAAGGCCAGTTATATTTCCTTTAAAAAACTGTAGCATTTTGATCCAACTGACAGGTTGTTTTGTAACCTCTGATTACCGTTTTGTAACCTCTGATTACCGTATTTCCATGAGACAGTTAAGAATTAGGTTGTTGTTAAAATAGCTTCACTTGGTAACACTCATGGAATGAGGCATATTTTCTGCCCATATTTGGAGCATGTATTTATTGAGCATGTTCAGATGTAAATGTGTGATAACTGATGGCTGCTAGATAGCCTTTGAACAATTAAAAATCTCCAGTGCAATCATTTCTGTTCTGTAATCGTTATTTCTCCATATGCTGACCTGAGATCCTATTAAAGGAGACTTTCATGTACAGTTCATGCACATTAATCTTTTTTATTGAAACACTCACTATCAGAACTCTGATGTGCAAATAAATGCTTATCCCCATTTTCAGTTGACTGAGATCTTTGCATGAAGTAAAAAGCCAACATTTGCAATATGAAAGTTAGAGGCCTTTTTCTCTTTTTTAAACAGTAAACAGATCAGTGGGAATTTAGCACAGATGCCTTCATTCATTAGCTTCCTGTTTTGGTATGGCCAGCTCATTTGGTAATTTAAATCAACTTTATACACTGTTGATTGTTGTCATCTGTCTAGGCACCCTGGACTCTAAATGGCAGACTTGAAGGTCAAGTATGGCTTACTGAAGGAAGAATTGAATTCAGAAACTATAGTCTGCGATACAGACCAAACTTGGAGTTAGCTCTGAAGCATATCAATCTAACCATCAATGGAAAGGAGAAGGTAAGCATGAGCTTCCAGAAGAGCTACAAGTGTGAGCAGTGCTTTGCAGTGATGAGATCTGGGCAGATGTAGTCCCTGTGTTACACCAAGGTACAACAACTTGTAAACAGGAATGCTGTGGTAACGTATGAGCCATTTTCCATCAATCACATCGCACACTTCTTCTGGTGAAAAACAGTGCTTCCAGGATTGCTGCATGCACTACACATTCTTCTGAGTGAAATTTTGTTTCACAGAGTATTAGCAAAGTTACAGCTAAGGAATTTCACTTTGTAAATCTAGTGCCACATCAACGCCCTGTTCCAGCTTGTGAGTCTTGTAGATATTCTTCCCATTAACGGCTTTCAAGATTCTCTTTCATACAAAACAATTACAAATTCTAAATGATTCCTTTTAAGAATGTAACCCTAGACTATGTGGGTCTTGAATAGCCCTAAAGATTTGATCTGTGTAGGACTGTCTCTTTTCAAAGGCTATACACCAGCCAAGAAAAACGACACAACAGGTCTTTCCAGCTATGGGAAATGATCAACATCAAAAACAAAAGGTTTCCACTGCACTTTACAGATTGGCATAACTGGAAGAACAGGAGCTGGGAAATCCACTCTTGCTGTGGGATTGCTGCGATTAGTGGAAGCTGCGGAAGGAGCGATCCTAATTGATGGACAAGATATTGCTCAACTAGGTCTCCATGACCTTAGAAGCAAGATAACTGTAATTCCCCAGGTATGGAATTAATTTCTAGAATGCTTCAGCAGAGCTGAAAGTCTTAACACATAGCAAGGGTTCAGAAATATTCTATGAGGGAGGGACATTCAAAGATCTCAAAGTTGGAACTAACCTCTATGCTAGTCTCCCATTCAATATTACATTAGCAGATTTGCACCCAGTAGAGAAAACGGGAGCTCATTTTTATAATTAATTTCAAGAGTTGTTTGTGTCTCTGTGCTCAGGATCCCGTTTTGTTTTCTGGCACTCTGCGAATGAATCTTGACCCATTAAACCAATACACTGAGGCAGACATCTGGACAGCTTTGGAACTGACTCAGCTCAAGAACTTTGTTGCGGATTTACCAGATCAGTTGGAATATAAGTGCACTGATAGAGGGGAAAACCTAAGGTACCTTATTTTCAAAAAGACATTGGTAGGGTAGTGCCAGCCTGTGGGCTAAGAGGATGTCCTAGACAAGGAGCCCTTGTAATAAATAAATTAAATGGGAAGGGGGGATAGGGTGAGAGGAAACAATGCCCCGGCAGCAAATTGCCTCATAATTGTCCTATTTAATAGCATGAAATCAAATTATTAAGATGCCAAGTAGAAAACCTTTGAGATTTAATCACTGCGTAGGCTTATTTGTACAGTGCTTCATGCACTGAAATCCTACTCCAAGTACAGATCTCCTGGGTGCGACAGTAATACACACCTTTCATTTCCTTAGCTTGTTTCATGCTGTTATCAGCAGCACCACCAGCCTCAATCAGCCTTTCAGGGAAAGGGAACAATCACCCTTTCATTACTGCTTTCAAAGTAATCATGTAGTCTGACCCCAGGGAAAAGTGACTGCTGCTCTTCATTTACCATCCTCCTTCTTACTTGCAGCACTGGTCAGAAGCAGCTGGTTTGTCTGGCCAGAGCACTTCTTCAGAAAGCCAAAGTCCTCATTCTAGATGAGGCCACAGCCGCAGTAGACTTAGAAACTGATCTTCAGATTCAATCTGCCCTTAGGACTCAGTTCAAGGAGAGCACAGTGTTAACAATAGCTCACCGGATAAACACCATCATGGACTATGACAGGTAATACCTTCAGCCACTTTCAAAGGAGGAAGGAAGACTCAGGCAACATGTACGAACTAGACAAATAACTCTGTATTAGTGAACAACAATTCCATTTCTGTCCCTTTCTTGCTTAATGCTCAAAGCTTTGCTTTTGATCTTAGGTGTTTTTACATCAACTAGGCACCAGTAGTAGGTTAATCAAAGATCACTTATGCCTGTATGATGCATTTCATGCCATGACTTTTTCTTTTTAACCCACTGACAGCTGAACGATGACTACAGCTCTTTGTTTCCTCTTAAAATCATAAAGGTAAAATACACATTCACCTCTAAAACTTGGTTGAATACTAAGCTAGTAGTGAAATTTAATTTAGAAGTAAGTAGAAATGACTTAAGTTTATTGCCATTGCAGGTGTCCCCGGAGGCTTACACATCTGTTTTAATGTTCACAGGATTTTAGTCTTGGATAATGGCCAGATATCTGAATTCAATACTCCGGAACAATTAATAGCTCAGAAGGGACTGTTCTACAGACTACTGGAAGAATCCGGTCTTGCCTGACTCATGGAATACACCATAACACCATCACCATCAGGAATAATTGATGTCTTAATTGAGTTATTACCTTGGTTTCATTCTAAAATGACAGGCATGCCACCAAATCTTGTTTGAGCTATAATTGCAATGGGTAGATGAAAAAAGATGACTTGGGATGCACGTCATTTCCTTAGGTAACTTAGCAATTCCATTTTCATTATGTTTCCAGATACCCAAACCTCACTCTTCTAATGAGGGTGAGAGCCAGAAAACAAACACCTTATTACTTTTATGGTATAAAACCAAACTAAAAGAAAAAGACTACAGCATTTCCCATTTGTGCTGTAAATGGAGCCCAAATACACTGCCGTATTTCAGGATTGCACAGGTTATTTTTAAAAGCAACCAGATTTCATAAAGAACAATAATTTAACTGGTAGCAAGCAAACAACATTTACAGCTTGTCCTAAGTTCCAAGCAAGACAAATTCAACCTTTCACAAATGTTTTAGGACTGCTCACCCAGGCACTGTTCTTACAGATGTGGTGGCCTCCCAGGCAGCAGCTGGATCTAGTCATCCAAAGTGCAGAAACACTGGGGGAGTAGGGAAGAGAACGTGGGATGCCACTAAGCACAAGAGCAGATGGCTGCCTCTTGTCACAGCTGGTGATCAGATCTAATCTATCTCCCTCCATATCTGCTATGGATAGTACCGCCATGAATCATGCTGGGGGAAGGCTGACAGCTTAGACACAGGCATGCTGACACAGGAAAGAGCAACTGAGGTGGTGGGTGGGCAGCCGAATATCATTCATTGCATTTGAAGGCTTGGAGCAGCCCTGCTGACAAACCATGGTTGGTCACAGTGAAGCGTGTCTGAACTCTCGCTACCTCTATTTCCTAACTGAATTTGGTCATGAGGAATTTATGTGGAAGCCTCCTTCTCCAACCCATGGTTCATTCATAGCTGTCTCCTCCTGTGCAAGTTTACCTCCTGTGCGTGTCACCTTGGCACTGCAGAACCTCTGGCATGGTGAATCTTTCAGATGTTATTTAACAAACCAGAACATTATCCAGAAGGAAAGCCTTCCAAAGCTTCTCACAGCACTGGGGGCTGCTGAGTCTCTCCTCAGGGATTGCAACAAGAAAATGTGACGAACAAATCACACTGCAAGTTACTGCTCTTTACCGTGACTTCTTAAAGCATTTCATTTTCTAGAAAGCTGAAATAAAAATTGAATCAAGTATTAAAGTGGCTCAAGTCAGGAGTAATGGTGGAGCGGGTGGGAGAATTCAAACCAGCAAGGGCCAACCCAGACCAGCAAAACCCAGAAGGTTTTTCTCTGACAGCTGTTCAGTAGCCACTTCACCCACATTAAGAGCAGCTAACAATTTGTAGTCGACAGGTGCTTAAGGTAAGTCTAATTGTCCACTGCCATATTGGTGTTAAAATACTAGGAAAGAAGTGTTGTGGTTTTTTTCCCCATACTTTTTCCAAACCAGTATCTGTGGTTAAATAGAGTACCTTACTCAAGGGCAGAGTCAAAAAGATTCTAACAGGCAAGTCATGAATACCCTAAAGGCTGATCACTGGATCTCAAACCAGAAGCATTTAAAACTAGTGAGATGCAAGTTACATGTTTTAACTGTGGTCAAAAAGAAACAGAAGTGCTGGTGTTGCTGGGCAGTTCTGAAATAGACATCTTTTAACATACTGTAATCTTTGGTATAAACATCTTTTAAATATTCTCTTTCTGTTCCTAAGTTGGTAATGAAGGAAAAAGTCAACAGGAGAAAATAATCAAAACATACTTTCACACTGGTAACCTTTGGACAGGCGCTGTTTAGCTGTTGGCTTGCACAACCTAACAGTGAGCAAAAATACCAGCAGCTTTCACACAAAGCTGTGCTGTAAGGGCAGAAGAAAAAGGATTCCCAAGATCACATAGGACCAAAAAAAGACCAACCTGTTTCAGATGAGTAAGAGTCCTCCAACTTTATGTCCAAGCATTACTGTGACAAGAAACTCAAATCTCACAAAAAAAAAAAAAAACAACTTTTTTTTTTCTTTTGAACAGAATGAGCTCTTCTAGGATGTAAGGCACATTCCACATTGCAGCAAACAATGTTAGCCAGGATATATTAAAATGCATCAAATCCGATGCAGTAAATTCAGATGAGATGTTTTTACACTTTTATATTAACATATTTATTGTAAATATATATATTAATAACACCAACAGTAGCTTCACAGGCACTGCAGTGGCACACACATTATAGCTATAAGCTAGAAGATAGACCACTGCAGGAGCTGGATGATTTCAAGTGAAGATAGTGGGCTGTAATACCAGCAGTGCCTGCTGGATGGCGCCAAACTCTTGTATTCGCTGTCATGTGCCATCATGCCAGATTTCACTTACCAAGTCTTGAAAATGCCCCAAACACTCAATGAGCATTAGGTATGCGCACAGCAATGAAGTGGTGTGCCAGCACAATGGTATGCAAGCACAATGAAAACAGATTAAATAAGGAAAACGTACTGGCTTTATTGCCAGTTTCTAAGACCTTACCTTGCAGCAAGTTACATCATTTTCTGCAAATGTTCCCAGTGGCAATGCCTGCAGGGCTCAGCACATGGGCCTCTTTCCTAGCTGAAACTGGATCTGTCACTGCTGTCCTGCTCCTACCTCAAGGCACCCCAAAGACTACACAACACTGCTTGCACACACAGGTTCTGGGGGAAGAAAGCTGTATTCATTATCTTTGCATGCAGTAAAAGTTAATTTACACTGATCTTCATAATGTATAATGCAATTTTGCTCAAGTCACATTCAGACAACATAGTCACACGTAATCAGGATCATGAATCAATGCAGCAATAGCACAAAGCACTGGTGAGCGTTTTGGGCGAACAGAAAGGTGTGCCTGCTCCAAAGCTGGGGCAGAATGATTTGTGCCAGCAAGCGTATGAATATATAAAACTGGGAGAACAATGACACATTAATATCTACATCATTGAAAAAGAACAAGACAAACACACAACAAGCAGTCTTGTGGCCCCTTGTTGCACTATTTATATGGTTATCTGCAAAATACAGACAGCCTTTTGGACACACAGTGCCCTGAATGTCGCATGCAGCCCATGAATAGGACTGAGAATACGCAGTGACACTTTCTAGTGTACCGAGCTGGACATAGCAAGTGCAGTTTAAGTCATTTTTACTTGTGCAACTCCACTACAAACACAACAGAAGTTTAGTTCTACAAGTTCTGTATTTCAAACAGCTCTTGCTCTCAAGCGCTGTTCCATTGCTTTCACAGGACTTACTTGTACAAATAGGTTAAGGTTTTTAAATCTCAGTTAACCAGCATGCATTTAGACACCTTTAGGAACCACTTGCTGTGCATTAGGAATTCAATTTGCTCCAGTCTTTTCACCCTTTCATCCATCACAAGGCTGCAAAAACCTTAGGTGATTTGAAAAGCCAAAACCTACCACTCCTCCCCAAACTCCCAAACCATTCCTTGCACATTCCACTCCCACGGAGGAAGTTAACAACAAGCCACCACTCAGGACATGTGGCAGACAAAGGACATGGACAGCATGGACAAAGGATCTTACCCACAGCATCAATAAATCCTCCTGCACTGATCTATTATTACCTGTCTGCTCAGCAAACTGCAGCGTTCAAATTACAAAACAAAGCATGAGATGTGGCCCACCCCTACCACATCAGTTATTCGCACTCAAGGTTTCTTAGCCACTTCTACTTTCAAGGAAAAAATAAAAAAAACCTGCCAAAGCTAAGCCTGTCAACCACAATGCAAGAAATGACACACCACGTTATCTTTCAAACTTTTTTTACTGCAAGTTCTTTGCAAATATTTGTATAGTCATTACAAAAAAATACCAAAGAAAATTTCAGTCTATTCAATTTCAGAATCATAATTTACAAAAAAAATAAATAGCTTTACTCTAAAGAAGACAACTGTCTAGCATTAATATCAGCAACATCAAGTCCACATTCTCAGAGTACTGAACAGTTGGGTCCATCTGGCTTAGTTTGCCTTCTTCCAGCATTTTCCTTTAATATAAGACTAATTATAACATAAGAAATGCAACTTTTCTTTCTTTCCATAAAAAAATGAACATTCAAGCAAAGAGCTTGCAAATCAGACTCCACTGCTGACTGAATTCTTAGACCCCTCTGACACACAACATAAAAACAGTAACACAGTTCTTTGCTTCAGTTAAGTTTTTTTTTTTTTTTAGTTTTTTTTCAAGCTACTGTAACAGAACAGTTTCCCAGAAGATTTAAGAGTCAACAGCAGCAGCATGAAGGGCTTGTGTCTTTGATATAAGGCTAATGGTCCTTGATGTGGCTGAGCTTTTATTAAAGCACAGAACTCCTAAAGCCAAGGGTATTACAATCAGTATCACTCTGAGCCTACAACCTCTGCTCAAGCAAACCCTGACTTCTCAGTCTAGTCCCCCCAGGCATAAGCAGGATTCTCCACCCAAGTCAGAATTCCTGAGTGAACCAGGTGTAAAACCAGGTAGTGCACACTGCAACATACCAACTGCTGCAAGGTTGTTTTTGGAGTGATTGTCATTCCAAACATGGTTAAATACTGTTTTGAAGTTGACTGTGCTTCTTCATATCAGCACTACTGACATAGTCTGGTGAACTTGCTGCTGTACGCTGTAAACACATGTGAAACCTTTAGGAGAATGCTTAAAAGCATTAACCACGTACAGTAACTGCCATAATGAGAAATCTGGCACGCATTATTTCACAAGAAGAAAATCTTTGGACTATAGGACTATATGCCACAAAATGTTCCGAGTGCATCCCACAATAAATGGCTCATCAAATAAGGAATCAGCAAACAAGCAAATAGCTAGCATTTGCAGAAATACTTTAAAAAAAAGGGGGCTTCCGAACATAAGGGCAGATGAAAAGAAAAAGCTTCTCTGAACTTCTCTGGTGAATCACTCCACCTTACATTCGAGCATATAATGACAGATGTCAGGCAAGAAAAACTAAAAGTCTTTGAAGTTCTTTTGCACAATGTATGCACTTCTCCTAAAGCTGGCTAAAGTCAACAGAAAGAAGAAAAAAATATTGCATTTTTACGTTACTTCCATTGCTGTGCTCTGGCTGACTTCATTAGGTCTGAAACTGAACTGTACAATTCATACCAGCCCAGGGGAAGTCATAGTTCTTTTAATGTATCATCTCCTTTTTCCCCATCATGTTCAAATTCTACACCAATCCTGAATCTTTGGCCATGCTATAGAAAATGCCTTTTTCCTGAAGGAGGTTGTCTGGGCTACCACACTCCACCACTTCGCCTCTGTCCAGGACTAAAACTCTGCAAAACAAGGATAAAAAAAAAATGGTCACAAGCAGGTCAGTCCAGAATGCCAAAGGGAACAGATGTACGTGTACACACAGAAATTGACTGTAGCACAGCCTCTATATGCAAGGAAAGAAGGTCCAGACTGTATGAGTGAATGGAGGTTTTCACCTCTGTCCTTCCAGATGACTTTTCCAGTCTACTACTTACATGGCATAAATTTACCTGGTCATTGGCAGGCTGGCGTTACGACTTTTGAGTGTGCTTTGAGCCAACCAGAAACTAGGTGGCAGCACTTTCTCTCAGAGCCCCTGAGACCTTCCAAATCTGGAACACCACTGCCCTAACACCGTATCACATCTGCTGCTGTTAGATTCTGCTGACAACATACAAACACAGACAAAGCTTGTGCAAAGCTTGTGCAAAGCAAAGGTACAGCTGTAATTAGGAAATTCACCATGCAAGTCACTACAGTCAAAGTCAGTTCACAGTACAAATGCTGCCCTTTGGCTACCTCCACCAACTGGCCAGGCACTGCAGAGATGCTGCCCAGGCCCTTAAGCAGGTGCTGCTGCCTAGTGTTACTGGCTGCAGTGACTGAATTAGGTGTTAATCTATGGTGGTAGTGCTGCTGGTGCTGTGCCTGGCATAGGCAAAGCTCTGCTCTCTTATCTTTCATTATTGACAGTGCAAAGAAAGGCCTACAAGAGTACACAATCTTATCAGTGGTCACTTTGCTCTCTGCCACACTGTGATAAAAAGAACAAGAGAGCTTAAGACTGAAGTTATAAGACACAACTCTGCCCTCAATCACATCACCGCAAGGCTGCTGAGGATGAGGGAGGTCACATGAACTAAAACCAAAACTGAAGGAAAGAGAAATGTCAAATAAACTTTGGACAAAGGCAGGATCTGCCCCTCCGACTCCTTACACTGCTTGTGCCTGGTTTAGGGTATGTGTTCCTGAAAGCTCTGAAGCCTCTTTCAGCTGTGCCTAAATTAGGGCAAGACCCAGGAATAGACTCCTGTTGTCCTCCTTGCCTCCCTTCCCTTCCTGGTTTGCCTGGGCAGGCACAGCATGACAGCAGTGCAGCACAGGGATCAGAGCAGCTTCCCGGGCCAAGCACAACCTCCGTAAGCCAGAACAAAACAACACAACCCATCCAAACCACACAACTCACCCAAACCACCATTTGAGCAGCTCTGTGGAGTAATGGCTAAAAACAATACACTGGGCAGCATTTATCTAGCACAATAATCCTCTTCTAAGTAGAGCACAATACAGGCTACACGTGCCATTCTTCAAGACAGAAACTCTATTACTTTACCTTGTGTAGTCCATGATTGTGTTCAGACGATGTGCTATAGTTAAAACAGTACACTCCTCAAATTGAGACTTGATTGTTGACTGTATGAGGTTATCTGTCTCGAGATCAACAGCAGCTGTGGCTTCATCCAGAACAAGGATTTTGGACTTCCTGAGCAGAGCTCTTGCCAGGCACACCAGCTGGCGCTGTCCCACACTACACAGATGGGATGGGAGGGTGGAGGAGTAAAGAAGTCAGAACAAGTTAGCAATATTCGTGTCGAAGCCCAGCAATTCCTGTAAGAACTCCTCTGTAGTATGTGTGCCAAGAATCCAGCAAAATAGACAAGGTTCTTACTGCTTCACTATAAAGTATTTAACAGCATCTTAACTACAAGATCTCCCTCATAATGAAGTCTAGAGAATGTAATAAAAGTACACTACAAATGGTTTCAGCATCCCTGAATCAACATAATGTTGAGGACTGGACTTTAAATGGTTTCTACAGATTGAACACACAATCCTGTTGCAGTGCAAAAAGCAAGCTAACAACTGCCATAGAAAAGTTGCATCTATTGGGCATGAGCCATCGTAAGTTCAGAGCATTTGCTATAAATAGTAGGCTGCTGCTACTAAAATCCATTCCAAGACTGCCCAAGCTGGGAAGTCAAACATCACAGCATTTTCTGAGTGTTTCTTAAATTAAATTCTCAAACTTGAGAGCTTAAAGCCTGTTTGATAAAACCTAATTGTTTGGTTGCCTGTTCACGCATTAAGACTTTCCCATCTCCTCCCCAAATTCTCATACAAGGAAAAAATAAACAACAATGAAAACACCACCAAAAAAAAAAAAAGACTGCTATTGGTAGTGCCTAGCTACATGTTGAAGTGAACTGTAAGCTTTCTGGAAGTAGAAAGTCTAGCTGCAGATGTGAGGGCACACACACACCTCTCAGTTCCTGTTTAGCTCATAAGGCAGTTTTCACAAGCACTGTTTCTTTGACATACCTGAGGTTCTCTCCACCTTCAGCACATTCGTGATTAAGTTTATCAGGCAGGGCTGATACAAAATTTTTCAGGTGAGCCAATTCCAAAGACCTCCAAATGTCTTCATCAGTGTGTTGGTCAAAAGGATCAAGGTTCATACGCAGTGAGCCAGAAAATAATATTGGATCCTAGTCATAGAAAGGGGTAATTGACAATTCCCACAGATCATGGCAAAGGCTCCAAAAATACTTCTAAGATAGTGGAA
Source organism: Heteronetta atricapilla (assembly GCA_011075105.1). Taxonomy (NCBI): domain Eukaryota; kingdom Metazoa; phylum Chordata; class Aves; order Anseriformes; family Anatidae; genus Heteronetta; species Heteronetta atricapilla. The sequence continues at coordinate 9,552,498 of CM021744.1, forward strand.
GGAAAACAACACATCCAGCTCCCATTGCACGTAAGCCCATCTACTGGATTTAGAAGACAGACCTCATTTTTTCCAGCAATTTATTCATCCTCACCCTTACTCCTTAGGCCTTTTAGAGGCCTGACCTGTGCCTCCTGCAGACTCTGGCAAACTGTAAGTCAATAACTCACAAGTACAGAAAAAAAAAAAAAAAATCAGCCAATTTCTTTTTTTTTTTTTTTTAACTGGTCTGCTGATTTAAAGCCCGAGCACTCCCTGTCCAGTCTGCTGTCAGCAGGGACAGCTGCATCAACTTTACACCTCCTACAGAATTACACCATCTGTAAATATTTCAAAAGTCTTTACCTGCAATATTAATGAAATGAATGCATTTCCTTCTTGGATATGGACAAATATTACTTTGGAAACACTTTTGGTCTAGCAGTCCCTGACTAATGCAGAGTAATCAAAAAGAGCTTTGCAAAAACGCAAAGTTCCCCCACAGATTTCCAAAAGAAGCAGTGCAAAAAGTCTTTCACAGTGCATTCGCTTGTTTTTGTTGGAATGCTGCAAATGTGATTTATATAACCACATCATGGTCCTGTTTTGAATCCGAACAGGAAGGTAATAAATGCTATGCAGTAAGAACAAGACGACTCGAGTCTGAATGCCCTGTTCTTGTAAAGCCATGTGCCCAAATGTTTTGGACTATCAACCCCACAGTTGCTGGGCTAGACAGGGATGGTTATGTGCATATTTCTGTGAGTGACGAGTACTGCATACCTCACAAGATAAATATATTCCCCATAGTACACTGCAGAAAGTGGACTTGTACAAAATGAGTTCTGGCAATGGCATGATTTCACACCTACCTGAGGAATGATGGTGATCTTGAACCGCAAGTCATGAAGTCCTATCTTTGCAATGTTAATTCCATCAATAATAATTTCTCCTTCAGCTGCTTCATTGATCCGAAACAAGCCTAAAGTAAGAGAGGATTTTCCAGCTCCCGTTCTTCCTACTATTCCTATCTGTTGGAAAGAAATACAGCAACAACTTACTCTAAGGCAGGGTTAAAGCACTTGCAAGAATCTACTTGAAAGAGACACGTTGTCAAAAGGTTGTTATATTTTTGGGCTATCAACATCCCAGAACAGTACAACTAACTGGAGTTGATGAAATTAGAAGAGAAAAAATATTAGTGGATATGAAAAAGAAAGGTAATCTCAAAATAGCAACCTACTTGCAGAAGTTTTTGATTTTTGTAGAAAGGCAGATGGAACCAGGTAGAGCAGGCCACAGATTCCCTAACCTTTTTTTTTCCATTCATACTTCACAGCTATAATTTCTGTTTTGACCTTTATCTTCTCTTCTTTGGATTTACAGAAAATTTATAGCAAAAGCACTCAATTTCTTAAATTTTGCTTCCCAATTAGTCTGAAGTATTCATCAATTGTTTTCTTTTTTTATTAAAAATATTTTAAAATTGGTACTTTGGTTGGTTATCTCATCATCTGCATTTTCTATCCAGTCTTGGGGTAGCATTCTGCCCATATTTGCATGTAGAAAACATGCACTCAGAAAAACAAATCCCAAGTTGGATACCACAACTAAGCAGGCCTGCTAAGTATAAGTGTCTCTCTAGTACTTTTTATACTGTTGTGCAAGATCACACTATTATTACACGTCAGAGAGTGCACTCGGTACTGAGGTGCATGCGGGCACACACACACATCTACCACAATCAGAGTCTGGCCAAATCTAGAGGATCTGCTCAAGTCCCAGTTTTTTTCCTGCAGAGTCTCACCTTACAATTTCTGCCTCACCAAAGCAGAGCTCCCCCTTCTACTTAATAGCTCATTTTCTTGAGGTTAGTAGAAACTTTTAACTCCTCTGCAAGGTGTCAACCTCTTTGCCTATGGCAAACAAATTAGCAAAGCAGTTCAGAAGTCTCTGGGATGGGAAGAGAAGGTAGCACAGCGTCCTTGCCTTATGAAATGAGACCAAAAGATACTTCATGAACCCACATTATAAAAGTGTGTTTATCCCACGATGTAGGATGTCCCTTAAAAAGGGTAAGAGCTTGCTGCAGCCACCAATTACAGTAAGATTGATTTTACAGAAGCTCTTCTGGCTCTCAAGGACCTAAGAGTATCCTACAGAAGGGGATTGGACCCCTCTTTGGATGACTAAGCCCAAAGTCTTAGTCGTCTGATACTAATTGAGATTCATTACCTTCTCACCCCCATTTATGGTGACATTTATGTTTTTCAGAACCAAATCCAAGTCTTCCCGGTAGCGTAAACCATAACCTCGAAACTCAACCTTGCCCTCCTCAGGCCAGGTGCTTGCTGGAGCAGTTTGTTCAATGCTCCATTCAGCCTGAAAAAAAAACAACACAAGCATATCTGATCAGTTTCTCCCTCAACTGGGCACAGGCTCAGAGGACATAAGGAAAGCAATTAAGAAAAATCCTGTTAGTGTATATAACTTGCAAAAGGAACTGTGATGACGATGGGACAAAAAAGGAAGAGGGCTGCCCCAAGGCAGATGAAACGGTGGATGTAGTCATGGGCTTTGCTAGCACAAGTGTCACTTGCAGTGTCACTTGCTAGATAAAGCTGCTTCTTACGAACAGCAGAATCACAGAGGCAGCATGTACTGAGATAACCTGCTTATGCAACACCATCAGAGTAAGAAAAGCACTGGGAAAGCCAGGCATATAACTAGAAGCATTTCAACTGAGACAAAAGATTTACAGGGTGGTAAAATAAACAACTGCTGCCTCAGCCTCCCACAGGGGTGGGAAAGGAGAGAGCGCACTCCACTGTATTTACTGCCAGTGCCAAACAAAGAGGCTTTTAATGACACAAACACCAGTCTACTACCAGACCCTGAGAAAAAGTTCTAACAAGGGTCCTCTTAAGGTTTGGCTACAAAAACAGTGATGCAAGTCAGGTTCTCCAGAGACAAGCATGTCAAAGAGGAACCACAGGGAACTGTGTTCTGTAGCCAAAAGGTGCACAACTGCAGATGTAATAACTTGTTAGGTGATCTGAATCAAAACAGAGAAGTAAATTGTCCTTACTCCTCCCGCTGACAGCAAAAAGAGAAACACAAGAAACCAGTTAACCACTGAAAAAAACAAAACCAGATTTGCAGAACTTGACTGCTTAATCCAGGGCAGAACAGCAGACTCATTTCCTAAATAACAAGTTGTTAATATTGGGAGTGTACACCTCAAGAGCACCCCCAGGAAACCCCTTTAAGACACAGCCTGTCTCTAGAGAACAATGAGAGCATGAAGCTCTATCAAATCCCTCAGCTCGGAGGACGTGTTTTTACAAGCATTAAGGCAACCACAGGTTCCTTACAGACTTGTTTGTAACACCCAGGTAGGCTGCATGCAACCTCACGTCAAATGATACAACCACAAGTCCTGGAAACATCCACCAAGTGCTAGCTGTGGTGGACGACCCACTGTACCTCCTTCTCCATTTCAGCATATTCTTTGACTCTTTCTACAGCAACAATGTTGGTTTCCAGTTCCGATGACATACGAACTAGCCAGTTTAAGTATGCTGTAATCTGCAAGAGAAGAGGTTTAAAAGCAGTTTACACTAAGCAGGTTAACTGTAATTAAAACCAACAACAACAAAAATAAACACACAACCAAAGCACTGCAAGTTCATAGAATGCATAAACACAGGTATGATTTTGGTTAATCAGTGCTGGACAGGAGAAAAATCCCAATGCCTAACATGCATGGGATGAGTCTTCTTAGTCACACCTCCTCACATGTGAAGGGCATGGAAGGAACGTCCCCCATTTTTCCAGATGGTTTTTATTTGTAAAGTTTATTCTCTTTCTGTGTTCCTTACATTAGTTTTCCCTCTGAAGCTTGACCAAGAACGTGGTTTTCTAATGCAGTCTTACAATTCAGAGTAGTTTTTTTTTTTTGTTTAACAGTAAAATTACCTGCAGCGAATAGGACACTGAAAGGCCAACCAGCCCTGGACTGAGTTTGTTGCGTGCAATCACTGCGAACAATGCCGCAAAGAGAACAATACAGTTCCCCACATACTCAAGCCGGACAGCCAACCATCTGCAAGACAGAAAAGACATCATTCATCTTTCCAGCAATTCATCCACAGAGAATTAGGAATGCAGTCAACCAATGTTGTCACACATCTTGCTTTTTAGTAATACGGCATCCGAGTACCGCCACTGACATAGCAACTGTAAGGTATTTGGGGTCCTACTCCAGCAGCATGCAAACCTAGAGGCATCCAAAATGAATAAATCCTTCAGGGGCATTAATTCCTGTTTTAGTTCAGAAAGCAGATGTGGTTACGTTGGGATCAGCAAATAAGTTTTTATAAATACTACCCAGAAAGCAGGAACTCTCAGAAAGAAAAATTCAGAATCACCCTTAATTCTATTGCAGAAGTTTAAGCAAAAAGAAACATCCACAAAGGCTTCCCTACCCTAGACAAATACACTGACAGCTGAGTGATAAGGCAGACAGGCAATAGCACCATACCTTCCCATTATAACTTCCTTTCAGTATTTCAACCCCACCATTACCTGTTTGCCACAATGCTTGGATAATAAGCTTTCTGATTTTCATCCACTTTCATGTCATTCTGCTTTATGAAACGTTTCTGCTCCTCAAAGGCTCGAATTACACTGACCCCCAGCAGGGTCTCGTTGAAGTGAGAATACACAGGAGAACGACTGACAGACTCAAGGCGTTTGAGCTGGCGAGAAGTGGCCACATAAAATCTCTGCAAGTCAGAATATGAAAATTACGATTATGTCCAGATTACATTTTACAAGACAGAGGGAATCATGAGAGAGTTCCCTGCCATTTAGGCTGTTAGTTACAGAGATTCAACTTAAATCCAGAAATACACGCCTTCTCCAACACTTCTAAGCCTAAGAAGATCACACTACGTACACTGTCTTTAAACAACTGCCAACCAAACCATATCATGTGATAGCCACTTTCTTCTTTGCAAACTTACTTAAACTGTACAGAACTGAGTCTCTGAATCATGCATCATTGCCTTTAAAACTTCCTAGTGGAGCTTTACAGATTCACGAATTCAAGAATCAAAGCCAGGTATCAGCTCCTTCTCTCACATTTGTACTCTCTCTGCCAGATTCCCAACAGTAAAGCGGAGTGAAGCAAGCACATCCTGCCTACATAAGACAGAAGTGAAAAGCTGCTGTTGCTTTTCTCAATTGGTAAACAAGTTTCTGACAAAACAGGCACATGAGCTGAAAAGTATACATAGTTTTCTAAAGGTCTTCCCAACTCTTTTGTTTGGAAGAAAGCTTTGGAAAAGTTCATAGATTTTCTACATATGGGCTCTAAGCAGCAAGATACATGCAGTTTGCCTCAAAGTCTAATGGCATTTTATAAAGCCTGCTTAGGTATTAAAGGATTACCTCCTGCACACAGAAGTCATTCTACACTTGACGACAAAAGGAAATGCTCTGCTGTAGTCAGCTAATCAAGCCATGCAAAGCACAGTCAGCCAAGCATGACAAGTCAAACACACTAAAACCAGACCTATTCCAGAGAGAACAAAACTGACTGAAGTAGAGGACACGTAACTGCTGGTCCAGCTGACCTTGGCCAAGCCCCTACCTGCACAAACAAGTAGACAAGTCCCAGAGGTGGAATAATGACAGCAGCTATAGGGGTGGCCAGCAAAATGATGATGCAAGCCCCAATGACGTTAAACGTTGAGCCCATGAACATCTTGATGATTGGTGGAATAGTGGAGTCAATGGTATCTATCTCCTTAGAGAAACGGTTCACCAGATTTCCACTGGGTGTACGTTCAAAGAAACTCATTGGAGACCTGAGGACATTGTGCAGCAGGTTAAGGTGCAGGTGTCGTGAAGCAAATATTCCCCCTATTGACACGACCATCGAGTAGCCAAATACAGCAATACCTGGAACAGAAGACTTGTTTTTAACTGCTCTCATCTCTCACGCAAAACATTTTCCTTCATTTTGTCATCACGCAGAATTAGCACGTATCTAGTACAATAATCCTGAGAACTGGAGTTCATTACCGTTAGACCTGGCAATTACTTAAAGAAATTTAAAAACTTTTTCAGTGAACATAGCACATTTCTCTCATGGAAGTATTTTTCTCCATTAAAAAAGTGGTGTGTAATACAATTAGAGAGAACACCAGCCTATGCAGCTCAGCGAGGCCGAGGCAGCATAGCTAAGGCCTCCTGTGATATACTGTCCCTGCAAGCCAGGCAAGCACAGTTTTTTGGCAGGCCAAAGGGCTATTTCTCAGATCAGATGTTTTGTTACCTGGCTTATCAGCCCTTGCAACCACTTTTGTTCTTGTTTTGTATGAATGAAAGAAAAAGAAATTCAGTAATTAAATAGACTAAATAGTTTTATATGTCAGTTTACTTGTTATCAGTTTAACAAGCTTTCTGTCTTTCTATGAAATAAATACTCAAGCCCTAGTAAACTGCTCCTGCAGCTCTGGGGATACAAAGTCACCAAGAGCATTAGAAACATTCTGAACCAGCTATTATTAAAACAGGTAAATCAGGCAAACCTTGAGAAATTCCCAGTGCTCCATACACTCCCAGTCTGACATTTGTATACTGCTGTGTTCCATTGATAACAGGATCATCTGTCCATAAACTCAGCCAATAGTTGGAAGCCAGGGAGGCTATATGGTTACACACGAAGAGGAAAATGCTCAGAAAAGAGATAAAGAGTCCAATAGCTTTCATGTAGTCCCAATATACTGTTGCCTTTACCTGAAGACAGAAGGGCGGAAAAATGTTTGTATAAGTATTTTTTTCATATATTCATTTTGCAGATTAAGTTTCAAAGCCAGCAAATTCCCTTTTCTTCAACCACTATTTAAAGTTAGCATTCCTGCATCAAGCCATAAAAACATGACAATTACATGCTAAAAAGCCACTGACCTGGAACACAAGTTGCAAGACATTCTGTGGATATGTGCCAAACCCAGTATCCCTCCAGGGCAGGCACACATCATCTTTTCCTTGTCGTCCAAGGGAAGGAAAGGGAGCGCTGCTTTAAGTAACACAGAGCATCTGTGGCAGAGCCAAAAACTTCACTGGGGAGTTCCAGATTTTGTTTCTCTCTTTTTATCACAAGATTATACAGCCTTTAATTAAACCCTTGCTTCATATGGCTTGTATTCTATGATCTCTTGTAAAACAGGACTCCAGCAACATTGCTAGGAGGTGTAACTACCATTTTCCCAGGAACCACACTCTCTAGTTTCTCAGAAAGCCCTGGGTTATCCTGGGATTAGATACTTGTGTCTACAGTGGAAAATTGGCTTAAGTTCAGCTGAGTCAATTCCAGCTCCTTACACTGAAGGATAAATTTCACCAGGTCACCTAATTTGTTACAACTTTGCAACCTCTTTCTAAAAGAACAAACTGCAAGTTTGCCATTTCTTTGAAGCTTTGATGTGGTCAGGCTCATCATCTTAAGAAGTGTTGAAGTCAACATTCTTTCTGCAAGCGAACCTGGGGCTCTGCTTTAGGACCAGAAAGCACAGCAACACTTTCATGGAGCTCTGCACAACAAGCAGCGAGTCCCACAATTCTCGCAACCCTTTCTCACCCCAACTAAACCCTCTTCGGAAGCTTTTTTTCTCCTCACGTGGACTTCTCTGAAACTGAAAGAGGATGCAGGAAGTGGGAACAGGAGACCTTACCCTCCCCGTCTTTGCTGTGTCAGCCTCTGTCAATTTCCAGGAATTCTTTTCTGCAAGTGGCTTCTGCAGCTCTGCTGTGCTGCTCTGGTGCTGTGACTTCCCAGTCTCTCTGCTGTATGTTGAAGAGTTACTGAGCTGCCTGTTAAAAAAAAATTGTTTTTAGTCTTGGAAAACACATGCCAGGTGTCTGCTTCATAAATAGACTTAAACAGCCTCTGGCTGCAAGTCACTAGCTTGTATTATTCTGGTGATAATCAATCTCCTAATAGCCATCAGCTAGAAAGTGATTACCATTGCTTCTGTCCCCTCTCACTGCACGCTCCTAATCCTCCCTGATGGCATTCACTTCTCAAGTACTCATTTCCAGATACAAGATAACTGGGTAGGCAGTCAAATAAATCTTGGTTGAACAATCAAACTCCAGAAAGAAAAATGCCATGGTGAACATCAACATCATCATAAACAGTGCTGCTGTTAAAATGCTAAAACTGTACCACCACATGCAACAAAACAGGCAATTTTACTCCCAGTCACTCATTACCTTCCAGAAATACAGTATCTCTAGAGTGCCAGAAGAATAGGGCATTGACTGCGAAATGATTTTGGGAAGGTACTATCAGTGATTGCCTCGGGCCTCTCTTAAGTGTAACAGCAGCTGTACTATGTCAGGGTAACGGCCCACATAGCACTACTTGCTATCTGTTAGTGGTCAAACCCTTGCAAAGACTACTAAAAGTGTCCTAGCCAATACATTACTCACCACTTTATGTGAGCCAAATCCATGGTATCTCATAACAATGCAATTGTTTCTGCACATGGAAAGCTGAGTAGCCTGAGAATAAGTCACCATGGTAAGAGAAAGGAGTGTATTTGTCTTTAGGTTAACTTTATACACCTGGTAAAACCATGCCAAGGTGTTCTGCTCCAGGCTGTGTTAATTGAATTACCTTCCATACCAAACTGTGCAAATTCAGTGCATATCTAACAAGTGTGCATACAGTGCCCTGAGATACAAGTACTTCTTCCGACAAGTGGACTTGCAATATGCACCCGTTTTGGAAGAATGAAGACCTGTCTGAGGTCAGAACAACCAAAACTGGATGACTTTTTCAGCAGCAATTTTCAATGCCACACTGTGCAGGAGCTGGGATACCAAGCTGCTTCCAAGCTGTACACAGCAATTTGCATGAGACTAGAAACTTCAAGGTCAGCCAAGAATCACAAGTGCAAACTCTGAAGTACTAAAATGGAGCACGTGTATACTGAAGCTGTAGGTAAATATTTCTTCCAATAAATTAATAGTTAGGTCATATGGTAGGTGCTCCTCTGCACACCCACAAAGGAGCTCAGGAAGACAACGGCAGGAAAGCAACCTGTTGAACAACTCTCAGTGCCACCACCAGAACCATCTGCCCATCAAAGGTCCATTTGCACAAGCCCAGAGGAGCAAAAATGGGTCAGCTGTGCGAACATGGACATCCTAGCCAGCCCTGTATACACACATGCAAGACAGCCTGTACCAGCAGCAGGAACAGGGCTGCAACCTCATGGGCTCGTGTGCTCAGGTGCTAGCAAATGGATGATTGGCTGGGATCCAGCAGCAGCTGCTAAGCAAACTGTGCTCAGCTGCTGGAGGGATTCACCGTGTACATATATATAACGCATTCTACTTGCGAACCTCCATCCTGCTCAACCAGAGAGGGGAACTGGATGAGGTCATTGGTGCCCTTTCCTTTGTGTGGTTGCTCTAAATGTTTGATCTGCGTGGCCTGTCATGTATATCCATGCTATGTGTGTGTGCTCTGGGTGCGTATGCTTGCTGGGAACACATCTTCAGCCTCGCTACTGGCTGGACCTTGAGCCATGAAGCAGCACCAACCTCACCTCTTTCAGGCTGCTGTGTGTGACATGATAAATTTTCCTCCCACAATTACTTTAAACACCAAGTTACTGTTTGTCCATGTCTGAGTAAAAGGACAGGAAATTAAAACAAAACAAAAAGAGAGAGACTGCACACCTATGCATCAACTTTCCAGGGGCTTCGTTCACAATCACTCCATTTTCTACAGGCTTTCCTTCCTTTCCAGATGGACTACTTGCATCTGGGGGGGGAACAAAAAAGAAAGTAAAGTAAATATGAAAATGGTAGGAAGAGACATCAAGGTTTAATTACAATTGAAAATGCCAGGTGCAATCATAGTGTGCAAACAAAGGGGAGAACACAACTGAGTATTTACATATGCTAACAGATAATTGGTTAGATGAGCAAATCAACGTAGTTCCACCCCCAACAGGATTAGTTGACAAGACAAGGAATATTTATTTTTCTATTTTGCTACCAAATGTAGGTCAGCAATAACAACTTAACATAATTATGAGAACATACTTGATGTTAAAGCACACAATACCAAGTAATGCTATGACTCACAGTGGAAAAAAACGCTCCAACCATCTTCTGTTTTGCAAACCACATTGTTAATACACTTAACGATTTTTATTTCACAAAACAACAAGACACTCTAGCAAATGGAGTGCAGCTATATGAACAGATGGCAGGTGATGTTAACTTCGAGCCTTCCTGCAAAACGAGGCAGGAAGCAAGGTACAGAAGTACCCTGAGTACCCTGTTTTTAAGCAACCACCGGAGTCAGATTCATTTAGGCACAGATGTTTCTATGAATGTCACTTAAGAAAAAAAAAAGGTTTTTTATCCTATTTGTAACAAGATGTAGAACACACATCAAATTGCCTAATACACTTCACAAAACCTGTCACCTTGAAATATTAAGCTTTCTCTTAGAAATTTAGTTCAGTGTAATACATTGCTACCAACAAAATTCCTAGATTTATGTCCTCATTTTCCTAACACAAATGACTTTGATCCCTAAAAAATTACTGTCCATTATGTGAAACTTTATTATCATGTATGAAAGTTAATTCACAATTTCTAACAAAAAGAATTTTTCATTCACATAATCTATGAGGACAAAGAAAATCTCACCTGCATCTACTAGAGATATACAGGAAAATTAGTGTAACTTCAAATTCTAAATTTTCCTGTTTTTTCTATAAAAGCAAAATATATGCATTAAGCAGTTCATCAATACATCAAGTGGGGGTTGCTTGAACTTAAACCTGTTCCTTCCTGTGCCTGTCAACTGAGCAGTGGTTCACTATTCCAATAACCAAAAGCTAATCTGTTCAGTGTGGTCCAGAAGCAGAAAAAAGCAAAAACAATGGCAAACAGTGAAAGCTTCAATGACTTCATTCTTATTTTTAATTATATGAATAAGACCAAACAAATACGAGACTGTTTGTTATTTGAAGCACTTGATACGTTTTCTTTTGAAGGGCCCCCACAGGGAAACAACAAGCATTCCAGCATCACTGAAGCTCTAAACCCATGTGAACAAAGCAAAGCCCCAAGTAAACCTTCCTCCTTTAGCAGCTCTTACATTTGATTTCTTCTCTTAGGCTGCAAAGGTTTCATGCTTACACTGCATTTACCTCTTCTGAGAGAGAAGTACTAAAGATTACCATAATAATTCTGGCACACGCACCTAAGGTAGAACAGGTGTATAGGGAACAGTGATAGGGTGTGAATAGCCATACGAGAACAAAAGGAACCTTCAGGGCTCAATCCTGAGCGCTCCCTCTCTGGGTACACTCACTACACTCCTAAATCCAGAGGGGGAGATGCACCTTTAAAGCTTATTCAAAGTTTCCTTGTGAAAGTAAGATCAAGATTCACTGCTGACATGAGTCATCTACAAGCTGACACTCCAGTTATTGTAGTAGCACAGAAATAAGCCACATGCAACCCAAGCCAATGCCTTATGTTATGTAGCTCACATTCTAATAATGACTCAATCTCTTCTGCAAAGTACAGCTACTTGCATTGCTCCACCACATGCACTAGTGAAAACCCATGGCAAAAAGAAGTAGTTACCTGTCTCTAGAGGTTGAATCGTTCCTTCTAACGAAGGATCTGAGTCTAAAAGCATAGTAATTAACTATTTCCAGAACACACACAACCATTTTTCAACCTTTACAAGCACAAATGCATAAAAGTAGCATGACCTAAACCACAAAGACAAAGAGAAGCCCAAAGCAGGATCAAATTTACTAAAATAAGTCTCCTTTTAATCCCTCCTCTTGTATTAAAAGAAAAAAAGGCAACCTTGAGGAAAAAAAAATCCAACATGTGGCTGCAAGTGACAGATCACAAAACTTCATTCAAGATACACGCTAATGGGGGGTAGTAAGTGTTCTGCTATTGTCTTGCTTTAGGTACATAACTGCCATGAGAGGAGAGCTGTGGCAGCAAAGGCTTCCTTCGTCCCACCTTCTGTGTAGTTACCAATTACAACCCCACATGAGCAGATTAGTAAGGACCAGTGAGATACTTCCCTCTTCCAAGCTTCTTGGTACCCTACCAGAGCTCATCTTGAATCAGTATTTTCTTCTGCCATGTGGAGACTGCAAAGGTTTTACCTTATGAGAGAGAAAAACTGCATTTTGCTAGAAGATGAATTTAAGCGGAAGGGAGGTTATTTCCTGAGCCAGGCAGGTGCTTCCCAAATGACCACTGTGGTCCAGACTCCCCAACATCTGGAACTTCTCACTACTTAACTCTTGCCTTCCATGGAGTCAAAAAGCAGAGAAGCACCTAGCCCTACTGAAGGGCACTAGGACAAGCTATCCTAACCACCAATCGCACTGCTGTTGAGCCCAACTCCGCTTTATGCTGTTAGAAAGAGGCTCAGCCCCAAAATACAAGTGTGCTGGGCTTTACTGGGAGACAGCATTGATCATGAAGGTGTAATGCTTTTCTTTGCTGATAGGAAACCCCAGCCCATAATGCAAAAGTGGCCATTTTTATTATGAAACACATGCTACTACCTCATTTGTAATACAAAAATAATGAACAAGGAAGCTAACTTCTTTTCAAATTCAGCACTTTATACAGTATTTCTCAATTGCAGCTGTAACAGGAAAAACAGACCTTTTTACAGAAGCCAAGCAAGGCTCTGTGAATCAGACTCCTGTTTTCCACTAATCAGATTTCAACTTTGTGCAAGGCAACAGCTGGAATTTGGGGTATCAAGTCCAGAAAATGTAAGGGAATAAAAAAAAAAAGACATTCAAATTGAATGCCTACAAGTGACAGATAAAAAAAAGTTCCCTTGGAAATATACAAGACCTGTACAATGTTAAACTAAACCCTACAGGCCAGACCCTTAACAGTTCTCAGATCACTTTCACTCCCTTCTCTCTCCACACCAAAGTCAAGTCAGCCTGTTGTACTGACAATCCTGATATAAAAACTGAGCTAAGAGTCACAGAGCCAAACGCTGGGAGACAGCCTAAACCCACAGTGCACTCTATCAAGTACAGCCCACAGCCCATCAGCAAGGCAGATTTAGATTTAATTGTGCTGTACACTTCATCTTTCAGTCACTGCAGTCAAGACCAAAGGTGAACCACAGTTAAAAATATTTCAACCTCATGGTGCGGTTCTGGTAAGTTTTACCGCTTTCACTCCCCACAAACATGTTAAAAGTAACTCCAGGCTTTGCAAGAACAAACTGAAGTTTATGGTGAAGCCATCTGGAAAAAAACAGCAAAATCCCTATCCCTGTGCTCCTTAAAACAAAAGGCTGCATCCAGTACTTCAGTTTGTATGGGAGCTGGGGGATGGATGGATGGATGGCCGTAAGACAGGTAGTCCTAAAGCACCCATTTGCTTTTCCTGTTTTGCAGGAAGAGCTGCCAGCCTGGAAGGGGCAGGCGTGCTCACAGCAGGCAGGGGCACGCTACGACTCCACACAACCCACACTGTCAAGAATAGCACTGGCATCACCAAGTCAACCACACTAAATCCAGAGAATGGCACAACTGCTAAAAGCAGGATGAATTTACGTGCTTTTTTGTGCAAACTGGTAGGATACATTTACAGATAGTTCCAGTTTCTTTGGAGATTACACTCTACAGACACAGCAAGGCACCCATTTCACTTATTCACAGGTGAAAGCAGCAGTGCTCCATGCTGCACCCCCTGCTGCTGCCATTGCCTTCTGCATCAAGGGGGAAGAAGGGGCAGCTCACCTCCCCAGCCATCCTGCAGACTAGGATCAGGGCAGCTTTCCGGAGCAAGGAGTTCTCTCATGCACAGAAAAAAACACTGAAGCTGAGGATGGGAGAGAAGCAGATAATCCTCAGGAATGCCCAAGGGAGAAAAGAGCTGGGAGGTAACAGGGAGAGGGCTCACAGCCCAAACTCGGAGGCATGGGAGAAGAAAAGGTTTTCCCCAGCCTTGCAGAAAGTGGGATGTATTCCTGCGAGAAAGCAACTACCCATAGTTTTCTGTTGTGCTCCAGCATAGTTTTTCCAGGCTGCCAATATGTAGCATCAGAGACAGCCTCCTGTGTTCTTGTGGAGTCTCCCCCTCTAAAGCAGGCATGCAGCTCCCCTCCAGCTAGCTCAGCCTGGCTCCCATCACAGCTTGTTCTGCATTTATACAACAAGCTATGTTTTTTAATAATATGTAGCAGTCTTTTACACATCTGATAAATAGTATCCCGGTGAGCCAGACAAATAACACCCCTATTTTTTACTTTTTACCATCGGCAGAAGACCACTCAACCAAAACTATCACAGTTTGCTGTGATAGGACAATTCTTTCTGAATCACTGGGGTCATATTGAAGTGCCTTGTGATAGACAACTGCAGACAAGCGTAGCACAAGATAAAGCACTGGCTCACTTTCCAAGAGAATATATGGTATTGAAATGGGAAAGGAACGTAACTTAGTTGAATGTAAAGACTTCAACAACTACCATATACTTGGAAAGAGGAGTAAAAGAGGCTAAAAGAACAAGGCTGTTAAAGGAGACAAATTGTCGTGGCTAAACCCAGCAGGCAGCTAAGTACCACAGTTTGCTCACTCCTCACCTCTGCGGTGGGATGGAGGATAAAAGTGGGAAAAAGAAGAAAAAAAGTAAAATTACAAGAACTCAGGGGTTGAGATAAAAACAATTTAGTAAGAAAAAAAAAAAGTGAACAAAACGAGCAATGCACAGTGCAATTGCTCACCACCAGCCAACTGATGCTGAGCCAGTCCCTGAGCAGCAGCAGCCAGATTTTGCTTCCAAAATCTCTTCACACAATGCTCCTCACAGTGGGAGACCCCAGCCATAGAGCAGTAATTGCTGCTCACAGACAACGCCCATCCAAACCAGCATCCCAACTTGTGAAGTGACATCTGACACATTCCAAGTGACCTTTCTGAGATGAAGGCTAGCCTACAGCAGGGCATCCTGGCCTTGAGCTCAGCACATCACCCTCACATCAAACCCCCTGTTGGGGAGCAGGATGTGTGTGAGGAAGCCAGGAGAAGATGCTGCCCTGCACATCCAGGAGACAGACTGAATGGGCATTCCACCTCACAACCTCAATGCCCTCAAGAAACACCTAAATCTATAGGTTTCTACACATTTATCACAAGAAATAGCAGCTTCCTTTAACTTTCCTTCTACCACCACTACAATGTGTTTTCCTTTTTGCCATGACTCCCTTAACATGACACTTATCAGCTTATCCAAAAGAGGATTTATTTGCAAACTTACCACTGTTCCCCATGCTTTGTTCAGCATTAGCGTATGTACGAAGAAATTCCGCAAAAGCTCCATCTTGCTTCAGCAACTCCTGATAAGAGCCCATCTCAGAGATTTCTCCATCACTCATTACCAGAATTGTATCCATTTGGGGCAGATAGTTGACTGCATGGGTTACCAAAACCCGTGTCTAAAGAGTAAAAGAAATAAAAGGTTATTCTAGTATCTCAAACCGGTAAATACAATGGTTAAACTTCTATTCCCTCAGCTTGAATTCTGGGCACAATACAGGAATAACTATGGACTCACATGGAACATTTTTAAGAAAAACGATGCTCTTGTCTTTTGACTTCTCTTTCATTTAATTTTGATTAGAGAAACCAAAGCATATTATGTAATAACACTGTTTTCATAACCAAAGTCCTTAAAAAAAATGTCAGAGGAATCTTTTCATTTTTCTGATGTTTAAAACCAAAGTCTAAAGATGAAACTTGACAAAGTTGGAATCATTTGAACTCAGCAAAGAAAAACAAATCATTCCCCAGAGACAAGTTGTTATATTATTACGTACTTTATTTTTCAGGATTCCTTTTGGTCCAATAACTTTTTCAAAAATATGTTTCCCAACATGCGCATCAACAGCTGATAGAGGGTCATCAAATAAATAGACATCTGCGTTACAGTAAACTGCCCGAGCAAGACTGACTCTCTGTTTTTGTCCTCCAGACAAATTGACACCCTGGGGAAACAAGACAATAAGATTCCTTATTTACAGCTAAAAAGAGATGCCTTACTGTAGTTTGTGAAAGACAAAGGTCATGGGAGATTTATGCAAATCAGAGAAATTTCACCATTGTCTGAAACATACCTATATTACAAACTATTTACTAATGTAGCATGAAGAATTGCAGTTAAAATCCCCTCTTAGATAAGGAACACATCTCTAAGTTATTGCTGTCAATGAGGAACTATTAAAAAAAAAAAACATGGTTTACTAATCTTGCAAGGAATTAACCCAGACCAGACACACCTAATTCTGTACATTCTGAGGCTACTTTTCTTCTCAGTCATATTTCTGCAGGGCTGCCTCTGATCTTACCAAAAACAAAAAACAAAAACTCTAAGAGCAGCCTACAGTTTGGTCAGCCTGCTGACCACCCAAGCTTCCTGTAAGGAAAATAAAAGCTGCTTTCTTGCCTCATTCTGGACCTGGGGCTGCCGGTAGGCAGCTATACCCCATTGAGAACCAGTCAGCAGGTACAGCACATATCCCTACATATCCCTTCCTGTCCTCTGGAGAGCATCAGCTTAGCAGAATGCCAAGCAGGTTACATACACATACCAGCTGCTGGCCACGTGTTTAGGGGACACCTGGTCCTGCTCGCACACCAGAGCACTAAATCATTTAGCAAGTTTCTAAATCCCACACTGCACACACTTGTGCAACCAAGGGCCACTTCGAGTACTGCTTCATTTAAAACAACAAAGACAAAAAACAAAAACAATCAAACAAACAATCCCACCCCACTTGAAGTGTTCAGAAGATTCTTCTCTTCCTGTTTACATATATTTTTATGCTCTATGACCACGACAACTCAGATATTTTTAAAAACAGGCATTTTAAGATGCTTTTACTTTTGTAATTTAGAAAAAGTTTACACCCCTTTGAGTATTAAAGACAAAGAAAACACACTGTTCAAATTTTCCTGTTACTCTAGAGGATTTCTATTCTGAATGCTTTCAATTCAACACAACTTTAAGAGAAAGTAGAACAGAAGTCACAAGGCCTTATCTACAGGCATAGCACTGTTGTGGTAGAGCAGGTACTTAAATACCTTTTCTCCGATTTCTGTTCTGTCTCCCGTAGGAAGAATCTCTATATCAGGCAGAAGTGCACAAGCCTCAATCACACGTTTGTACCGGCTCTCATTCATCTCCCTTCCAAAAATAATATTATCTTTCAGAGTCGCATTTTGGACCCAGGCTTGCTGAGGAACATAGGCTACTGAGCCCTACAAGGGAAAAAAAGTCCTTATTTAGTACTTCAAACTAAAAGCCTGCACATGAAGTCAAAGCACAGCAAGGCTTTGTGAGGCAGACAGTCCTCATTAACTCACAAATTACCTATGGTCATTA
Organism: Heteronetta atricapilla; assembly: GCA_011075105.1. Lineage (NCBI taxonomy): Eukaryota > Metazoa > Chordata > Aves > Anseriformes > Anatidae > Heteronetta > Heteronetta atricapilla. The sequence goes on from CM021744.1 coordinate 9,569,974, forward strand.
TGGAGCCACACAGGCAAAGTATGTGCTCTTGGGGCAGTGCCTCCTCCAACATACTTTTTTAATCCCCTCTACGTGCAAACGTAACAAAGTGTATTGGTGGAAAAGAAGAGACTTCAAATAAAACATGATTCTCTAACGAACTTAGAGAAAATATTTCTTTAGAGAATATTTACACAATTATTGAATGCCAGAAGTTATTACGGCTTTGTTCTTTCATACAGTTATAAATTCTGTTCACTGTAAAACAATTTAATCTGCAATGCAGAGGAGATTAACAATGGCGTCCCTGCCAAGAGATTTCTACTGAAAGCAGGGGAACTTGTTCTTATAGAAAAGAAGTCACTTCAAAGGAAGAGACTCAGCTGCTGCAAAGTGTTTTGCTTTGAAGAATGGTCTGGCCTTCTCTGTCTGCACTGATAAACAGTGATTCATTTCTCACTCACTTTAGTTTTTCCAGAGCAATTTTGGAGATGACTGAACGTGCATTTTTTTAAGATATATTTGTTTCGCTCTCAAACAGCAGCTTTTCCCATGTTTGTGACCTTACCCAACAACTCTCTGATGTCTAAGAAGATATGAATTAATAATGTTCTTCCTCATGCTGGAGTATGTATAAGAGGGTCTCTCTCCCATACCTGGCTGCCACCAAGACTCTACAGAATACTCATCTTTGAGACTTCTATCATTCTAGGTATTTGGCTATATCTGAAACTGGCAGATTTAGAGGTTGTTGGATCAACTCTTCACAGTGAGAATGTAGGGTAAGGCATAAACATAGTTGCTAGGATATCAGGCTGTATGTGCATTCATTTGAAAGGCTCTCTTCCCCTCTTCACATCATTTGCAAGTCTAGAATCCCTTCGGCAACATCCACAAGTAGCAGAACAATTATTCAGACACATCACACCTTGACAACCACATAGCCTTCCTTTTTGTCCATCTCCCCCAGTAATGCAGACAGCAATGAAGACTTTCCACAGCCAACTTGACCAACAACAGCTATCAGGAAGCCTTCAGGAACAGTGAAGTTGATGCTGAAAATAAAGTGCACATAATTCAGCCTTGCTTGCTGGCACACCCCAGTAGCTAAACAATCCATTGAACAGCCCATATAAAGCCAGATGCAATGTGAACACCCACTGCAAATGCTGACACAGCACATGAACTTAAACCACTTGAAAATGTAAACCTTTCAGAAAGTACGTAGCTCTTCTAATACTTAAGACACAGCATCCTGATATGTAATCCGTCAACAAGAAAAAAAAATAGTCACTTGCAATATTTCTTTTAAATTTTCTGTAAGCAGAAACGTAAATACAAATGGATGGTCCCCAAATAGCACCCTTGCCCTAAAGGACATGCAGTTTAAAACCCAAGATCAGCCAAAACGAAGGAAGCGAGTGGAGCACTGGGAAGACCGGGCTGGTAGCTCCATCTCTCCAGTTACTTTGGTAGTCATACTATGTACAATGTTCTTCACTGGTTTTCTTCAGCAAAGGAATCAGGGATTGCTACAGTTCAGAGAGAACGGGATTTTTAAAGGTAGCCTCTGAGGACATAGTGCAAAGGTAAGAGACTAGGGAAAATTAAGAGACAATCTAATTAAGGGACAATCTAATTGCATCCTCTAGATGGAGCTCATTCCATCTGCAGCCTATAGCAAGAACTTGAAATCTCTAAAGCTTCCTCTCCTCCCATCATACCTCCTGCTACTCACTCCATTTGCATTTCAAACTGAACATTCCAAACTCCTCTATTTCATGAAGTCTCTGGTTAAAATACAGTATATTATATATACATATATACATATATACATATATACATATATACATATATATATAAACACACATACATTACATTTAAATATAAATAACCAGATGTTATTTGTTTTCCTGTTCCTTTAAAGAAAAAAAAACTCTTCTGCATATGGACTTTTTAATTTAAATACAGATAATCTATGATTCAGCACAACTACAGAGCAGAACAAAGACTACCAACTCTTACCTATTCAGTGAAGGAGGATCATTTCTGGACCAGCTAAATGTTGCATTCTTTACAATAATACTTCCTTCAGCTGATGAAGAGAAAAATTATATTTACACAAGTGTCAAAGCAAGCAACTAAACTGTATGCTCTGAATCATGCCACAGCAGTAAATCTAAGTACACAGAAATAGAGGTATAAAGCTACCTTTGTGGCAGAACAATAACCTGCTGCTTGTGTTCTATCAATCAAAGCAGAATAATAAGCATATGAATATTAAGTCTGACCTCAGCAGAGAGCCTGAAGTTACACATCTTTAGTAACCAGGAAGTACACAAATGCCAGCTGTAAGATCCTGACTAATTCAGCCATCTCCTCCTTTACCCAGAAACTCCACTGCAGTACTTCAAAGTCAGTTCAAGAAATAAAGCACCCTCGACCTGACTTGTGCTTCAAGGGGACATCAGCTCAACTACTACTTCTACGTGGAAAGCTGAATTACCACAAGAATAGGGGAAAAAAAGTCAAACTACCAAATAAAATAACTTCGACCAAAACCAGAGTTGAGGGAATCAGAACAATTTAGGTTGCAATGGACTTTTGAAGACCATCTAGTTCCAGCCACCCTGCCAATGTGCAGGAATAGATTCCCCTAGATCAGGTTGCTCAAAGTCCCATCCAACCTGGCCTTGAACATTTCTAGGGAGTGTTCATCCTCAACCCCTCTAAGGCAATTTTTCTTCCCCACTTAGAGCAAGTCCAGAGGGTCCAGCAGGCAAGAAATACTTAGGCTAGACCTAAGTTTGAATCAATACAAGTACAACCCATCACGGACAAAATCTATTTTAAAAATCCATTAAATCCTAATCTAAAGATTCGTGAATGAGGTATAGCACTGGTTGTTATCACCTGAGAAAGGGGAGGATATTCCCAGAAGGAAGATGGAAAAAAAAAAACACTTTAGATGACTGCTTACATGAAAACCAAGTGTCTGAAGTCATACATAGGTCAACTAACCACATGAGAGGAAGGACTGGGGATTTCACATCTTCGTAATACGGAAGGAAAAAAATTGTTTAGGAGTGACCGACATAGTTAAATCAAGGCTTGTCTTCCAAGACAAAAGGCTTTTCAGTAAGCCTGCCTTCACACTCATCTCTCTCCAACAGCCCTATATAACCACAGCAGCAGTACTAGATGTAGTACAGCTCAGAGTAATGCTCTTTGCACAAAATAAAGTGGAGGCATTTGCCAGAACCGGGACTTATCCTTTCTCTTTCAAAGGTTCTGAAGCAGTATACAATTGCTTTTCTGGAGAATGCTGTGTTTGGGGACAGTGTTAATTCTGGTCCTCTTAACTTTCAAATGGGTACACTTGAAACTGTCCAACAAGTCATTTATTCTGCAGTTTGGACGGAAACTGGTGAGAGGAGAGAAATTACACTTGAGTAGGTGGTAGAAATTCTATATAACTCAATTTTACAACCCTCCACCCTTTTGCTTTCTGGAAAAATCAGTGAAATCCATAAAGATGCAGTGTATTTGTTACAGAAAAGCAGAAGAAATGCTGCAGAGCAATCCAAAACCTGCACAAACTCCTTTCCAACAGCATTGAAACTCACCGTCTGTGGTGGGACCCCTGATTATGCTGTCTGGATCTAACTCTTCATGTGACAGAAACACCCTAAGACGCTTCAAGGACACACTGGCCTACATGGAAAAGAGATGCAAAACTCTCTTATATTCTGTTCATTACGGTTAACAGCGGTGTTTTACACCATGTATACATTTCATCATTTTTACACATCCCTCCTTAAAACCACTGTATTGTTTCTTGGACAGGCATTAAGCTTGCATTTCCCAGACCACAAGAAACATGACTGATTTCAGAACACTCATCTACTGTACCTGGGATTTAGAATTATGCTTTTATAGCATTCAATACACAAGAAATGCAAAGCGCCTTTACTGTGGTTACTGTATTTCACCAGAGGACTTTCTCGAAGCACAAAAATATAATCTTTCCACCCAATGACTATTTCTGCACAGAAAAACTTGTTAATAACTGAAATCTTACTTCTACTATGCTGCTGATAACCATAGGAAGCATGTTCAGTGGAAATCTGAGGATGTTGAATAAAGCTAGGGATACAAACGCTTTCTGAGCATCCAAGACATTGTTCTTGTCTATTTTGACATACACAGCGAATGTGGACAAGGCAACCTGAAACAAAGTGTAATGGTTACAAGGGTTAGGTTTTTTTAAGCCACTAACTCAAGAAACATGCAGTCTGACAATCAGAATCAGAGATTTGCAAATCAAAGGAAGAGCAATGCTCTGATAAATTCCTTGTTCCTGGCAACATTTTTTTTCAAAACAAACATTTCATTTTAATGTATTGTTGTAAAAAAGAAGTTGATGGTGCCTCTTGGAAAACTTCTTAGAAGGTGCCAAGTGTTCACTTTTTTTACATAGCAAGGGTGAAGCCACAAATGGCCTAGTACTTGTGGTCACCCAGCAGAAGGGAAGGAAAGGAACGATTGCTAGCCTTTGTTTCTTCTCATTCAGAAAGAAGTCACTCCCCTTTGTACCAGACACTAGGATCAATAACACATATATGCTGAGAAGTTAGAAATAACCCAATGCTAGCTCATTTTATATTTTGTAAGGACTACCACAACCCTAAATAGTGAAGTACAGCCCTCTTTATCCTGGACAGATATTCTAAGAAACTTTAAATGTTACCGCATTATAAAGATGAAGCCTTACAGTACCTAGACAGTTCACAACAAAAAAGTTTAAGATCCCTGCTGAATAAAAAAAATGACATTGAATCCCTGCTATCAATCATAAGGTACAAAAACAAAGGTAATTTTATACAGTTATTTACATTCTTAAAAAGTATGTTGATTAAGTTATAATAAAACTAAAGTAAGATATAATAAGTTATTAATTTATAATAAAACTAAAGTATTAACTAAGTTAAGCCAAAGAAAAAAACAGCACAACCCTTCACAGACATTTCTTCCATAGTAAGAACACTCATACTTCAGTAGATAATAGGAACAACCCTTTCACACACATTGACACAAGAAAACAAGGCAAGAAAACATGGTTGGCTAATTACTGGTGACCCTCTCCCTCAAGACTTGAGGCCATTAGCTCAAATGCCTACAGAGAAGTCTCATCCAAGTACAGCATCCACTTAATACATTCATATTTATGTTTAAAATCTGACTGCTGTGAAGCTATGTATTGTTCTTCTTACGGTGGCTGACTCAGCTGTGTCTGGTATGGTAGCTTGTTTGTACAATCCTTAGTTCGGACACACATAGAGAAAGCCCTCCCAGAGAGATCAAAAACAAGACAGGCTCCAAAGAGTAACTTCAGAAGCAGCATGCCTGCACTCTTGTGTTACCAACAATTAGTCTGAAATACACCCTTATCAGCACAGACAGCAGCACGGGATGCACTGCACAGTGAATAGCTCCCTGACACCATTACTAAACAATGTGTCCTGCCAGTGAAACAGGAGAAGGAATAGAAGAAAGTATTCTGCACATCAAAAGTGCTTTCAAATAGGCACCTGCATAATTCTTTAATCAGAAGTTTAGAGGAATATATACTGAAGAATAAAAATCTGGGAAACTGCATGTTAAACAGCAGTCTTACACTTCGGGCTGTACCAATTCCATCCCAGCGGCAAACCCTCTAAGGTTCAGGACCTTTGCAACATATACAACGTGCACTGAAACAGATCTACTCATTAGGGGAATTCATCTCAGACTCCGAACAACAGCATTAAGGAGTCCACATGCATGGTTTTATTTAGAAACTTCATTTAATAATGTATTTATATTAAAACCATCTCAGACTTCTTTTAGAAAAGCATTCGCTCAAGAATGCTGCTGATATTTCCTATCCAGGGCACTGCTTCTTCTGCCTTTCATCATGCCCAGAACATAATGTAAACACTACATAATATTTGCAGGGAAGGAATCTGAGGCTGGAAAGTACGCTTAAACACCTTCAACTGGAACAGCACATATTTTATCCTAATGTAGTCATGGCCTCTATTTGCTTCTGCGTACAAGAGCCCTGGCCCATTGTTCTAATAGGGTCTGAAGCAACTTTGATGTGATCTCACCCTTCTCTCTCTTTTATTAGTTTGAATGTAAGCTAGCCACAAACACAGTGGAGATGTTTCACATACCAAGAATATTTTTTTTTAATAGGAATTTAAAGCAATCCCAAGCTATGCAATGGCTTTACCTCTCCACATTGTTCTTAAATAGATGTGGGGAGAACCCTGGCCAGAGGCACACTTGGCATGCAATGTTCCATTAGATCTAGGACTCTTATCCAAGGACCTGCTGCTTTCAGAAACATACTGAAACAAGGGAACTTTTTCTTTCTTATTGAGCACAACTACCACCTGGATGGCACTGTGCACATTAGTAATTTCTTCTTAATCTGACATTGCTTTTAATCTTAGGTCCCTCAAGAATACCAGCAAAGGTAGAAGGAATGGGGGAAAAATAGTTTTTAAGTAATTAAGTCATTAACTCTTAAGATACATTCAACATGGATCTCACTAATATCCAAAGAAAACAGAAAAGCCTTTTCATAGAGAACTGTGGAAGTATTCCTACTTTTCCATTCATTACAAAACAAAACAAAAACAAGCTCTCAAGTACTGCTTTGGAAAGCACGACCCCAAACAGGATAACAGACCTACAGATTTGTTTCACTTACCAAAAAAGGAGCACAAACCCAAGTGAAGGTAGCCATCGCAGCAAGGTAAGCAGATTTTTTTAGGACTTTGAGCTCTTTCTGCCTGATCTCTAGTACCTTCTCCCTGAAGGCTAATTCCCAAGCATAAAGTTTCAGAACTTTAATCCCGTTGAGAATTTCATTCATCAGCTTAATTCTGTTGTCTTTGCTCTTCATCTGTGCCTTCTAAAAACAACATTGCAATAAATAATTAGCAGAGCACAATACTTGGCAGATTCACAAAATTCTCAGCTTTTATTTTGCAATGGCAAAATTTACCTCATTATCATCAAAAGCTTACTAGATTCCCAAGCAGGAAATCTGAGACACTATCTGAACAAACAAATACACAGAATTAACACATTTTAAACCAATTAAAAGAATGCTTCATACAACTAAAAACCTGAACCAAGATCAAAACAATTGTGGTACTGGTTTAAGTGTGATTAATTCTGCACCAGAGAGCCTCAGGGCTCAGGTTCCTCCTAAGTACAACATGCAGTTAAAAATATACCACTCTAACCAAGCTTCAGTGATGTGCAGTTCACATCTGACCTTACACAAAACCTGGTTTTGCTTCATTTTCAACGCTATCAATCACTTCCTGATGGTGTACTAAGGAAAAAAGCTTTCTATTCAGCAGAAAGAATACAGACCATTAGAAAGAGGGAAACCTTTGTAGAAAGTATTTTAACAAGGGCTGAGCAAAGCTGAAACAATGTTCTGACTCAGCACCCAGCAGTTAGCAGACTGCACCAAGACAGCTATCTCAGACTGCTGTTACGAGGGACAGCATGGCTGTGACAGACTACCTATTCCTACTTCACCCCATGTAGGAAACTAATGCTGTGGTACATTCTGATGAACATCTAGAGATAAAATGTTTCGTTCAAATAAATTAGCAAATATCAGGGGAAACATGTTGAACTCTGCTAGTAGTGAAGTTTTCAACAGAAAGCACACCGTTGGAGGTTGTTTCTGCAATTGAACACATTAAAGTTGGAGCCTGGATTTACCTACGTGCACCCTCTGTAACTAACTGACCCTCTCTAATTAAAATCTACTATGACCCAAGAAGAGCCAACCACTGAGACTCCTTCCTCCTCATCCCACCTGGAAGAAAACAGAACAGCAAGAAAAGTCACACCAACACTGCAATCACCATCCTGGAAATGTAAGTATTTCACTCATTTTAACATTCATTAGGCAAACAGTACCACAAGTTTCCTCTTGAATTCTTAGGCAGCAAGTTAAAAACTAAACTAATTTCAATCCAAACATCTGGCATTTCTTGAAGCTGGCTAATCTTCAACCTTGCTGTTAACTTCTGAAGATTTTTTGGACGATTATGTATAGATGTAAGGCTGAGGAGTACATGAATTTGCATTTATTCTGAATACACATCATTTCTGACCCTTCCATCCTTTCCCTTTTGTAAGCTGTAAATAGGTAGGAGGCAGTACTCAACTCAAAGAACAGTACACATTTCTTAGAAGTACTGTCGCATACATAGAGCTTATTACCTGATAGGTTTTGGTCTTCATTGCCATCACAGCATTTATGGGAACCAAAAGGATCATAACAGCCACACCTGCCAGTACAGAAGGACCTAAATTCTGAAGAGAAAAATATACAATTGTAAACATTTATTCAAAACCGTTTTTTAAGATCAAGGGTCAAACCATTGCATGTGGTGCAGAAAAGCATTCTGAAGTATCTTTTCAGCATCTTCTCCCCTTTTCAAGAGCAGCTTAGGGGAGGCAGATGATGATCCAATATGGCCTTGAACTTATGTTTACATGCTTTGATTTTTGAAATTTAGACATACATAAGTAGCCTGAATACAGAGGTATATTTTACTCAAGGGAAATTTTGTCCTTTTTTATGAAGTAGAGAACCATGCTTAGAATGACCAATTTCTTGATCTATTTTATTATCCTTCTGACTGACAGTACAAACTGGCAAGTGACAGCCTGGTGACTGGACTAGAAATAACATGCTTCTCATGTGGTGACTCTCTGAGCGTAGAACTAGGACCACTTTTCTTTAAATCACGTGATAAATGAGATATTGTAGCTGTTGCAGTCCCCCCAAAATTAATAGCTCCCATCTGCATCCTACCCACATACACTAGGTTATACAAGTTCAAAACCTTCCTTCTTAGTAACTCTTAAAAAAGTAGCTCTGAAACAATTCTGAACAGCATTTGTTCCATGCTGCTGTAATCACTCCAGTGGTCTGAACAACAGCTCTTTGCAGTCATGACGGTAAGAAATAGCACATTACCAAATTCAAAACAGCATACAACACATAAAATACTCACCTGCCACAGTAAGTACAGTGCTAATATCACCTGGAGGGGTGCAGACCAAATCATGTTTATATAGGTAGCCAAGTCCATGAATCTCTGAGCATCCACAGACATAAGATTTACAATTTCACCCACAGTAGAAGTCTTTCTGGCAGAATTTGTGATAACGAGTGCCTAGGTGCAGATTTAAAAAAAACACAACATGAAAAAAGACTTATTCATTTCCTTTTCCTCCACAGAATTGAAATTGCTTTACCAACCTTCATCTTTAAGCATCCTTTTCATGCTTCATGTTCTATTTACCCTGCACTTCTTAAAAAACGTAATGTGTGCTGATGGAAGAAACACTCGGATTAAATTAAAAATAGCAACAGGAATTTGCAAATAGGGTTGGTTGGTGTTTTTATTGCTTGTGGAGGCATTTTACTCTTTTAAGTGTAAAATGTAGAATCTTTGCTTCTTGTCACATATTTTTCTCAAAAAGCAAACAATCCTAAGCTTTCTAAAATGTCCCAGATTACTCCAGGACAAGGCAGTACTGCCCGTTAAGTCACAAAGTAAGCTGTAAATGTAGATGCATCTTAATTTTTGCACAAATTTAAGCAGTTTCACCCCCAGTCTAAATGAGAAAAGGTTTCTTGTTTGCCAGTGGGAAGAAGGAGTTACCAGAAACCAGTAAATTTGAAAATTGTTTTCATCTCAAAGCTTTATATTTATAAATTAGATACTCTCTTATTTCTATTAAGAGTTAGGACACTGCTGGGCTGATTCCTAACAACTTTAATTATTCAGACTTAAGCAGTGCATTCTCACAGCCGCTAAGTGGCATCATCATGTATTTAGAAGAAACACTTACCTTTCGATAAATTACACCAACAATAGCTGTTTTGAGCCTCATTCCAGTTACAAAGCAAATATGAAAATACTGGTGAAGAATCAGTGTCTGAAGACAGGCACAAACAAACAGCAACCCGGTATAAAAGTAGCCCTGCCAGTTTGGGGCATGTTTGTCATTTACAAAGTTGATTAGCAATCTGTGGAGAGAGTAATTAGCAATCCTGTTATAATGAAATCAAAAGAAAATTTCAGGGTTACAAACTTTGATTATTCTAAACATTTCATGGGTCATGCAAGCACCCAAAACGCCAGACTTAAATAAAACAATTAAGCTAACTTCTTAGGAACTGGACATCATTTTATACTAGCACACTTCACCCACTCCTGCTAACAATGTAGTACTTTATAACAAAAGTATCACGTGCCTTATATGCACAGCATTCTCTTGGAGCTATTCTGAAAAGTCTTGCGTTTCCTCCAACTCAAATGCAGCTACCTCTAGTCTTTTTACTACTTCTCACCTTAAAGCAATACAATGTCTCCTAATGCCTTATCTCATTGCTGCTTCACATACTGTGACTTGTGGTTATATAAACCTTTAAATTTCTGAGTAGTCCCACAATCATCACAGGTTAGAAATACACATTAATTCTCCTGATATTGCTGAATATGCTCTTGCCTGGCTTTGCTAGTGTTGGAAGGGAAGCTATGATGTCAACCATGTAGCATATGATGTTACAATTTTAAAACCAATGGACCAAAATCACCTGTGTGCATGAAAACTTGCATCACAGCTCTACTGCACTGATCTAGCTAGAAGCAAAGCAGCTTGGTGACTGACATACTTAAAAGCACAATTTAAGCATACTCAAAAATCTGTCCACATATTTTTAATTTAATAATAAAGTAAATAGGTCTTACTTCAAAATTTCTGGGCCTGCAAACATCAAGAGATCATGTGCTGCTTTAAACAGGAAACTCATGAGAAAATACGGTCCGAAAGTTTTATATAACACCTTGAATAAAGATGCTTCATAGTTCTTCTGAGATGGTTTTATAATCAAAGCTTCAGCCTCTTCTGTCACATCACCATTTGAGTCACTTGATTTTTGCTGCTTTTTGGATGAGTATAACATGTTTAATGGTTGCCTGAAATACAAGTTAAAATATATTGAAGGTATACAAGGTAGCCTTTACTCAAGCATAAAAACAAACCGAAAAACACACAGTATAAAATCAGACATTTACTTCAACTAGGCTGATAAAAGTTTCTGGTATTTGCCAACTCAATGGCCTGTCCCTCTTACATCATTCTTCATTTTAGAAACAGTAAGTGTCCCACAAACAGGGATAATTATTTACTGCAATTCTTTATAGTTTAACTGAGTTTCACTGTGAATCTCTCCTATAGCAGTCCAGGGGAATGAGGAATAGGGCTGTAATCTGTGTTAAACTCAAAAAACAAAGGATGTTATTATTCTAAAATTCAGTATGCTGAACCTTAATCAAAATTGAATTTAACTCCTGTACTACAGGAGTTAAAAGTTCAGTCAGATTTATGCCCAGTCATCCCCAATGAGCTGAACACATCTATTTCACGCAGCTGGCTTACATCAAACTACATACTTCCGAACTTCTGAGGACAAGCTGTATGAAAAAATACACTGCAAGAAAGCAAGCACTCCTCCTTCAATTAAAAGATACTTCTATTTAGGTGCAGTAAAAGATGATGAAAGGAGAATAGAAACTGCAGGCATGCAGTCTTTCTAATTTTAGCCATCTTGCTTAGGTGTTCAGGCTCCCTGTATAGTCAAAGGAAAGAAATAAGCTTCTCACTTCTACATTCTGAACCGCCCTGCTGAGACTCCACTAACTATAGAGGGAGCCCAAGCTCCTAAATAGCATGGCTGAAGTTTGACTGTGTGAAAATACTCCCTCCTAAGGAGCCAGGTGTGTGTGGAAGAGAACTCCTATACAAGAAAAATTACAGTAATTGCCTTTGGATCATGAAAGACTAAGCAAAACTTGATGCAACTCCTCAAAAAAAAAAAAAGTTCCTATTCTGTACGCACTTTAGGACAAATCCAGAACTAGCACTTTGAGGCTTGCAGAAACAGGTTTAATAACACATGACAAACACTTCCAAGCAGATGCTGAATAACTTGAGCTTTTGAATTTCTACATCCCAGAGGAACCACCAGCCAAGTGAGACCATCACATCCTTTACGACATTCCCATCTCAGGCTCCCAAAGGTGCCCCTATCAGAGCAATGTAGAGAAACTGTACTTGTGGGATCAAAGCACAGTCAGCTGCATCTTCCATAGTATTCTCCAGCATGTACTTCCACACAGTTATTTCCTCCTTCTCAGCATTTTAGAAATACATACAAAATCGGTAAATATTTTAACAAAATGGTTCTTGACTAATCAATTTTCATTTGTTAGTGAAAACTTTATCAATGATAGGATAACTAACTTACCTCTTGGTCTTTGCCCACTCTTTTGCCCAGTTTCTAGCCAAACCCGGCACTATCTCCTCTGATGTGTCCTCTTTATTTAACGACCACAAATCCTTAGCTTCTAAAGGTCTCCGATAACCCTGAATCATCAACCTGTATCAGGAAGAATTAGCATAATACATTTGAGAATAGTAGAGATATACATGCCATAAGACAGTGAGTGACATCCAGCCCCAGAACAAAACCAGCTCTTCATGAAAATTCATGCAACGATTAGTACCAGTAGCAACACAGGTCCAGATGCTAAAATGGTATTTAGCTATGGATATCCTCCTGTCGTTTAGTGTGAGAATTAGAAACCAAAAGATCTAAGGATCCAAGATATGCCATTGAATTCAAATTTCAGGAGAATAAAAGAAAGGATAAAGTGATCTCATTTGAAAATCAGCCAGGTGACTAATGTTCCCATGCCTACCAGATTGCAAAATCTTTATTAGCCTTTGATTTTATAAAGCCATTCCTTTCATCTAGCTTTCTATTTAAACTCTGGCCAAGCACCAACCACAAATATACACTAATAATATATTTCCACGTTTCTATGTTTAAACACATAAGAACATGTGTTGCGATCAAGTCATATAGCTAACAAAAAAGAATGAATTGGACAAAGAGCTATCAGTTCTGAATGCCCTTATTTCTAAACACAGCTGATAATTTCTACCTTCTTTTATTTCCCAAATAAAAAAATTGGATTAAATTGTTTCGACAAACATAATAAAGACATTTATTAAGCAACATTAAAAATCAAAGACCCTTGATTAGGAAGTAAAAAAGACCAACTGTTTTGTTTTAATTATCAATTTAATCTGTTTACAGAACTACCAACCAAAACAAATGAAGTTAATATTGCATGATTATTGCTAATTTAACTCAGAACACAGGATCCTGAAACGCCATCTAACTTTAACTGCTGCTTTACATATCATGTTGGTCTTACCCAGTGATCCACCAGAATGTGATTCTGGACAGGAAAGAAGCACTGAACTCTGGACATGGTTTCTAAAGGAGAGAAAAAAGAAATCAATCCCTGTAACAGAGTGGCTGACACACAAGGACATAAGAAACAAACCGAACAGAAAAATGCCTTTGAATTATTGTTTTCCTTCCCAAATTACTAAACTTCTCATTTATGCTTTTGAGAACTTGTTTAGAAAACACAGGTAAAAGTCCCGCTTCACAGCTGTCAGCAGACTAGCCTACTGGGATGTAGAGAAAGCAGTGTTCCGTATCTACAAGGCAACAAACAGTTGATGGAATTATAAGACAGCACAAGCCAGACAGCTCACGATCAGTGCCTAACTATATCAATATAACGAATGCTATCATGAGAGCGTAAGTAGCATTTGGGTAGTTAGAGTCACTAATGAAGTTCAGGGGTACTGTTCTGGTAGTTAAGTGCTATGATTCAATCAAAACAGACACAAATAATAGTGAAAAAAATCAAACTCAGTCAAAGCATTCCAAAACAAACCTCAAAAGCTCATTCATCAACAAGCATGGGAAATTTAAGCATCCAAAGGCCTACAAATGCACACAGCTAGCTCATGTTCTACATCCAGAGCAACATCTCTTCTTTTAAGCTTTGTTGGTGGTGGTGGTGGTAATATCCTCTCCTAATCTGGTTGGATTAAAATAATACAAAAGGGTGCTGGAAGAATTTCAAAAGGCGCCAAAGGTGATTTACTTGCAAAATTCCAGTGGAGATTTCTCTTTCCTCTTTCAGTGCTCTGAACAACATTTAAAGAATGCTAAAACCAGCCACTCCTTTGGCACACAAACCACTATGGTTTTTATCAACTAGAATTGGAGTTACACAGGTATTTCCATCTACAAAACTCAAACATCATTACAATACTGCAATTAAAACAGCCAGAGTCATGTTTTTCCCAAGATTTACATTTTTCAACTTATGTTTTGACAACTTGGCTTCTCCATTAAGCTATAGTTTGAAGTGTTTTGCAATCAAGGTACACAAAACAGACTTGTACATTTCCTCTCCTCCTCAAAGGAGTTTTTTTTTTTTTTTAAACTTTGTATGGAAAAATGATAGTATGAGACAGCTAATTGTTGTTGAAAAGGGATAAAGGGATAAGAATTCAACATTTCTATAGTACTTAAATACTTGCACCAGAATGACTGAAAGCAAATCCAACACCCTGACTTAACAAATACATTTAAAAAAATAAAGTAACTCAAAGAAAAGTCAAAAATTAAAAGAGGGAGGTACTTTCAGCCTTTAGCTACCTCAACATTCTTGCCAGATAAACTTCTACTTCAGCAAATATAGTGAACGTTTCTCATTTCATAAAATTTCAAAATATTCTGAACTTTACAGAAAATGCTGTTTTACATTTTTCCTTTGTAGTTTTTAAATATATTTTTAAATGGAAACTCAAATTTAAAGAGTCAACTAGATATTGTAACTACCGAAGATTGGACTTCTAAAGGCAAATGTTTAAAATATTAAAGTGTTTGTACTACAATGGATTGTAAACATTTCAATTTATTAAAAATAGCATTATGTTGCAACACTGAAATACTGCTAATCCTACTGACACTCATGCCAGAAAACAATGACGACGAGCTAGAAGTCTGGACCTCCATAACATAAACAAAGCAAAAACAAGATGCAAAACACGTTGTTCGATTTCTATAGATATCTCTGAAATTTCACCGTAACCTTTTGGTTTAAGTTTAACCTTTTGGTTTAAGTAAACTTGTAAGAAAATTTTACCGAAGACTATCAAACATACCTCTTATGGAAAAGCTTGGTAGAAGGAAATAAAACATTTTAAGAATGAGTAACATGATTTGTTTTTCCTCTTATCATAACATTTAACAAACACAACACTCACCAAAAAGTTAATATGGAATGTCTGCCTTATTTCCTAGAGACACTGCTAGAAGCACTCAGAACAGAAGAACAAATGACTGTTTTCAGAGCACCTTGTAATTATTGTAACCACGATCAAAGCAAGAAAAAGGTTTTCATAAATTCACAGTCTGCTGTCAAATACTTTTCATCCTTGAGTAAGATGAAAAGAACCCAAAGATGAAGATAATCCAGAGACTCAGCAATATACTCTGTTCTCCAGGCACACACATGCAGGCCGTCTGTCAGTGGCAACGCAGCACATCACGGACAGGCACACTGGACACTGAAGGATGTGGAAACTGCAATTCTTTGACTGGTACCAGCTGTGGTCCTTTTCCATAGTTAGAAAGGCAACATTCATCCCACACACACACACTTCAAACTTTCCTTCATCAGTCAGTGCCAGCTAACGTCCATCGAACCAGAATGAGCCCTTATAAAAGAAATACAGAACTGGTGCTTCTGAACTTGGCACATCCACCAAACCCCAGGCAGTGACGGGCGTCATTCCACTGGGATTCAGAAGATAAAGCTCAGGGCTGAGCAAACAGAATAGTAATCAAGCATCCCGTGGGTCAGTTTAGATCTGTGCCATATAACTGGCACATATAACTATGAACACATGTGAGAAAGATAATGTCTAGATAAAATTAAAGTTCTACATGCAGATCACTCTCTAACCTTAACTGCCATTTCTGTGGTTGACAGAGTTCTTGCAATCAAACTAGTTCAATTGTTGCTTGACACAACAGAGGTTCCTACAAAACTGAATACAACTATTCAAATTCTCAAGTTTTACAGGTATAAATTGTTCCTCTCCTTCAACTGAAGGGAATGCACACCCTTAAGCAGTTTACTGCTTACTGAACGGTATTGGATGAACAGAATGACAGCATTTCAAATCAAACTTTCCCACTGACTGCCAGAAGCACTACTATAAGTAACATTGACTTTACCTTTAGGAATGCTATTCAGAAATGACCGATACTGGTTTTGCTCTCTTTTTTAAATATAGCCCTGTTTTGCATGTTACAGGCTTCATCTTCTGCTCCACCAACTAAGGAGCATAAAGAACATTCATTTGCAAATTCAAGTCAAGAAAGTTTCAATGATTTAGCATTTAGGAGAATATGGCCTATAACTCATTGAACAAAACATATCAGTTATAATACTCAGTGCAAACTTAACACTTACAGGATCATTTACTGTCTCAGAAAACAAAGGTGGTTGCTCTGGAAAACAACACAGTATGAGTTGTACAAGTAACAGGATGAAGTATGTGCAGAAGGTGACATAACGAAACGCATCCACTTCAGCACCCTACAAAGGAAGGTATGGAAGGTAATTAAGAGGCTTGAGAAATTTCTTTAAAACATGTTACTATTTACAAAAAACAGATCCTTACTGTAAATTCTGCAAACTACATTGATATTACACTACACACACCACCACCACCCATCAACCTCCCTGCAAATTAAAGTCAACGACTACTTTGGTGAACGGAAGGTAAAGACAGCAGGGCAGAGACAAAGGATATCACATATGGAATCTCCAAACTTTGTTTTCACTCTATCAGTGCCATAAATACACAAGTATAAACTTCTTCTGTAGAGATGTGTTCCTTAAGACATGTTCTGTACCAAGAAAACATGTCCCAGTTAAGAATCAAAGTGTTCTGCACAAGAGCAAAGTATTTGTGCTCTGGATAGAAAGGATTTTCCAGAGCAAACTTATTAATATGCACTCAAAAAAGATAAGAATCAGAGAAGCAGAATTTTGATTACAATTTGTTGTGCTCAAACTCCACAGGTTCTTCCATTTTTTCTATTGGGACTGATACATAAAGCATAGTTCAAAGAAATTAAAGCCCAAGGATGGACATAATTAAAGACAAAAATATTACATATTAGCACACAGTTAAAGACAAAACCCATCCTCAAAAGCTAAAGACAAACGGCTGAAAGGTCTCAAAATTCAAATGTCTTTTCTTTAAAGAAAGGAAAGTGATATGTCACTTCCAGGCACATTAAGCTGTTATTTGAGGTGTTACTATAAAGCAAACTGATATAAAAACGTTTCACTTCTGTACTTTCATTTTCTCTCATCAGATATGAGACCACATCACCATCAAACCAAGTGTTTCAGGAAGTCTGCTGTATAATCAACAGGAAGATGTAAACTCCCAAAACAGTTTC
Organism: Heteronetta atricapilla; assembly: GCA_011075105.1. Lineage (NCBI taxonomy): Eukaryota > Metazoa > Chordata > Aves > Anseriformes > Anatidae > Heteronetta > Heteronetta atricapilla. The sequence goes on from CM021744.1 coordinate 9,587,468, forward strand.
ATATCAAACATTACAGACATTTATTTTATTCAAGCAGGCATATCCCCTTTCTCAAACAGCCAGAACTTTCTTGGTAACTGTTGCTTACTGTATGATCACTATGAATTTCACTAGCATTTCAAAACCTGAAAAACAAGGGCCATTAAGTCATGCTCATTTTGCTTTTGTAACCCAGGGAGAGAAGGTACACTGAATGGATCATTAACTAACTTGACCAGCAGAATTAGCAAGAAAGTACTTTATTATAGCAGTATTGGGGATTATTTTCAGCTGAATGAAGCTAGCAATCACTTACCGTATTTAAGGCAAGTATTATTTTGGATCTAAAAATTACAGTGGCACATAGCAATGAGATGAGCCAGAAAATCGTCATTACACCTGAAGACTGGACTCCTTTCATTCTTTCATATTGTATTAAAAATGTGGCAAGCAACTGTGGACAAACGAGATAAAAATATATTCACAAGCTAGGTTTTAAAACAGATTCTACACACACACAAGGTACCATGTTAGAGTGTGACTATTAAACATTTCAAATCCCATATCTCCCAGGTATTCTAACAGCCAGAGATTTCAAATATAATGCAAAAATATGTTTAAATTTTACAAAAATAAATACCTGGAACAGCAAAGATAGGTAGTGGACAACAAAAAAGGGGTATGTATGACAGAAGCAAACCACCACATACACAAACATATTGTCAGTCTATTTTTTCACTTTTCTAGTTTTACATTGCAAATTAACGTGTAATTATAGTGACTGTGTCCTTTCCAAGTAATTCCTGACTAGTATTCAAAACAAAGATTTATTTCCACACAAGAGGTCTGACAAAAGTTTGATATCTATCCCATTAAACGATCACAAACTATTTATCAGGTCTTACATCTGTCAGTTTGTTTCAGGGCTGCTGGGGTTTTTGCTTTGTTTGTTGTTGTTGTTATTGTTCTTCCCCCCCAAAAATCATGTTTAATCACCCCTATTGTAAGTCACTGATAAATGTAGGACAACTGTATAATCAATAACAGGACATTTTCCTTGAAAAGAAGATTGCAGAGATACTGTTGTGAAATATAACAATACTTATGCACCAGGGTAGAAAGCGGCTAGATGGGGAAACCTATGTGCCTTGTGGGGCACCAAACAAAGAAAACATGCACTAAAGAATGCTACATGTAAGAAAGTTTGTAATAACAAACTTCACTGAACTTCATAAAAAAACGATGAAATTTTTATCATCTAATTTTCATCAGTCCTCCCAGCTTGATTCTTTCTCCCTATGCTTGAATCAAGTTATTAAATGTAAGGTAGCTCAAGCTTACCAAAATAAAGCAAGATAACAAGCACTGGCTTGTGTGCTGACATGCGACCTACATTGAGCAAAGCTGAGCTGGTGTTTTTTTTTCTTTATCAAAAGAAAACAGACGCTTCGGAGTCACCATTTCACAGTTCAGCTACAAATAGAGTCTCTAATGTAAGGACCGTAGCTTAAAGAATGAAAACACTGTGCACAAAAGTAAGGTGTACGCTATTGCTTAAGGCCTTGGAACACTGAAGGCCACAACAGAAGAACTTACCATTGTTATACCCAATACTGTAGGGCTAATGAGAAAAAATGGAGCTCGAGTATTTTTACTTCTTTCCCAGAAAGAGTAGAAAAGGTCTGCCCAGCAGACTATCCACAGTATTAAGCCCAAAGCCTGCAACACAAAAGTGTATTTTATACATCAGTTCACATAGACCACACAGCACAATACTTACACGAACACTACATACTGTGGGTTCATATAAGAGTCACAATCAGATCACTTAGTTTAGACAATCCTACTTAACAACATGCATGGAAGAAAAGTAATTTGGTTTTATCTACCAAATCCTACAAACAAGAATGAAGTCTAACTTTTAGTACGATATAATTCAGCATCTTATGAAGCAGAAAGTTTGGGAATCCCATGTGTGAATAACAGACTGTAGAGATAATAAACTACCCTTGTTAATATAGTCCTTCTTAAAATTTTTCATTTATTCTACAGAATAACAAATATTAAGAAAATACTAAGTACCAATTTCACAATAAAAGTAGAACAGAACACCTGCAGAATTTCTAAAAATGTATGTTGTATACCTTTAAAAGCTGATGGGATTATTATTAAGGTTTCAAGATTGAGTTGCCTCAAAACAGACTTGTCCAAGTGGTCTTACAAATGATTTGCATGCCTTTTTGATATGAGAGTTTCAGAAAGCCTATTGATAACAGGGCGAAAGAAAAACACTACACTTGGAAATTAAACAAATGTAAAACAAGTAGATTGCAGCTAGATATTGTGCGCATGGACCAAGACTGATGTTCAACAAAAATAGTTGTGCTGAAACATAGCTGAAAACAGAATCAGGATAAACTTAAAATCACAGAACGGTTACAGCTGGAAGGGACCTCCCAAAGTCATCTGGTCCAACCCCCCAGCTCAGGAAGGGATACAAATAATCTTAATAGGTTACGATTTTAAGAAGTCGTGTACCGTTTTGGCTTTGTTGAGGTTTGACATTTGGATGTACCCCCTGTCATGGCAGCGAAGGTATAAGAAGTACACTGGGAAGCAGGCCAACAGGTAAATGCAAGGAATCCAAACCAGAACTGTGTTCTGAAAGCACGGGGTGAAGTCTGGATTTTCTGTGTGCCATGTCAGATTCCAATCCTGGGGAGAAAAAGTAGGTTGTGTTAAAGAAAGCACAGAACTTCATTATATAAAAAGCAAGCAAACAAACAAACAAAAACCAGCAGCTGCTATCTGTCTTGTTCTGTAACTTATTGTATACTGTGATGCATCTAATTTTTATTATACTTTTCACAGCTTAGAAATTTTAAACCTTCAGGAGAAGCCATTAGAGTCACTTTTGTTGGCTACCCACAGCTACCATAATGGGTAACTCACTCAAATGTAAAAAATGAGACCTTCATCAGCAGTTTCATATTATCATTGCATAAAAATAAGGTGGCAATACTAACCATCTCCCACTACCCATGTACGTATAAGCTGCCAGATAAATTTCAGAATGGAGTGTAAGTGTGGAAGTGTTATCTGGCACACAGTAAGAGTGAATAGCATGAGATAACATCACTATTTGTAAAAGAGCCTGATGGCTCCAAAGCTGTCTGCAGCAAACCCAGTTGAGACTTTGTGGTAATTCATAAAAACAGCAATAAGTAAAACAGGCTCACCCTTGCAGCCTATTTCCCACTCAACAAAAGGAACATGTACATCAATATAATTGTTTCCCTATTTCTTTCAACGTAATTCTTGAAAATGAGCAAGAACACCGTATGATCAAACCAGAACTGACACTTACAGTAATGAAAATGTGATCATCATTTCCATTCCTGGTACAAGGGCTAATTATGAACATAGAATCATTCAGGTTGGAAAAGACCTCCAAGATCTGCCGGTCCAACTGTCCCCCAGTTATTACCCTCTAAACTATGTCCCAGTCCAACCTTTCCTTCGGCAGGCTGTGTTGTAACATTAACTTTCATACTATATTTATCATTGGCTAGCATTAGAGAAATCCCTTCCAGTAAATTTTACCTTAACATTACTGTCTTTGCTGTAAAATTTATTACAAGGGACATTTCCTCTGAAGTGCTGTGCAGTTCTGACTCGCCACCAGAATGATGCAATACAAACATACTGCTCCTGCACATGGACTGCAGCATTCAACAGCCAAAGCAGAACTTACAGGTTTCAGTTTAAAAGACGCACAGCCAAGACGAGCAGTCACATGCCCAAAGGCTCGTCAACCACAGTGCCGTTTTCAGCTGCAAAGCATTTTTTCGGACTGCTTAGAAACACCACATTTGTATCCTTACTTGCTCCCATCTTCCACTGGTTAAACAAAGTATTGTACACAATTATGGAGAAAAACAGACCTCAAAAGAAAGGGAAAATATAACTTGCAAAAACCGCTGACCAGATATTATTTTAATCACAGAGCAGGAGGTTTCCCCTTAAGTTTGACCATTTTGTATAAAGATGATAATTTCAACCTTTTTTCTCCAAAAAAGTATATTGAAAAAACAAATACATAAACAAATATGCCTTCCTTCTGCACTCTATTTTCTGTCCAAATCTAGGACTTGTTGAGATACAACAATATGCACAGCTACTATTTCTCCCCTGTAATTCCACAGCATTCTAAGATTTCTTTTCACTTCATTTCTTTTTCAGTTAAAAAATAAAAGAACCATCTCAAAATCTAATGCAGCTGAATCAAATAAATTAATAGCGGTAGAACATTAAAATGCCTGAATATGTTTTAGCCTGACCATAAGGGGATCACGTAAGTCGTTCGTGACAAGGCAGCAGTTCTGTGAGGCTGTGGGTAAGCCACATGCTTTTAAGTTCCCCAGCTGCATAACATCATCAGAAATTTCAGCTGAGTCATCCTTACTTTTAGCCACCACACAAGTGTTTTTCAGCCTTCTAAATCCCAGCTGCTCTGCTTCAGCACAACAGCCAAGAAAAAAAGTCTCATGACTCTGCAAGAACAGTTTACAATTGACAAATTAAGATGGTTAATATGATTACACAAGTGAACGGACAAGATTTAATCAGCTTTGCCAAAAAAAAAAAAAAAAGAAATAAACAAGAGATTTGACACTTTTAGACAATGCTTAAGGAAGTTAACTACCTTCTTTTCTGGTGTTGTTTTAAACTGCTTGCAATAAAATATATCAGGCAACTACCTGAAAGGACAGGACAGCTATTGCAGGTGTCACTGCCACGTGGCAAAGTGGAAGGAAGCAGTGCTGTATGCATGACTGCTGGGCACATTGGCTGGAGGATGTTCTAAAAAACATGTGCCGTCTTCAGTTCATTGGACCTTCATATTTGCAATTGATGTGTTTCTATGTGAAAGGCAAAAGGGTGCGACACAACGGTACTTCAGGGTTAAGAGCAGAAAGTCAGCACAAGTGGCCAGGCTGGGGTAAGATTACTGCTAGAATTTAACAGCTACAGCAACATCAGTGGATCTTCTTTCACGCTCTTCCAGGATTTGATCCAGAGGCTGTCCAGAAGCCAAGCAAGCTGCTACTTGTTAAACACACTGCACTTTGTGCAACGGAAATGGCTGCACACAGGTGAGGTGCAGAACCCCTTCAACTTCACATCCATTTCAGGTGACAAAAGGTAAGGAAACCACGTAGACAGAGACACACACAGCAGTACTTTTCCCTGCTGATTTCCTAGGTGCAATTAATTCTCTTTGGCTAAATCTACATGAGGCAGCAGCACAAATAGGAATCAAGCTACATGCTGCTGAGGACCTAACATCCATACCAAGTGCTTTTCACGCAGGTATACCCAAGGGTAGCTGCAGGCCCCCCTGCAGATTGACTGCAGTGCCCACCAGCCCCTGGAGCATGTTCCCCAGTTAACGCCTGTCTGAGGGGTGCTCAGGCCACTTCAGCATGAACCAAAGTGCAGGGCTGGGGATTGTCAGGAGACTGCCTCTGAAGCAGGATCCCAGACTGAACCTCAGTTCTGACATTAAGCAGGCAAAGTCACAAAGGACTCACATTTGAGGATCCACGTGGCAAGGTTTTGGCAGCAGGGGGCTGCAGGGGTGGCCCCTGTGAGCAGAGCCCAGCAGCTGCTCCTTGTCAGATCAGAGCCAGCTCCGGCCAGATCCAAAGGCAGTGGCCACTGGCCGGAGCCAAGCCATGCGTGATACAGGTTGGGCCTCTGGAGGAGCATATTTAAGGAAAAAAAACTGCTGTGCTACAGAAGCTGGGAGAGAGGGGCAAGAGTGAGAAAACGTGAGAGAAACAGTCCTGCAGCCCCCAAGGTGAGTGCAGCAGGAGGTGCTCCAGGCACGAAGCAGCAGTTCCCCTGTGGCCTGTGGTAAGGCCCCTGGTGGAGCAGGCTGTCCCCCTGCAGCCCATGGGTCCCACATGGAGCAGATCTCCACGCTGCAGCCCGTGGAGGAGCCCCCGGTGGTGCAGGTGGATGTGGCCTGGAGGAGGCTGCGGCCCATGGACAGCCCCCGCAGGAGCAGGGGTCGGGGGAGAGCTGCCACCTGTGGGGGACCCGTGCTGGAGCAGTTTGCTCCTGGGGGATGGACCCCATGGTATGGAGCCATGGGAGCAGTTCCTGAAGAGTTGCTGCCTGTGGGCAGCCCCTGCAGGATCAGTTTGAGAAGGACCTGATGTGGAGCAGGGGCAAAGAGTGATCACAAAGGAGCAGCGGAAAGGAGACGAAGTTATTAGGGACTGACCACAACCTCCATTCCCTCCACTTCAGGGGAATAGGTAGAAGGTGGATGGGGGAAGGTGGTTTTAGTTTGCTTTTAGCTCTCTCTGCTCCAGTGTGTTAGCATTAGGCAATAAATTGTATTAATCTCCTTTATGCTAAGTCTGTTTTGCCCATGACAGTGATTAGTGAGCGATCTCTCTGTCCTCATCTCAACCCAAGAGCTTTTTTTTTTCCCCCACTGTATTTTTTCCTCTTGTTCCCTTGAGGAGAGGAAGTGAGAGAGCAGCGTGGTAGAGCTTTGGTACCTCCCCATGTTAATCACACCATCTCAAAAGGAAGGCATACCCTAAAGTCTGCATGGAGGATACCACAGCTTTATGATGTTCAATCCCAGCTGGAAGACATGTCAATCTCACTGTGAAATCAGCATGTATTCATACTCAAATTACAGTGTTCAGTTACAGAAGTCTAGACTAGTCCTGCCACTTTTAGGTAGATGTTTCTCCTTTGGTTTACATAAACCCAGTTTCAGAATTGTTTTGTCTCAGCAAAAGACAAAAGCCTGTAAAAATCAGTGCAAAAGCATTCACTAAAGCAGACCTTTGTATTTCATAGACCTTAATTAGCAAAACTAATTATTTTCTTCCCTGACTAAAGTATTAGAATGATTTTTGCAAGTTCTGTTAAAGCAATAAGTTGTCCCATTTTCACATCTCAAAACTTATTAACAATACTCACTCTGATGGATCACCTAACGCTTCTATTTTGAAAAGCACATCAGATAACAGAGATCCAACTACTCATTAAAAGCCTACACAAGCTAGCAGCCTCCTGCAATGCAGGAGGAGGAAGAGACAAAGTGGGTTAGTTCTACAATTAGCATAATTTGGAAGCAGCCTTTAGATTGAACCATGACTGCAGGTACCCACAGGAAAAGATTTGCAGAGTGATCCCTGTTCCTTTCTTGGTGGATGTTTGGATGATCTGCTACTGGCTTACTTTTAATCTAGTCCAGAAAATGCACATATCCCAGGTTTTATTTTTTTTTTTTCCTCTGCTTTTTAAGTCCCTTGGCAACTTTGAAGTTTCCCAGCATAGCAAATGGGTATTTTTAAAATTGTCTGACCCATTTCTCAGTTTTCATTCTAAAAAATGAAATTTTCATTTCCATCTCCAGCACAGTAGTTGAAAAAATACCAGTACACAACAGCTTTTTGTGCTAAATAGCTTGTTTTCTCGTATGGTACAAAAAGGTTCATATCATATTTGAAGTGAAACCATCTATCTCTAAGATAAGCACAAAAAATGCTTGGTGTTCCCTGGAATCATGTGGATCTATTCAGAGGTAAACTATTTAACAGTGCCTGAACCCTAGGAAAAAAATAAGGACAAGTTAAATTAATTCCTGTCTAAAATTTCAGGAACAGGCGAGATAAAAACATTGGCAGTGGTCCTGTAAGACAAAATGGCAACACAAAGGATTGGTTATTCTGCTGCTGTTGAGGGAAGGAAGACTACAGTCAAGCTGCATACCTCCAGTGTGTCTACTCTGAGGAGTAACAGTATTTGACACTTGCCAGGACCTTGTGCCGGGCTGCCTCTCTCCTGGCAGCCAGGAGAGGCTGCTAAGTGAACAGCCACTGGCTGCCTGTTCTCACATCAATAATCCTACTTGACCCACAGCACATTTTAAAATTCTCACTGGCAGAAACAGAGAGACCGAAATCGCTCAGTTTCATGCCTGCTGTGTGCAACTGTATTAGAGATACAGGCTGACAGCCACACTGTTAAACCCACCTGTATGAACCAGCTGTGACTGAAAAATGACTTCAACATTACTATGCACCTACATACAAAAATGAAATTACAAAACTACCCTGGAATCTTAATATCAAGGTCAACACTCCTTCAAACAGAGCCGATACTGGTATCAGTGTGTACTCCCTTCTTAAATATCACCCACAGAAGAACCACCTTCTTTGAGAAACCATAGCTTGGTGCTACAAACTTATTTTCTTAGCAGCAATAAACCTTTTTTGTTTAATTCAATGCTTATGTTTAGTAGAATGCATGTAATTAGCGCTCTCTGGCACCAACACTTATTTCTACTGACAACTTTCATTACAGCAGTATCACCACTTATCGAAATAGGAAGTCTCACAATCTAATAGATATCACACAACAAAAATCCCCAGTATAACACTCATACAATCCATGAGCTGACTCAACCTTTTTCCTTCAGCCTGCCACAAGGACATCAGCCTTAATCCTACATTATTTAGAACAGAAAATTTCCCATCTGCCTCTCCCTAGATTGAAGATTTTCCTGACCTGGCCAAGCATACAACCTCAGAAGAGCTAGCAGCCGTGTACAACGTGGGGTGGAGGAAAGGACCTCTCCATTTAAGGCTGCTTTAAAGTAACTCTGAACTTGCTTTAGAGCTATCTGATGCCACCGTTCTCCATCAAAGCCAATAAAAATGGTTACACAGTAGTCTACATTAAAAACGAAGAAAAACAGAAAACTCCAAAGTTTTTCAACGGGTTGGAAAAAGTTTTCAAGTCCTGCCTGTTTTCAAGTCATGATATTGAAAGAACTCTTCAAAGTCATTCAGCTTAGCACGCAACCTTTATTAAATTAATCCCTCAAAGTTTTGAAGAAAGACTGAAATCACGTTCTCAAACTACTGCAAATACATCATCTTTATTCCATCATTCACATTCCACTGTCAGATAATGAAGCATGGACTGAAGCTCAGCATTTCTCTAAGACAGCATATTGAGACTAGAGCCTACAACAAGTACAAACACAAATGACCTTCACCAGCATAACATTTGCTATATTGTGTTAACTATTCAGACTGAACCACAAGCTGATAAACAGGCAACAGATGCACAAAAGAAAAATTAGCCCAGAACTCCCACAAAAAGCAGCAGAAATACCCACACCTGCCAATGAAAACACAGCCACAGCTCTCCTGTATCCTCAGTTACATTCACAGGAACTAGAAGCTATCATTATAGCCCTAACAGCAGCTAACAAAACACTAAGGTATATGACACTACAAGCAACCGTCACAAGCTTCCTTCTGTTTACATGTTTATAAATCCTTTAAAAATACTACATGCATTACAGCAAAACTGGATCCTCTAATGCAAGCAGTACTTTTTTCAAATAAGTACTGCTTGCATTAGAGGATCCAATGGCTCTAAAATCAATTCCAGATGAAGTTGTATAACATACAAGGACAAAAGTATTTTTCCACCTTTGTTGTTATTTATTTCCTCTAGTGTTTTTTTTTCTTAATAAGCATAAAATTAACCAAAATGCATTGATCTCTGCTGAGAATGCACACAAAGTTGTATTTAATGAAAGCTTTCAGTATGCTGCCTATTCCTATGAAGACATGCACTAACTGTAAGAAATAAATGGTTTACTGCTTTATTGCATCATCTAAGGGTGTAGTCTGCAAGTAGGGAGTAGCAGAAAAAAATAAATTATTTGTACAGATTTTATGATAATGTCTGTCCAGCAGCTGCTTCCTATGTTCAGTGAAAGCCCCAAGTTTTTTTTTTTTTTTTTAAAAAAAAGGGATTCTACTAAAAAGTAAAATCCATACAACCAGATATTTGATCTCATTCCCAGATCTCCAGAGATTCAAAACACCACTTCTTCAAGGAGAAACAGAACAATTATTCCCCTATACGGAACCACACCATTTACCTTAAGCAATGGTACAAATGAACATGCAGCGTGGTTAATCACTGATTTGAGAAGAGAACTCAGGACTTGTCTTCATGGTCACACGTGAGGATAGGTGCTAACGCCCTCACAATACAGACCAGTAACAGCCTGGTTAGATCAACACTTTCCTGCCTATTTGTTCTGCTGCTGCCACAAAGCTGAAGTGAGAAACATCAAAGGTAATTACCAAATTGGGATGTAGGAATTAAGATTTGCATCTCAAACTCTCATGGGGATCATATCTTCACCCACAGGAATATACTTTTACTACTACCACAGAAGAATTAAACCTACCGTGCAACTGAGGATCTTCTCTTACTTGATACCAGGTTGTTGGTTTGTATCATTTCTCCTTGTAAAATCATGAATGAAACAAAACCAAAAAGCTATAAAGCTAACCGTTTGTTGGTTAATGCCAAACAGCAGTTATAGAAGCAAGGAACATATAATACAGTTTAATAATAAGAAAAAAATAGCAGGTCTCCCACTTAAGATTTTGCGATGCAAGAAGTTGTGTCTAAATAAAAAGCTTTCAATCGTTCACAAACAAACCTTCCAGCTCAACCTCCCAAAACATTACACTCAGATCCAGACTTCAGATGTGGAAAGAGACCCTTCTTCCTCCTTCATTTCACAGTAATTCTGAAATCTAATCATTATTCTTACAGTCTCTTGATGTTGTTACAGGATAAGACTGCCAGTGCAAGAGAAGAAACATTAAATAAATAAATAAATCACGTAACAACATAAACAAGGATCCTAAATAAAATCTAAATCATTTATATAAAGAAGATGGAAGGAGGGGAGAGATATTAAGAAAACTACAGGGAAATACCTTTAGTTTCTCATAGCATTGTCTATTAGAAATGGTTTTAGCAAGACTAAGTTCTCAACAGTAATAACTTACATAAGGCAGATTTGATTTATTAACACAGCCTAGAAAAAGCCTCTACCTCCCAGCCCTAGTCCTAAAGTTAAGTCAGGTGCTTGCACCTCCCTTGTCCAAAACATTGGTATTTCCTATGTTACCCAAGAGCTGAAATCCTTTTTAGTAGACAGCACTGCACCAGCTGAAGCTGTGTGCAGAACGGCAAGAAGCAGCATGTTTTGGTTGTGTTTCCCTGTAGCCTAAAAGAAGCAGCTAGTGCCAGAACTTCACCAGAAAAGGAGCACCTGCAGCTGTGGAGTTTAACAGAGCTGATCTGTTAAATCCAAAGCAGCCAAAAAAAACTCTGAAATACGGCATTATTTCTATGTGCCGGGTGAACATATGACAGATATCATCAGCACTTGCATATTTAAAGCATTTATGTCGCTGTAATATTTCTGTACCCTGCCCTGCCTGCAAGTACCATGAGACAACATTTGGCCACATGACAACAAATACTGTTTACCATTGACAGTTTCAGAATTAAGAGGACAACATTTATCCTTCTGTAAAGTTTTGAACTGAAATCATTATTTAAAATAACACAGGAAAAAATATTCAATTCCTCATCTCCTTTTAGCACTAAAAACGGTATTTTTGTTTAATAACTCAACAGCCTGTATATCAAACTCAAATCAGTGTGAGAAGTTTGAACACACCTGTACACAAAGCTTACAAAGGGACTAAGATAACAGCTGAAGTTGGAATAAGCTGTATCTGAACCTACCACAGATGCAAACAGTGAGAAAAAAGTAATACGAGGAATTCTGACTCTATTAAAAGTAAGCGAAAGGTCAGTACCCTGCAGTAGGCTTTTTAGAGATGTGACCCAGAATGACTTCACTGCAACCCTGGTTAACCTCCACGTAGGCTGAGTATAGCACAGCGTTTCAACGTAAACTGCATTGTAGCTGCAGGAAGCGCACAGCTTATTGGGGTGCTCAGTTCTTCTGAACAACCTTGAAACATTTATCTTGCACCAACAGCTGTAAAATGACAGATCAGCTGCTAAGAAAATCCCCATCAACAACATACTATCATGCTTCATTTTCCTGTATTTTCCCTGGACTGATCTATGCTGAACCAGAGAACATTTTAATGTCTATGAAAAAGACCACAGACAACTGTTTACAGGTTTAAATGAGAAAGAGATGACAAATAGCACTGCCTTTCCTCCTCAACCTAGCAGTGACAGTAAAGCCATTAGCTGCTAATTATAATAAATGCACCATCTTGTGTAAAGGTTTTCCTGTTTAACTCTGCTCCTGCTCTGTTCTAATTCCTGTCCACGTGTGACCTTCCTAGGTCGGAAAATATGAGCAGTTTTATGATCTACATACTCATTGAAATTCTTAGTACCACGGTTGTCACAAATGCACTCAGTGTATGAGTTCACAAATGAACTCAGTACCTTTATAACTAAAGAACCTAAACTCACAAATTTACCACCACTCTCACAGCACCTGAGGCTACCTACCTTCCTCTGCCACAAACACACTAAGTACTATCAAACTACAGAGAAAAGCAAGCAATAATTACTAAAAGATGCAATCTGTCTTCAAACATCACTAAGAAAGACCATATTGAAATTGCCAATGTGAAGATAAAGGTATAAAAAACAAGTCTTATTACTACCTAAACGCCAGTAACTGAGTTATGAGCTGTCAGTGCTTATAAAAGTGTATTATTGATACATAAAAAAAAATCTTAACTGCCACAAGTTATTTTCTAAGTCATTTTATGACTAAGTAAATGCACTAAAGACATTTCACGGTGCAAAAAGCTCCAAGGTTCCAAGATACGTACTAATTTTTGGCTTATCTAATACATGACAGCACGAGCCACAGAACCTGAGAACACAAAATTACTCCTTCCATAAAGAAGTGTGGTTTTCCTTCAGAACTCTCTTTGAGGAAGATCATCAGCAAGTATAAGCAAGAACCCCAAAGCTTCAGGTTGTACTTGACTTACAAACACCTAATGAATAACTGAGACTCCGTGTAAAACCTGGCAGAGCAGCTGGGGACAGACTCTAAGGAACTGCTTAGTTTGAATTGGCTTTTTTTTTTTTACCTCCTACTTCTTTTTCATATAAGCCCTGCTGCACGTTAGCCATGAGAACTTATCAGCGTCACAAAAAGTTACCAACTTCTTCCTTTAGGAACTGCAGACATAAACAGACTTCAGACATGATACCGCATAGCTTACAAACTGAAAAACTTAAGCTAACTCAAAACTGTATTCAGAGGAAAACCAGCAGACTATTTGGGAATGTAACTGCACTGAGACCATAGATCATGCAAGTATGCATAGATACATACACACACAGCTAGGTCAGCGAGCAAAAATATACATTAAGTTCAAGGCCTCCCTTAACTATCATCCTGGTTATCTAAAATGATAGCATTCCTCAACCCCCCCCCCCCATTTTCTTTTGGCACATTAGTACTGAAGCAAGGCAAACTGCACTCACATATAGTTTTGATACTCTAGATGAAACTATCTCAGCACTTCAGGACACAAGTTTTCCAGTTCAAACAGGCCCTTAAAGTCACTGAACTGAAATGCAAGTACTGCAAAATGTTACCCCTAACCCACAGTTTTTTTGGTTTGTTTTTTTTTTTTTTTAGCTTTTTGTTTCGTTTTTTAAAGCTTTTGGTATCCTCAACATCTTACACAGCTGTAATTTTGTATTACAGTTGAAATTCTTGTAGTGAGATATTCAACAACGCTAGGAGACACAGTAAGGATGAAACAGCAGGTTTCCAAAAAGGAAGCCTGGTTCAAAGAATAGCAAGGAACAGTGAAGTTCTGCATACAAATCTGGTTGGAGTGAAAGTTAATGTGCTGGGTACCAAAGATGGGTTAAACAGGAAGGGGAAAACAAGCACTGAAGAAGATAGCAAACTGGGCTGCTGACCTTTCAGAGTGAGTATTAAATAAAAACAGTCTGTTTAATTCTCAGACAAGAATTTCCAACATTAACATTCCTTAGGTGTGCAAACAAGAAAAATCCTGGGCAGCAAGGCTTAAGAAGATTAGCATACAGTTTTTAAAGGTGCATTAGGTCCTTTCAACCTATGAAGTTTCCCCCACAATTTGGAACTGAGCTGTTCAAAACTCAACACCACAATTAAGAGAAACTGCATCTTCTCCACTGAAACAATCTGGTTTTGCCAGTGCTAGGAAATCCCACTCCTCCAACTAGCAGGGCCCCAGCCCAGCTGATGTGACCGTAGTTCACCACAAGAATGCAAATACCCGTGTCACCAGCTATAAATGTGGCCCAGCCCTGAAAAGCGGAAGCATGCAGCACCCCTCCAGACAGGAAGGGCAGTAGTAGAGGCATAGGTGCTACCTGGAAGTCCCATAAAACACAGCATACGCACAAGCATTTTCTAGAAATCCACTACAACTTCAACAAATCATAGCAACAATGGAAATACCATAAAGTGTAGTCTGAATACCCATAAACACCACTACTAGCATTTCCACCCTTCCCACCACTTGGAACAATGCAACAACAAAGCAGATGCATTGAGATGTTGCGGGCAAAGTTCAAAGGAGAATACTTTTCCAGACACATCTTGCACCAACTGGAATCCACAATCACTCTTTTGCAGGATTAGAAGAATCCAGAAATCAAACAACCACACCCACAGGATCTTTTGCTCATTAAATGTAAGGCAGACTCCACGTGGTTTGGAGAAGGATGACAAATCACAAAGCCATCTATGTTCTTGGAAACCAAAGCAGCTAGTGAAAAAGCTATGCAGTAATTACACCATACCAAAATCATCAAAAATGTCTGTATTACATACAACTATTTTAATTGTTTATATAACAAAACAATCAGTACATCATAAGTCCTAGGCAAACTAGCCATTTAAAGCACAGTAAGTCTTGTTGTTGCTCCTACCTGATGCTTCAATCCCACAATTCAATGCAGCTCTACTCTCACATTTACCCGTAAAGAGAATTCTGAAACATGTACAGCCTTAGGCACTTCAAATAAGAAGGTATTGTTCTATGAGAGAGAGGAAGAAAAATCTGATAGCAGCTCATAATGTAGCCAGTTTTGAGAAACCTGGAAATTAGCTGAGAAGAGATACATAAGTAATACTAACGTCAGATGGTTAATAGGGTCACCTTTGATGGGCTGGGAACGCTGAACACCTTGAGGTGTGAATGATCTTCCTATTACTTGCTGTGTTATTAATGGTTTGCGAGATAAATACTGCAATGCTAACTTCTGAGATACCTGATCTTTTTCTGAACCAGTAAGGTATCCCATTAGCCCAATCCCACTCGGCAAACACCCGATAAAAACATGAGGTTTTTTTTTGAACAGTAAGAAAAACCACGTGTGTTTCTCTTACCCCACGCCACCTTCTGCAGCTCCCACATACAGTTCTGTGTGTTTTGCTTTCTGCATTCTGAGGGGTGTCGTTTAAGAAATAAATCCATGTTTTTCCCCTCCTCTGCACAACCTGTTTGTCCACACACCGTATTTCCTCCAGAGCAGGATTTCCAGCACCCCTCTGTCCTGCCCGGGGCCACACTGCTGCCAGCACTGGGTGCCTCGGCACAAGCAAGAGCAAGACCTGCACTGACTGCAACATCCGCACACTGCTCACCGCCGTTTCTTTAGGAAAACTGAAAACATTGCTGTGCAAACGGGCTACAACTGCACCTCCAAGGAAAGCCGATGTTTGGCCTCCTTCGCAAACCAGCATGCCGCTCCAGCCAGCTGCGAGCTTCCCGACGGGCGGTTATTGGCACTGCACGCCCAGCCGGGGGTGGCCAGAGCCGGGGGCGGCCAGAGCCGGGGGCTGCTCTCCTGCGAGCCCCGGGCACCCCCGGAGTCCCCCGAGCCCCCCAGCCGGCCCCACACCGGCGGCCCGCGGCCCTGCCGCCCCCCCGGCCCGCGGCTCCGCCCGGCACCGGGGAGCCCAGCGGAGCCGAGCCGAGCTGAGCCGGTCCCATCCCATCCCGCGGCTCACCCAGAAGGGCTCGGAGGCATCGGCGCTGCACAAGCTCTCGATCCCCATGGAGCCCGCAGCGTTGCGCTTTCCCCCTCCGCACCTCGCCGTGCCCGGCCGGCGGCACCCCAGCAGCACGGCCCGGCACGGCTCGGCTCGGCACGGCTCAGTACGGCACGGCTCGGCCCGGCACCACCGCGATTGGGCTCCGCGGTCACGGGGATGCCGAGCCCCGGCGGCGCCGCCCGGCCGCGTTGCGCAGCCCCGCCTCGGCCGGGGGCTGGGCGGCGGGAAGGGAGGGGAGGGGAAGGGAGGAGGAGGCAGAGAAACCTTTTCAGTAAATAAATTTCCCCTAAAGTCCAACCCAAACCTCCCCTAGCGCAACTTGAGGACGTTTCCCCTCATCTTATCGCTTGGTGCTTGGGAGAAAAGCCTACTCCCACCTACAACCTCCTTTAAGGTCGCTGGAAAGTGTAATATTGTGTCCCTTAAGCCTTCTTTTCTCTGGGTTAAACATCCCCAGCTCCCTCAGCCACTCCTCATAGGAGTTGGCTCCCTCCACACTCCTTATATCTGATTTAAACCCCATCAGTTAAACGTGTATTCACAGCATCAATGCTCAGCTGACCGGCTAGCGTACCAGAACAAACCTGATGGAGCATGGATGACCCATGTGTAGGAACGACATCAGACAGTGATGTATGAAAAAAAGGGGCACCAATATTTGAAGCTTCTTCATGCAAGTTACATAAAGAACCTCAATTTAAAATGGTCTTTTGTGTCCACAGCAATTTTGGTAGTGGAGAAAGTTATTCATACAAAGACAGGTCTCACTGGGCTAATGTATGAGTAAAAATCAGGCATCGCATCTCTCTGTCACACACATACAAAAAAAAAAAAAAAAAAAAAAAAACCAACTATCACAGATTTATTCTGTACTCACCTGCAGGCTTTCATGGAACAAAGCTGTGCTCACTCATCACCAGCCCTGGCCAGACTGCCTGTCCAGCTGCAGCATTGCTGGTCTGTCTCCTCAGCTCTCGCTCCCAGGATGCCAGGTCAAGAAGCAGAAGCAGCAGCATTCAGCCCACTCCAAAGTCACATATCCCCTGATGAACTGAAGGGAATTACCACAGAAAGATCAGAACCAAGAAATTGGGTGTCAGAAACAATACTAAATGTGCCAGCCTAACCTATACCTTAGTTCATACCATGTTCAAATCTTCACAGTATTGCAAGAAAACAGCTGCATTTTCATTCCCCTGACTTACTTTAATTAAGAATTTCTGTACTGTTTTGTACATTCTCTAAAGTCATCTCAAAATCCTATTACATACGTTGGTAGATTGTTGTTTTGATGCTCACTACAACTCCTGTTCAAAAAGTTAAGTCATAGTTTCCCCCGTGTGTTATCCTCCTGCCCCTGAGCTGTAAGGAGTACAATTTTTCTCCAGTGTGATCGCAGCACATATAAACATTAATAGCTCTGACAGTCAGTACAGGGTAGGAGCTCCAGTGGTTAAGCTGGAAGAACCTTTTTAATAGCACTATTAATAGCACACTAAGCCTGAAAAAAAAAAAAATCTAAATAGATAACAAAGTCTTCAAGAGCTTACACTTTTACACATATTCTGTGTGTGATACCAGAATATAAGTTTATAGCTGAAGTGGTACAGTGGAAAATTATCTGTCCCTGGAGGGGCCACGCAGCAGCCCCACTGTGGAGGCACTGCTGCAGCTGGCTGCTGTGTTAAAGGAGCAGGTTAACTTCACCATTAACTCAGAAACCTTTTTTGTCTGAATTGTATTTCATGCTTCCTTTCAGATATTCATTGGAAACTCTGAATATAAATGTTTGCTTTCAGAAGAAATGTTGGCAAAAGAAAAAAAAACAACCCAGCACTCCTTAAAGGCCGTAGGGGCTTGCCGCTTGAGACTACTCACATTTTCCCCCAAGCCCAGCAGGCTCTGCTCCATCTAGACCGTGACAAACCCAGGGAGCTCGCCCACACTGACAGCATTTCCTTGGGGAGTATTTCATGTGCTTGCAAAATAAACAGCCACCTCCTCACAGCAACACGAGGCATGCACGCACGCCTCCACACAAACCAGGCACACGAAAAACCTTGTGCATGCAAAACCCCCAGCGCCCAGCAGCGTTTTGGCAAAAGCCTTCAGTTAAAACCTCGGCCCTAACGAACCCTTTAATGAAAGGTTCATCTTTGAGACACGCAGTGTAAAAATTACAGGGAGAAACTTTCTCCATTTTTTATTTTTTTTCTCCCTTTTAATAAAGCACATTGATGACCTTCGAAATTAAGAATGTTTTTTGTTTTTTTTCAATAAAAGGATTTTTAAAAAAACAAACCACAGTCCCCACACGACACCCAACGGTAACCCCTCTCCTCAGCGATGGGTAGCGCCCAGACGCCCCTCGGCCGCCACGTTCCCGCCCTCCTCCGCCAGCGCCTCAGGCAGCAGCGCCCCACCGCCATTCGCCACGCGAAGTTCCGCCCCGCCCCGCCCGATTGGCTGACGGGCGACATGAGGCAGGACCACCAGGCTCCCGTCCCCCCCCCGCAGCCGCGCTGCGCATGCGCACTGCGGGTGCGGTGGGGGCTATGGCGACGGTGGTGGAGCTGAAACAAGGTGGGAGTGGGGGTGGGGTGCTGTGAGGACTCTGAGGACTCTGAGGGGTCACTGGGGGCGTCCTGAGGGCTGTGGCTGGGGAGCTGTAGCTGGGGAGCTGTAGCGTGTTTGGGGAGCTGTAGCGTGTCTGGTGGCTCTGGTTTTATCTGTAACGATCCCCGTGTTGTTAGGAGCGGCGTAGCCGCTAATACGGGTATCTTGTGTTAATTTCCTTGTGAGCGTGCTGGAATCTGCGGTGGTGGTGTGGGGCTGGGTCTCTTGGGACGCACCTGGCATTATGTTCGCTGGTTTCTTGTGGTAACAGCCCTAAAGGAGGCGCTGGAAAAAAGAGGTGTCCTTGGGCAAATAAGAGCAAACATCAGAGCTGAAGTTTTTCATGCGCTGGATGACCAAAGCGAGCCCCGGCCACCGCTGTGCCATGAAAATCTCCTCATCAACGAGCTCGTCCGGGAGTACCTGGAGTACAACAAGTACAAGTACACGGCGTCTGTGCTCACCGCAGGTAGTGGGGCTGGGCTTTGTCACCGCTGTGATAGGGTGTCACTGTGATTTACTGAGTAATTGCGCTATGAAATTAACTAGCGGGAACGAAATGCACAATCTCTTCTTTCCCTGGAATTAAGTAAGCCGTGAATGCTTTCTCCACCACCTTATTTGCAGCAGATCATCCTATTAGTTTTCAAGAAAACATGTTCTTTGCTGCTTATCCTGGAGGTAAATAGCATTTACATTAATAAAACAGTTGGTGCAAGAGCAAGAAAGTTTGCTAACAGCCTGCAAAAACAAAATAGCTTGCTTTTGTATTGGAGAATGGCTAACTATTTTTAAAGCGTGTATCACAATTTTCTCATTGGCATCTGGATGAAATTAAAATGAAATCCTGCAAATGAAAAAAAAATATTTGAAGAATAACCTAAGCTAACGTATTAGTTAGTTGATAGTCCGGATAACAGCAGTTCCTGTGTATAAACTGTCAGAAATGTGATTAGATGTCTTTACATCTAATTGTCATTGTCCTTACAATCTAATTCTTACATATAAAAAAGGGTATGAAGAAGGCCCCTATTTTTGAACAACAACAGTTAATTGTTACTGGCTGTGCTAAAATACTAATAATTGAGAGCTACAACATTTAAATAGTAGCTATAATTTAGGTGGTACAGCATGTAGTTATGTTTGTACCTATTGCTAATTTGTATTTGAAATTTGAAGTTTAGTAATTGTGCTTAGATGTGGTAATTGCATTTGCTATATAAGATTTTTTTTTTTTTTATACTATTAAAATTACTGGCACAAAGGTTCATCTCAACGAGAAGAGGGAATGGAGACAATATGTGTTAATGGATGGAATCAGCTTAACAGCAGTACTTCTTTAGAGGAAGTTGTTTAACTGATTAATTCATCTTCATACTGTAAGCTTTAATATTTTTCTGATCTTCCTTTAGAGTGAAGATGAAAACTGTAATATACCATTTTAAATTAAATCAGTACGAAATAGTAATACTTGTGTTTCCTGAAATTACTGTATACCATTAGAGAGAAATAGCCTAAAACTGAGGTGAGTGGTCTGATTCTTTTGAAGTCTCATGAGTAGTGTTGAAAAGTTAATTGGTGATGCGTGTTTTTTTTTGTTTGTTTGCTTGTTTTTTAACCAGTCTTAAGAATTATGGGGAAATTTCTTTTCCAGAAGCTGGCCAGCCTGAAGTGCCCTTGGATAGACAGTTTCTTGTCAAAGAGCTGAACATCGTTGAAGATGCAAATGCAAAATCAGTGTAAGGATTGATTTTGGACTGCACAGTGTATTCTGTTCTGCGTATATTACCCCTTAGTGTTTGTGTGAATTGTATGTAAATGTTCTCACAAACTGAAATGTGACTATATCACATGCCTGCTCTAATATGCTGGATTCAAACTCACAGTGTCAAACATGGGGCCACTTTGAAACAGACTCCAAACTACAACTAAATTCTATGAACGCTGTAGAATGCATTCTACAGCTAGTGTGCTTGCGTACCAAGACAAGTCTCTTAGAACTATAGTCTTTCCTTCAGTCAGAAACAGAAAAAAAGTTCTGTGCATGTCAGCAAGTTGATTTGCAGAACAATAAAAAGATAGTGTATGCTGAGATTAGATATAAATTCACAGCGTTCTGATACGACTACATTTATGAGCTAGGGTGTTAAGCAGGTATAAATATGTCCAATGGGTCTCTTCAGTTTGGTCTCAAAGAATCTGCCTCAGGCTTTTAGTAAAAATCAAATGTGGGGTGTGTGGTGGTGTTGTGGGCTCCAGTATAATCTTTTGTATTGCATCAGTGAGAATATGGCTCTGTGTTCGTGTGCTAAGCATGCTCTGGTTCCTCCTATAGGAGCGATCTGGAGTTTAGTTGAGAGTGTCTCTTAATGCAAGCTTTTTGGGAGAGCAGCGGTCTTCAGAGGGAGCTTAGGTCTGTGCTTATTTATATAATTACACTTGGCATAATGTATTTAAATAATTAAAGGCATCTGAATATACATTAAGAGTGAACATTAAGGTCTAAGAACTTAGGAGGAAAGGGTGGTTTTATTAGTGTTCAGTATTTCATTGGCTGCTTTTACTTTTCTGTCTTGAGCAGACCTCTCTTGTATGGAATTATATCTCATTTCTTACGTGGTGGTAAACAAGAAAGTACCCAGAGTATCCTTCTGAAAGGATCTTTACTGAGTTATCCAAGGCAGAACCTTGGCAAACCACCTGCTGAGAGAAATCAAAAAGGTAGGTGTGGGCATGCAGTCATTTTTGCAGAAGTTTGGTTTGTATGAGATGCATGTGTCTATAACTATATAATCATGCAGATGGACACAGGATACCTCCTCCTTCTTTCAAGGTATGTTTTGAACTGAGACTTTTTTATTAAAAAAGAAAAGTTCAGTAGAACAGTGTTTACACCTCAGACTACCATTGAACTCTGTGACCTGACCGTAAGTGTTGCTTGTATATTTAAGAAAAGTCCTACTATATCCAATTCATTGATTTCTAAAACTAGCTCTGTATGATCCTTTGAATGAGCATCCAACTTAAACGAGGTTTTAGGCCTGCTTCTCTTCTGCTGGTAAGCTAATTGGACAGCTGGTCCTGCATACAAATGCGATTGCCCTCAGAAATGCTTGACTGGCCTTCAAATGTGTCAGTAGTTGAACTTTCATTCTAATATGGAAAGATATGTTATTTTAAAAGACATTTTTAAAAATTGGAGATAGCAAAACTTGTATAAATTTCACCAGTGCAAGTTAATGTTAAGCTTCTGTTACCTTGCAGTAGCTGTAGCTATTTGTTAGTTACTAGAGGGAATGGGAAAACCCAAATTATTTAGCTTTATTCTGTTAAGTCTTTCAGACTTTTAAAGACTGAAAACTCATTTAAATTGATCAGTTGTGCTAATTAGTAGACAGTAGAATATCTGATATACTATTTATGCTTTTAGAAATAGGGAATTACTGCTGCAGTTGCTAGTAAACCTAGAATATATAGATAACCCAATTCTCAGTACCACAAAACTCATCTACCAAATTGCTTTCTCATTTTCCTCAAAGTTAAACTGGCCAAATTGTACTTCTTATGCTGTTGCAAATCTGGAAAGGATAAGGTAGACATAGTCTTATCATTGGGAATTTAATATAGGAATTTAACCCAAATTCTAAGTAAAATAAATAATGTGCATATTTCTTTGTTTCTCATTTGTTCTAACTTCATTTCTATGGAACATTCTTTAGCTATCGATTCTGCATATGGGCATGAGTGTTTTCTATGGATGTAATTCACTTTAACTTCACTTCTCAACAGTAGAACACTGCTAGATTTTCTCCCTTTCTGATCTGCTCTTTGCCAGCTTAGTATTAATACTACCTAAGCTAAAGAATGAAAGGGATCGGTAGTTCATTTTTTTCCTTAAAAGAATCTGCTTGGCATATTACTTCACTTTCCACTCTGTGGGAATTTGGGCCATTGAGTACTATCATACTACTAGTAATAGTATTATCAGCTATTGCTTTTGTATAAAAAATAAAAAAGAGGTCTGAGATACTATTACAACATCTAAGAAGCGTGAGAAAAGTACTGAATAAGCACCTTTTCTTAATTCATGGATAGAATGTTGTTACCCTTCTGCCAGAAGGGGGGGCTGAAGAAGTAAAATTTCAATATCAAAACTGCTATAATTGATCTTGTTGTTAGAAAATTCTTATTCCTTTCAGATTTCTTTTTTTTTTTTTGGTAAATAAATTCAGTACTATAGACAAGTGTTAGACAAGACTTTTTTGAATAAAACTTTGTGCCTCAGTTTCAAAATCGAACTTGTGCATGGTCATCTTTCCCTGTTGACTCAATACAATTTCATGTAGGGATACATGAGCTTAGAGTTAGTTACAAGACAGGATTAATCATAAAGCATGACAGCATATTGCTCTTTGAACTAAACAAACATAAAAAAGTAGACTTGCAATGTTTTTAACCTTTAAGTTACTATAGTCTGAAATTACTTTCTGCATGCGTTTATGGAATGTTAGTGGAGACACAAAAGCTGAAGTGTATTTAAAATACTAACTACCTAGCTATTTTGATTAGGGTACATACTAAGGTATTCAAGTCCATTCGTCTACACAACGTTCACAGTCTCTTATCTAACATCTGTCTTGTTTTTCGTGTTAGAAATTGTCATGCTTATCTTGCTGAATCACTATTCCAATAAGTTGGTACAAAGACTGGGGGATCCTGATACAGATTGTGCAATTTCAGGTTTCTGTTAATTGACACACTAAAGCTTATTTGAAGCTGTCTACAATCTAATCTTTTGTCATGCAAAGCTCTTATCTCATACAGTTGTATGGAAAAAATATATTTATAAAGCTGCCTGGGCTTCCTATAATGATATTCTATATCAAAGTTCATAATGTAGAAAGTAACATGTATCTTTGGTTCTGCAGATGTGTGAAAATATTTTTGTCTGTTTTCATTTTTAGATGGAATTCCAGAACCAGGCAGGATGGCCGGCACCAGCATTGAAGAGCCCCTTGTTTTACAAAGTATAAACAGATGATATCTTTCATATATTAATTTCTCATGTAAAGCTCTTTGAGAGTTAATTTAAGAAATTCTTATTAAATTTCTCCATTATTTCCAGTGGGACCATTTCATTTTGTTAGAGCTACCCATGAGACATAAAGATGGGGTCTTAACTTGCTGCCAATGAAAAAATATTAGCAAAGGCCTTTTTCCTCCCATGCTAATAGAAGGAAAACTGTATATAAAGTCAGATTAATCAAGTCTGTGTCTGGAATTGGGCCTAAAATACTCATTTTATGAACATAAAAACTTATTAGATATTTTATAATTTCTGCACTCTTATTATTATTTTATGTCTTCATGTGTCTTTCCTGGTTTCTGACTTTTTTTTTCTTAGTTTTATTGTGTTTGGTATTTTGAAAGAATTCAAACTAAGTATTTTAATGATTCTTCATCATTAAGAAGCTGCTGCTTTCAGATAAGTATGGGAAAATGAATTTGAAAATAAAATCAAAGTGCTTTGGAGGAATAGTTGTTTTTATTTCTCCAAAAATGGAAACTATATTTATCTTCATGCCAGCAAACAAATGAGGGTAAGCCTTTTCCATCTGGAGTTGCTATAAATTGTATGGTGTAACACTAAATATATGGGAGGGAGAGGGACGTTGTTGTTTGTTTTTTTTCCCCAAATGACATGAAAGTCAAAGTCAGGAAAAGTTAAAGTTAAAAATAATAAAGTTGATAATAGATTACTGATTCCCATAACTTTTTTAGCTGAGGTATTTATATGTTTTGAGATGGCAGAATCAGACCTTGCATGAGTACATAAAAAATATCAGGTCATCTATTTTCCTTTTTTTAATATATGAATTTTATACATGTTAATTTTTCAGTGGTACTAAGAAGAGTTTTGTGTAAATAAAATTTTAGGGTTGATTCCCCAAAATCCTTAAATTGTTAAATAAATGGTACAGTAAGTGTTTGGGGGAAAAAAGAGAGGAAGAGAACACACAGTTTGCAAATGTTAGTGAAAGGACCCTAAGTTTTCCAGACTCTACAGAGTTTTCCCTTGGTCATCATTTGAACCAATCAGCATTATAGGTGTTTTTTTGTTGTGGTTGGTTTTTGTTTTTTTTTTTTTTTTTGATAAGCAGCCAAGGCACTACTCTAATGTGAAAGTGCAGAGAACCATTATGGCTTTAAAGGAAGCTGCATTTATCCATTTCAAGCCTTAGGAGTGAGCTCATCACCTTTGACTGGCAATGCTGCCAGCTCCCCATTTGCTTATTTGTAAGTATCTCAGAACTGTTTCCAAGAGGAAAGGACTTGTGTTTGCAAATTTATCTTAATCAAATCCATCTTTAAGTCTTTTGTCGCTTTGCATCAATTACTATTGACTACGGGGTCAAGCAAGCAAATTTATCTCTGTATGCCCTCAATGTTTGCTGTGTTAACACCACTATCACATCAACTACTTAGCTGAAGAGCTGTCTCTGTGAAAGCCCGACCATCATGAGAATGCCTCAATACAGAGGCTCTTTCCTGACAAGCTAGTTAGTGCAAATTACCATTCCACCTCTTCATTTCTCTGTCTAAGAATACAGTAGAAAAATGGTCTAAACTATTATTTACAAACCACCTTCATTTTGGAATGAGCTGAAAGTGCCTCTGAGAAGTTGCAAAAATTAACTTTTACAGAATGCTGGTATGATTGCTCTGGCCACAGAAATCCCTGAATTTTTAACTTTGGTTTTCCAGAGGTTAAATGTTTGTCCATAACCTATTTTTATGTCTGTCCATAACCTAGTGTGTCAAATTATTATCCATGTTTGGAATGTGAATTGTCTTTTCAAGGGCAAGGAAAATGTTCTACTGGAAAACACAGAAGCTACAACCTTCTATGCTATGCAAATCTTCCAGTGTAACCAAAGCCTGCGTCTGCTTTCTGTCTTCCTACCATAGATCATACAAAAGCTGCTCAGGTGTTATGGAGCTCCTTGGGAAGAGGACTTGTAACAACTGAAATTAAAAATAGTTTTTGTTCTGGTGGGAGAGGACAAAGGGTAGCTTGGTACTGGACCTTCCCAAGAACACAGCTCAGTATGCTCATGGTCTCCACAGCCATGAAAGTAGAGGTTGTTACAAGGGTGTGCTTCATTGAGCTTTGAGGTGAAGGTGTCTATTTGGTGTATCTGAAATCAGAGCAGAAATTTGATTAATATAGAAATCTCAGAACTATTTTCTTTGGTAAGTACAACTTCTGTCCGCTTCTCAAGATTCTGTGCTAGTATGGGAGCAGGATCTGTTGTGTCTGCTCTCTTACGCAACATGTGTTTCACCTAATTGTCTGATACTTTCACAGTAGAAATTTAGAGTTTTAGAACGATCTCTTGTTCTAAAGTACGATAATTGAACAAGCAAATTAAATTAAAGTGTATTTCCCATGGTATTATTTGTGCAGCAAAGCTTTGAAACATGCTTGAAAATTCACTAGTCTAATCACATTATTAATGGTCTAGCATTTATCCTGACTACACGAAATATAAGAACATCTTTCAAGATGTGGACATGTAGTGAGTCCCATGAATGCCAGACTGCCTTTACTTGCTTGAGTAAGAAGAGGAAGTGCAAATCCTGTACATTGTGGATGCACTTGCAAAAAAACATTCCTTAGAAGTTTAGGTCAGGTCAGCCGGTATTTAGATGAAAATAATTCAAAATCTTTGAGGGGTAGGTTCAGATTTTAGATGAAACTTCCACCTAGGTGAGCACATACAAAAAATATTTTCTCAAATAATTTAAGTGCTATATAGCTTAATTACAGTCTGTAATGTATTAACTGCCTTTATTCTTTCTACTGATATCAGAACATGAGAAAAAGATGTAAGGATTTAGAAGTTCAGCATTTTTAGTGACTTAGAACACTGTAAGACTGTTAGGCAGGGGAATTATGTTAGGAGAGGCTGTTCTTTGTCTGAGTGTGTTATCAAAAGTGAAGGTGGCAAGGAGCCAGGGTAGTTTGGTGTGGATATCAGATCTGGAAAGCACTTTGGAAGAACTTGACCCACAAGGTTTTTTTTTTTTTTTTTAAAAAAAATCTTGAAAATTTTTGCTCTTCCCTAAAATCAGAGGAAACTCTGTGTGTATGCTCGCCAGCATCAGTACTGTTGCAGAGGTATTAGTTTCTGTCACACATAGGGAAATTTTTTTCTAGGTTTTATCAACACGCCCCATGGAGTCAGTTACACTTTCCTTCCTGAGCACCGTTTCAAATCAAGCTGAATCTTGGTGTCAGTTGATCAGTTTTCCGGAGGAGTGATTACCATTTGGTGATTATGTTTAGGAAGAGAAAACCAAAAATACTTGTTCACGCTCTGAGAGACACCCTTTCAGTAGCAGCTGGAGTCCAACTGATGTAGAATTGACCTCTCTGCCTTACATACTTCACTTAACCTGGATTGAGCATCAAGCACAAAGCTTAATGTTAAGCAGTTCCTGACTTTCTGCTTTGTCAGACTACTCCTGTGGTTAATTGTTCTAGTTTGATGCAGACTGTCCCTCCTATTGCAAAAGTTCATCTTAACATACCACTATTACACTTCCTAGTTCTTATTATGTCAGCTTAGAGAAATATGTTTGATAAACTTTGGTAGAATCATTTTTAAACAAAAATGCTTACCTGACATAGTATTTAAGAAACTAACGCATCATCACACAGGCTTTTCTTTTTTTTTCCTCCATTGTATTCAGTTTACACAGTGTTGAGGTAGCTGAAAAACTCATTTCTTTCCTTCTTGAGTCCTCTTTTTTCTGAGTACAATATTTAATGTGCGAATTCAGCATGGAGATATTTAAAGGCAGGCTTTATTTTTTTCTAGAAAAGCAATTAAAATAAATAAATTAGGAGGAGGGGTTAAGGAAAGTTTATTTTGCTGTCACAAAAGCATCATCCACTGGGACTCCACAGCTTTCATTCTGATGCAACTGCTGTGAAAACTACTGCAGCACTTGGGAAACTCCAACCAGGCTATTTCATTACTATATTCTTATGCTGACTTTTAGTGAAGGATTGAGGTCAGGTTTATGCTTATCAGTTCCTAGCCCACGTGGCTTGAAAGTGCAACTGTTTCAGTCCCAGCCATAATGTTTTTTTAGAGTTTGCAGCTCAGTTTAATGTCACATCATATATCATCCTCCACCACTGCCTCTGCTAAACATACTACTCAGGCAGCAAGCCTGCGTGTGCACATGCAGTGGTTTGCAAACCAGCAGGAATAATTTCCACTCCTTTTTAAGCTACTATTAAAATGCATCTGGTTTTGTGAAACAGCTGTGTGGATTTAGAAGGAGCTTCTTAGGATAGCTTTGATGAATGCTAAAATGATCATACTTTTCAGGGGATCCCCTTGAGTTTCAGTATTTTCTATTCATTATACTCCTGTTTAAAAGCTAAGCTTGCAACACAGAAACTGCAAATAGAAAAGCGTCAACTCTGCAGTGAGGGGCTTTCTGCTAACAAGGCTGAGTTTCTTGGACTGGCGTCCTGGATATCATTTCCCCTGGCTTCCTTCCAACACAGTCACGTGCATCAGTCTGATACGACCCTGCTGCCCTTCCAAACCTGTCAGGGCTTTGCTGGGCTGCGGGGCAGCCCCATGGCTTACAAGGCACCGGACACTGCCCCTCCACTTGAGCGCAACTACTGGAAACGCTCAGCTGGGTTAGCAAACTGAGTCTTCTCCAGCTGAGGCTTTTCGTGATGTCCATTGCTGGTACTTCTGCAACGTGGTGGGGAAGGAGCACCAATGCACTTCCCCTCTCTCCTGTTTGACCAGCTTTGTTCACCACTGGCCAGCGCTAGAAGCAGGGTCTGTTGGTCCGTCACACCTGCAAGCACTGTTACTTCCACAAGTGACTCCTGAGGTTTTCAGCTCAGCCTCCCCTCGGAGGTATTTTCCTAGGATGCCAAGACCAATATGATTCTCATCCATCTTCCTCAGGAGGGTTTATTTTTCAGAGAAGACAGGATTGTTGATGTCAAGAGAAATTATTTCACCCAGGACTGTGCTCTGATCCTTTGGGTATACACCATATTTAGCCTGGTGCTGAGAGGGGGTTGTTTC
The DNA here is from genome assembly GCA_011075105.1 of Heteronetta atricapilla. NCBI lineage: Eukaryota > Metazoa > Chordata > Aves > Anseriformes > Anatidae > Heteronetta > Heteronetta atricapilla. The sequence continues at coordinate 9,616,184 of CM021744.1, forward strand.
GGTATTTTGTGTTTGGCACGTTGATGGGAATTCCTAGAGGATCCTAGCTTTCCCTTTTTGGGATGTCTCCATCCACAGGTCTCACTGCACAAGGCTGTTGGCTACTCGTAGAGGGAGGAGGGGGGACAGCTGGCGACTGAAGGTTTCGGGGGTGTGAGGGAGGTTTGACGAGGACCAGATCCCTCCCTAGCCCTGGCAGGTCTGGCTCCATGCACCCTGTCCTCCTCTCCCCCCCGGCACGCAGTGCCTGCTGCCTGCTCTTTCCACTGCATCCCAGTGACTGCTCCCCCTCAGCTATTTATCACTTCTCTTCTTCCTTTTATGGACAGAGGGAGGTATTTCTTATATATGAAATAGTATTTACAGTGCTTTCTCGGGAACTGAGCTGAGCACAGGCTGGCAAGAGAAACTGTGCTGGGGAGCTGGGAAATATCCCTCTTACTCCCCAGGGGCAAAGGAGGCTGACACCAGCCCCAAGTTCTGAATGTCACACAAACACCCAGAGACCCTGCTGTTAGGAATAACCCCCCTCCACCAAGCAGCTCCTCAACTCGGGAACACATCTTAGCTCCAAGAAAAGGCACTGACAGGGGGTGGGAAACCTCCCATGTCCCGTGGGACTGGGATCTGCCCTTTGCGTGTGGTAGGGGGCCATGAGGGGCAAGGATGCTGCTGAAGCAGGAAGGAGTTAAAAGGTCCATTTGGCCAAAGAGTTGCATCCCCAGAAACAAGCAAAAGATCCAGACTTGAGGGTTAGGGGTACCCCTTGATGCCTTCCTGAAAGCCAGGGATGTCAGACCCAGCTTGGCTGAAGGGCAGCTGGGGACAGGGGCAGCAGCCCATGGTGAGGCCCTGCTGGGAATGAGCTCCTTGGCTGAGGCTGGGTTTTTTAACCCAGGTACTGGGAGGATTTTCCAGCAGGACGTGGTTTACAGGGCCCCTCCCCACTGACAAGATTCTCCTCCTCTATATAGGGAGGTTGAGAAGGCAGTGAGGACTTGGACTGTCCCGGCTGGTGGCTGTACAGGTTCCTGACTCTCCAGTTCCCTCCCTGCCTTAATCGGACGCCTGTGAGTACCGGGGGTGCAGCACATCCCTGCTGGGAGTGGGGCTGGGGGCTCACCATGCTGGGATGGAGTAGGGCAGCAAGCTGAGTATGGTGCTACCTTGCAAAAACTTTCAGTGGATGAACCTGCAGAGAGCATACAAAACAGAAATAGATCTACCAGACATGCTCAGATGGATTATCCTGTATATTACTAATGGGGTTCTGTTTAAAATGTGCAAGAGGCAGTACATGTTGATGATCTAGCTTGGTCCTTAGTCACTTCTAACACTGCTGTGGCTGAATTGAGCCTTGAAGGTGCTGTCTGAGGAGCAGTGGTCGCGCTCTGCGCCAGCAGCAAGGCAGCCCGCAAAGTGCCATGCGCTGTCGGGCTGCAGCAGGTACGTGCTGCAAGGACACATCATAGGGACATTCGGCATGGAAGAAACCTGCTAGCCTGAGTAGCTGATCTTTACGCATTTCTGCTTTTACAGTGCGTTTCCTGAGCAGCTTAATGAAAGTAAACCAAATAATATAATTAGCCTTCCAGCTTTCTGGTCTTTAAACAGGAAAAATGAACTAGACTAATCTAAGTGATCTCAAATGCAACTTAAGCCTTTTTTTAAAGGGAAGATAAGGAAGCAAACTTCTAACTTGAACAAAATATTGTGAGTAAATTAAGACGACAGTAGATGGCAGTATAGAAAACAGCTTCGGTATCATCCCAGAAGTTCACTGGCTCCTCTCACATACGTATTTATGTATGTGTATGCACACACACACATGTGGATATGTATGTGAGAGGTATATAGTGAAGAAAAAAATTGAGATATTTTAAATACAAGGGAAATCAGAAGTTTCATCAATATTGTATAGCTTATACGTCTCAATGAAATCTTTTCTGAAATACACTTGTTTAAAAGCAAGCCCACCTTCTCTTTCAAAGTTTTGCCCTGGCAGGCAGCTTGCAAGAAGATGCTGTGCCCAGTCCCACTTCCCAAACCCCCAAAGCTCTCAGTTCCCATAAACTGCTAACAGTGGCTAACAGGATGAAACCCCAGGGGGCAAAGCACTTAACTAAGTAGTCCCTTCAATTACTGCATGATACTCCTCTGGCTGCATTCGCTTAGATGTAAACAATGATTTTTATTATCTCATTTGCAATTGACACACTAGTCCCTAAAAGGTATTTGTTTTGAATTTGTTATCATTACATTTTTGCGGAACAGCTAGTATTGAGGAGAACATGGCCATATATGGAAGCATGCATAGATGTACGCAGGGGATCCAGGCTCTTTATAACTCACTGAGAATTAATAGTTGCAAATCTCTTGGCTTTTCTTTCAAGTATGTTAATTTTAGAAGAAGCAAAGAGCAAAAGGTAACTTTCCAACTTGTGCGTAGTCCAGCTAAAATATAGATTATTTATGAATTCTAATGTACATGCAGGACCTGATTTGCTTCATAGAATGACATTTGAGGCTATTCAAAATAGCTAGTATTTTCCAGAGGACGGAATCTATCCCCACAGAATGGGGCTAAGTCTTTAAGTCTTATTAAGTCTTAAGTCTTTATTATTATTATTATTTCTTTTTTCTTTCAGTTTATAACAGATAATAATGTGGACCAATTTCTCTGGACCTATCAAGTGTCTTATCATAGTTCAGTATTGACTTGCATTAACAGAGATGAGCACACCTGATAGGAGGCCAAGTCACTTGCAGACAATTTGATTGAAGTGCACAGAAAATGTATTAAAAAACAGCCCTGTGAAATTACTGAAAATGTTCTCTCTTAAAATACAGACTTTCCCTCTTCCGTGGTTGAACAGCATTAATAAAATAGTACTGACAATAACTTCATGTTCAGATCAAATTGTCTGTGATGACAGAAAGAATTTGAGGGGTGGTCCCAGTGGCCAGCAAGAAGAAGCAAAAGGCCAGAAGGGATTTCTAACAGTGCTCATGACAAAACTAACTGTGCCGGGGAGCCAGGTCCCAAAGAAAGGTCAAAACATCAGGATTCATGCCTAGATTTTTTAAATTTATTTATTCCCCTTTGCCAAAATAATTCCTGAAAATAATTCACATGCTTGGTTATATGTTCCTCTGTTCTAATAACTCTTCCCTGCACAGCTGTGATAAGCTTTTATACTGATATTCACATCCTGCAGAGGAAGGGAGAAATGTCCTTTATATTCTCGTTAGGACAAAAGCATCCCCTTTGAGCTCTGACCCAGGAGGCAATTCTGCTTGGCCAGTAACCTTTTAATTAAAGTGCACTTCCTGGAGATATTTATACTTTGTCCTTGGAATAATATACTCAGGGAAAACTAATAGTAAAGACGGCATTCAACTTCTATTACTGACATTATAGGGGAAAGGACAGTGAAAACCAGCAGGATATATCTGCAGCAGGGCAGTAGAAAGTGGAATAGAAAATAACCTATGGAAGTATGCATGGCCCTGCATATGTGCACATTTGGAATTTAGACAAGTATAGCAAATGCATCCAGCACTTGGTGTAATTTGTCATATTTCTGAGGCAATTCATGTCAGTATCATTTTTGCCATTGCTTTTCCTCTTCCCTTCTTCAGGACAGCTCAGCTTTGAGTACAGAACAGGCATTGCTCTTACTCAGATGATTTGGGGTAAGATTTACCTGAAATAATGGATGAGAACCTCTAGTCACATGTTTCCACTGGTATTAGTTTCCATTTCTCTTAGCCAGCCCTATGGATGAAGCCCAGGGTCTGGCTAAGGGCTCAGTTTTGCCATCTCAGAGAACATTCCCAGTGAACAGTCATTAGTCTTTCCCCTTGGACCATGTCTCCAGCATCAGCCATGTGCTGGAGTGCAGTGCAGCCTAGATCAGAGACGGTCCAGCGGGTTTCCTTCTGATTTTGATTCAAAAACTTCAGCAGCTCATTAGTTAAATGCCCAGCACCTCACTAGAACAAATCCAGCCGAGTCTTTGGCGCCCATCTTCTACCCCTTCTATCTAGAAATCCTTTATACCTGAATTTCCTTTGTTACTACAGCTGTACTCAGCTAATACTCAAATGTCATCCTCAGATTCCAGGTGATCATTCATGAAAACTTTTTAGAAAAATCCATGTTTTCATTATGTTTCAGAGGCATTATGTGGCTCAGACTATGTATTCCTTGTTTCTTGTAGAGGGTCTGTTCTTACCATGTTTAAACTTGTATCCACAGGATCGTATTGTACTATGAACAGTCAAATATAGTGATTAGATCTAGGAAAAAAAACTCTTTTCCAAGCTTCGCAGTTTGCTCCACCTATTAGGCCTTACAACCTCACCTCATTTTCAAAACAACTAAATTTAACCTCAACAAGGTGCAAAAATTTCTACTCACAGGAAGAAGTAGAACCTAATAGAATACAGGCAGAGCAGCTCTCAGTATCATGCTGAGACCTGCACAGAATGTTTGTAAAGCTTTGTGTTGGATATAGGATGTAACAAGAAAAGGAACTCTCTCTTGTTCCCTGGGCAACAAAACAGCAAAGAACTGTTGGCTTGTCCCACCGGTGACGTGCTTTGTAGCAGGTTTCATCTTCAGTTGGGTTTTTCAGGTAAGCATTCAGAATGATTTCCACCACCATCATTTTTGGGCACCTCAAAGTAGAAAGATGAGGTTCCATGAAACCCAGCTCTGCAGTTCAGTCTAGTTTTTGGTGGCAGCAATACCAAATTCCAATCAATTTGGATGGGCTGCCACTCGGCACTTAGCCAAAGGCAGCAGGATCCAGCCTTTCAGGATGACTACATAGCTCACTCTTCTGGCCCTCTGGCAACCCAAAATCCTCCTACCCCTCCGCAGCAGTTCCTTACGTGCTGCTGGGGCATGGGTGGAGAAAGTGCCTTGCCCACTGCTACCACAGCAGGAGCAGAGAGGCCGTGGCAGGCTCCTGCTGCTCCCCGAAGCCTGCTCTTGGAGCTGCAGCTCTGTCCAGCCAGCTTCACCCTGCTACCGCCAGCTGGAAAGCTCTGCTAAAGAGAATACCATCTCCATTATTGGAACTGTGCAGCTCTACCAGCCCTCTTGGCAAGGAGGGAACATTTTCTGCCTTAATCCACACAGAGGTCAAATAGTTTCCTCTTGGAGCTCTCTTCCAAGAATCCCCTGGGAGATTGCAAAGGGCCACATCTTGCAGAGCTCCCTCACACGGACTTGACAGCAGAGAATGCTGTGCATGGGCAAGTGCTGATGCACAGAACCAAGCTGATAGCATCTGCCTCCCATTTACCCACCTCACCACCTACATAGTGTGCCCATCGATGACCTGAGTAAAATTTCCTCTTGGGGTTTTTCCAACTAGGTGGCTCTAGAGCAATCATATATAAAGGAAAGATGGATTTTGTTACATGAGAGCATTGTTCAGGGAGTTTAAAGAGTCAGGGCCTCTTATTTCCATGGGGATATCAGCTAACCTTCTCAGGCGCCTCTAAAATCCTAGTTTTGTTTTTAAGCTTTAGGTCACCTTCTGCATGATCCATGCTTCTCACTCAGACCTTTCACACAGCCTGGCCTTGCAAAAAAAATATTAATCTGTGGAAAGGCTCTGGGGACAAATACTTGGAAATCACTCTCTGATACTCCCAGAGTACAGGGTGTCCATTTGGCCACATACCGCAGCACTGGGTCTTTACAAATATCATTCTGCTTATGGGTTGATTGCAGACATCTTTAGCATTCAGTTCTCCAAAGTCCCTCAAGATATGCATTTGTCTGAATACTGTAAATATTAAATTCACTCTCAATAAGGAAATGAAACAGCCTCTGTCTCCTGGTGATGTTTTTCTCAGCCATACTCTTCCCCGCTCTCCGCAGCTGCCCTCTGCTCTGCTGCACAGCAGGTTTCCTGACTAGCACCATGCTTTTCCTGCCCTGTAGCAAACCACAAGACCTCTGTTTACCCCTTTCTCATTGAGGGTTGTGTGTCCCACACATAGGAACACTCCAGTGTTATCAGCCCAGCTGCTGCAGCTGCATCCTGACGTCCAATGGCCAGTGCAGGGAAGAAGCTGCCTCCTCCCTCCCAACACAGCACAAAGCAGCCAAAACCCTCCCATTACTTTCACCTGCAGAGCAGATACATACAGCAGTTTTATCCAAGTCCAAGTATCTAATAACTTGTTTTATTTCTTTTCCCCATCTCTCACTTGGTGGACATTACTCCTTCATAAATGATTAGCTCTCATTGTCTGAGCCACAGAACTAAAATAATTCTAAATTACCTCTCTTTCATCAGCACTACTGATAGCAATGGTTGGTTTTATTTTGGCTGGGTTTTGTTTTGTGTCATCTGAGTTTGCTTTCAAACATTATTTTTTTTTTCCTTTTTATTTTCTCTTAATCTTTTTCTTCTCCAAATGAAATGATATTAGAGAGATTGGAAATAGTCCTTCACAGGAAAAGTTCATTTCTGTTCTTTCTGGAACACAGCCTGGGAACTATTCTTCTACTAATTGTTTCATTATACTGGTATTTCGGTACACACCCAACAGTAGTTGAGCAATGATAAATTTTGAATATATCTGAATTCAATTAACTTAGTGAATATATGTGAATTCAGTTAGCTTAGTGATGGGCAAGAGATGAGGCTGCAGGGAACTGTTCAGATGGTAGCCTTGGTGCAATCCTGACAGTCTAATTACATAGATGCTAATTATGCCTTACTTTTCTCTCTGATCTTCAGTGCAATATAAGCAAATTGAAGGTAATAAGCTCAGGAGTCCTCACTTGTTTTAGTGCTCTGAAGGTTTTGATTTAGATGATTTCAGACATGGTAACAAAAGAGTGGGACTCAGGTATCTAAGCACAGATTCACGAAGGTATCTAAACTGGCACCCCAAAATATCTGCATGGAAATGTAGGATATGACACAGGACCTACAAGGCCTACCACATGGCACAGATTTGACAAATATCAAATTGCCTGGACCACCTCCATATTTACCTCCCTTTTAAAACAGAATATTTTGCTTCCTCAACAGGTGACTACTGAGTCAAAATGGCTCAAAAATCTCTCAGCGATGATGAGAAATTCCTCTTTGTGGACAAAAACTTCATTAATAACCCACTTGCCCAAGCTGACTGGTCAGCGAAGAGACTGGTTTGGGTTCCATCAGAGAAACATGGATTTGAAGCAGCAAGTATCAAGGAAGAGAAAGGGGATGAGGTGACAGTTGAACTGACGGAAAATGGAAAGAAAGTGACACTGAGCAAAGATGACATCCAGAAGATGAACCCGCCAAAGTTCTCCAAAGTGGAGGACATGGCAGAGCTGACCTGCCTCAATGAAGCTTCAGTGCTGCACAATCTAAGGGAGAGATACTTCTCAGGTTTAATTTATGTAAGTAGAGACAAATGCACACATTTCTTATTGCATGCTACCACGTCCAGTCACAAAAAAGGTAGATCCCAGCTGCTGTCAGGGATGCAGTCCTGGTGTAATACAGCCATGCAAATACACCCACCTTGGCAACAGGACCCCAAAACAAAAATGTGTCTAGTTGACTTTATTCCCCATTACTATTTTGCCTCTTTAATAATTGCTTCTGTATTCAACTAAATTAAAACGCATGAAGGTTTCTTCCCCAAAGCTTGCTAATTCTGAAATGATGATGTCAGAGTGGAGAGTACCCACTGATAGTTAAACACCACCTCAGTCCTCATGCTCTGAAGATCAGTAGGGGCTTTTCAATGACTTGAATGGAAACCTGAGAAGTTTCCAGTTCATATGCTCCAGCAGTAACTTACAAAGAGAACATACAGAAAAGCCATGCCACGTAGTCTTTTCTTAGGCAAAACTCCCACTGAAAGACAGATGAGAAGTTCTGGTTTGGTGAGTTCTTGAGTAAAACCTTATGTTTGAATAAATGTGTAATCCCACCAGAATCCAATTGGGTACTCCTATCCTTCAGCGCAATACTGAATGAAAGACACAGATACTACAACATAGATTTTTTTTCTCCTTGTTGGTCAACTTACAGATCAGACAAACCTGGGCAAATTGCAATCTCCTCTCATTAATGTGATTTAGGGTCAAGATTTTTCTGTCTTCCAATGCACACAAGTGTGTTAACACCAGCGTATTTTGTCATTAACAACCCTGTAGCCTAGCTGTGCCAATAGTTACAAACTGCACAGTAAGAAAGTCCAGGAAGCTTCCATGGAACTTAGGTGTTACCTTTGATTTTACATGGATAATCCCTGTGCTACTTTGTAGAGAAGTGATCAATAGTTTCAATCTATGGAAATTTTACTCCCATGACAGACCACTGGTGAATGAAAGAAAGTACAGAGCTTAAATATCATGGTTTTGGAGGCAGGAGTAGAGCTCTCTTTAATATGAGGAATGCTAAATTGGAAGGTAGGAAATGAAGCAGAAGATGGTTATATATAGTACAAAAATGAAACCATTTGTAATGCACAACTTAAAAGAGCTAAAGCTCAAGATCTTTCCTGCAGGAATGTACTAAAATGCACGTAATCAAGATGCCTGAAAGAAGCTAGACTTTCCAAACTTTCAGATCTGAATTTATTGGATTCTATGTTTGCAGGTGAACAGAGGAAGCTAGGTATTATTATTACATTAGAGCACAAAGCATTAATTACTAAAATGGAATTTGTCTGGAAATGCTTTGTGCTGTTTCAAGATTTAAAAAGAATTACTAGTTGTTTAGAGTGATAAAAGGTGTGGGGTGGTGGTATTTGTATTAAACAACACTGACTAGGTATTTCAGGACTTGCAGTCAGTTTACTTTGTAGGGTTTTGTGGAGCTTCCACTTTCTGCATGAAGAGGGAGTTAATTTAATTGCACCATCCACTGTTTTAAAATTTGTTTTCATTGAGTCCAAACTTGAAGTGTACCTGAAATTAGTCTCTCTCTCAAGAGACCACATTTTAAGATGGTGGCTAATTAACAGTTATAAAGAAATTACTTTGACTTGTATTACAAGTTCTTAGTATTTTCAGGAAACCTAAAACTGCTTTAAAAATGTCCAGCCTTACACAGTACTGCCCTGCTAGACACTGTCATATGTCATACCTTTTGAGGTTAAAAAAAAAAAAGCCCTAAAAACAAACTCAGTTTTTGGCTCTGTTCTCATCCATTTGCAAAACTAATTGTAAACCACCATCTCCTCCCTTTGCCAAGCACTGCCGACCTTGCTTCCCTTGGAGTCCCACACATACAAGGAAAACATGACCTTAATATTCTTCCCTTCAGAGCACCACTGATGCAAGCAAGGATTCCCCATTACACTACAGGAAAAAAAAGCCAACCTAGATGAAAAAAAATAATAAATAAATCACATACTCTTTCATTTCATTTAAACATTACTAAATAAGAAAGATTGAATACAGTAATTCAGAGTGACCATAGACTGGAAGAATAAGCTGGCCTTTTCCTTCATCAGAGTTACTTAAAGAAAGGCAAACTCATGTTTCACATTGTTTAAAACAAACCATCTGCCTTGTCCATGCAGAAATTAGACTAAAAATGATGGTATAAACATAAATAAAATAGCATCTTAGCTTCAATGGATTTGCAAGCAGAATCAAGCTTCTTGTACCTGCATTCATAGGCACTATTCATTCAGTCTTTTTTCAACAGTGCAGAATGCTTTCTTGTCTACAGAAAATTATATATGTATGTTGGAGCCAGTGGCAGGATTCTTCTGCCCAAATTTAGACATTTACAACATAGATGTATGTATTTGCATCAATCTCTCTTAAATACCAATCAGTGGTGGCTGTCCAAGAGACAGCACTCCTGTGCAGACGCTACCCTAAAATACTTCAAACTAGGCCCTGCCTTCAGATCCCCCAGGAGGGACATGACAGCAGGCCCCATCCTGGGAGGGACCATACCCCAGGAGAATAATCCAAAGCACAGAAACTTCAAATTCATCGCTTTAAAGCCCATGCTTAGCCAGCTGTTTTCTTTGCCTTCAAAGTACTGCATACGTTAATCTGTTTTCCCCAAATCTTTGCAAAGTAGATACCTGGAACTATGAATGGTGAAACCACAAAGTCTTGGTTAACTTCCCTCGGGTGAGAGAAGGTATCAATCACAGGCCAGTTAAAAATGGGGATTCCTGAACTTTGTCAGCTCAGGCTATTTCCCTTTAGTAGCCTGCTTCTTGTACCTCCAAATTGCACTCTTACAGGTGCAAACAAATAGCTATACAGGTGCATTTGGACTCTGCGTGATGAAAGTCAGGAAAATGTCTATAAATCTCAGGGAAGTGAGGCTTAACTAATTTTCTGAATCAGAAATTTACTCTCATTTTACTTACTTGGGAATTACTAGTTGAGCATATACAGTAAATCTATTTCTACTGAGAAAAAAAAAGGCATTATTATCCTTCCCTTTACGGCCTTTTGGTTATTCTGGTAGAAAGAGTATATAGCCCTTTTCAACTGTGTCATCCCTGCAGCAATAAAGTTCATTTCAACACAATTAGCACAGAGTTTCATCCTAAACTCTGGTGTCAATGAAGAGCCAGCATAGTAATGATTTGCCTTCCATAGCAAAGTTTTTAGCTTGGGGATATCAAGAACTGAAGAGGATCCTGAACTCCATTGTCTAGTTATCTCACTTGAGCACATGGAAACACAATCACAACCTGTAAAAGGTAGGAGAGGCCCTCATCAACAGCCAGAGCACACCAGATGTTCTCCTGCCCAGCACAGAGCACCCCACCTGCTCCTCACTGCTAGGAGCTGATGGATGCTCTCGCCCTGTTTGCTGAATACCATATAAAGTGCTCAGGCTGTGCCGAGACTGTGTTGTGCCATTTCCTAATATGGTCAGGAAAGGGAAATCCCTGTGCCCGGATCCAAGCCTCCAAGATGGCATTTTACAGTCCTGTGCTGCCCTGGTTCCTAGTGGGGAAGCCAAGGTGGCTTGAGCCATCCTTGGACACAGCCCCAAGGTTAGGGCAAGGCAGCAGCTGGGCACTATGAAGCACTCACACAGCGGGGGAATACCAACAACTTATGTCTAAGCTATAAAGAACACCATTTCTTTTTTTCTTTTTTTTCCCAGGCTGGCATGGTTTTAAAATTAAAAGCTGGCTTAAAGGCTGCAGCTATAATCTCACTTATTATTAATAATAATTTTTGTGTTTATTTATTAAACCCTTGAAAATGACTTACTTTTGGCAACTGTTTGTGATGTGGGATATCATCTATTATCAGATTCTATTACTTCTGTTCTCAGTTCAATAGCTGGAGCTTCCTGAAATAAAGGAAAATTTTTAAAAATTAACAAAACCTGGATAAACAGCTATCAATTGATAGCCATTGTTCTTGCTTGTTTACATACATATTTTTATATGAATACCTTTGGTAAACCTTATATATAAAACATTTTTCCTTGAATCTCTTACAGAAATAGTTACATAGCAAAAACATAGGACGATTCTAATAAAACATCTATTTGGAACTTGAGTAATTTTTTTCAAGGACTTACTTAAATCATCACAGCTACATGGTGGTCACATCATCTTTTAAAAATGACTTAGTAACATCAAACCAAGTTTCTTATTTAATGCTTACAAATTTTGACACCTGCCTGAGTAAAGAATGAATTCCAGTATGCAAATGCACATATAAAAAAATACTATGAAACATTAGAGTTATGTCATCACAAATAAAGGTGTTTCATTATGTACTGAAAATAAATGAAGTAAAAAGAAACCTGCAACATGAAATCAAAGCATGGTATTTCTACAGGCTGCTAAATTCACATGCTTTCTGACCGTTTGCTTATTAGAAATAATTATTTGTGCACTTGGAAACTGCATCCATACACATACATCCAATAATTACTGCCTCATTTGTCACACTAAGTGATATACAAAAGAAAGTGTTATTTGCTAAAATGCTTTTATAGTTCAATGCAGCCAATGCCTGTTTCCCAGAGTAGAGGCAGTACGCGATATTGATTCCTGTTTTTATTTGATTTTTCTTGCAGACTTATTCAGGTCTCTTCTGTGTCGTGATAAATCCATACAAACAGCTGCCCATTTATTCAGAGAAAATTATTGACATGTACAAGGGAAAGAAGAGGCACGAAATGCCACCCCACATCTATGCTATTGCGGACACAGCCTACAGGAGCATGCTGCAAGGTAGGCGAGTTTAATGCTGCTGTTCTTAGAAATCACTGCACCGTAATGTGGGAGAAAACAACTGAGAGCTCCACATGAGCTCCTGCAAGAAGCACAGTCAGAAAAGGTCTGATTCAGAGGGAGACACAGCCTTTCGAGAAGTTTCGGAGGAATTCTTTGGCAGGAACAGCAGTCCACAAACACTGTGACTCAAAAAGGAAAAACAATCCTTTTACCCATCTGTGTCGAGGCATGTGGGAAGGTTTCAAAGTCGAGCAAATAGTTTTGGCAAATACGGGCATGGAAAACGCTCCCTTTCCACCAGTGGAGACTATTCCAAAGTTAGCTGCTAATGCTGCTGCATCTGCCGGTGTTGCTTCTCTCTCTCTCCTAGCAAGCAAATTCAAATAACATTTTGGGGCTACTTTCATTACTGCCTAATGCTTTGGAGTCCTGAGTTTTGATGTGCTCTGTTTCCTAACACAGCAGAAAAGGAGACTGCAAAGTGTACAAATGAAACCTTAGAAATTCACAGGGAATTTCTACAGTCACTATTGACAGACCAAGGGGATTTTGTTCTAGGGAAAGATCACTTAGGGACAAAAAAGCTACAGAGGTGAACATACAGGCTTCAACACCTACGGGCTGCAGGGACATGACTGGTTGCCATCCTGCTGCAACCTTGGGTGCTCCAGAGATCCAGGAGGATGCAGAATGCTTTGAGATTTAAATGCCCTCATTATGGGCCTGATCCTGCAGGTGACTATGGCTTGGCAAGCTCAGCCCCAAAGTTTAAGGCTGCCTGATTTGGAGCTTAAGGCTTTAAGGGTTTAAGATTTATTAGTTTCAGGTCTGACTGGGGAAAAACAATAAACAGCATCTTTTCTTCCCCCAGCAGTCATGAGTACTTATATGTACTAACAGTAATGCTAGCAAAATAATCTAGATAACAAAAAAAATCCTATTCCTGAACATCATTTACTTAAATTTAAGTTGAGCAGCTAATTGGAACTTTGGTTTCTAACTTAAGGATCTTACATTTTCAGACATACAAGTGCTTGAATTAATTCAACTCTAAATGCAGAGAACTAGGTATCTGCCTTACAATAGCAACCCTTTTCTTCCTATTGCTTATGTGACATTGCTTTTCTGGAACTATGGCAGCTTATTTTACAAAGGCATCCCAGAAGACAGAATTACAATGCAGCAAATGAGGATCAATAACATACCAATACCAGAAACACTGAAAACAGACTTCCTTCCTTCCTTAATGTAACAGCAGATATTCATGAAGACAGGCACATAAAATGTTTAGGGCTAAGTGGGCAGGTGCAAGCTTTTAGAATAACATGATGCAGTAAATCTCACTTCTGGTAGAGCCACAGCTAAAAGAAACTTACTTAGCATAAGCAGATCCCTGTAAGCTACAGTCACGTATTTGTCTTCCAGGTCATTTTTCAAGCTCAGTGCTCTGCATACAGTACTGCACTGGGCTCTGAACAGCCCCTGAAGTCAGAACAGTCTACTTTTCCCCAAATCCTTTAAGCAGTAATCCTCACGTGGAAGCTCTGCAAGAAGCTTAGCAGTATTCTCCCCATTCAGAAGTGCAGAACTCTGCTGTTTGTCCCCTAAAAATGTGATGGGGGAAAAAAACACCTAGGAAGGACCACAAACTACCTGCAGAAAAGAACATAATACTATAACTATACCAAAAAATAAGAATTGTTTCGCCACAGCAGTATGCATGATTTTTCTGCTTAAGATGAAAACAGCATCAGTTCTCTGCCTGACTCCAGCAGCATAAGGACCTCTTTCACTCTTCTTCTCTCCTGGTCTTCCTAACATGCCCTGGTGAAGCCACTCGAGCTTTGTTGCCCTTCACTGTGGCCATTAACTGCACCTAGAACAGCAGGGATTCAGCTGTGCCTGTCAGGCTGGGTGCTGGGAGGAGGCGGCAGCACAAGTGTATGCTTTTCCTTCATTCTGTTCACTTTTTTAGTGCTTGAAATAATGTCCTGACCCCACCGACTCTTGGGGAAGCTTCACGTGTCAGGATTTATGTGTTCCTTTTGCAAGGAAAACTTCCTGACAGCAAAGAAGAGGAGGAGAACAAATAGGAAGGAAAGGAAAAACATGGAGGAGGGAACAGATCATAAGCTGAACATTTAAGAGGGAGCTCTTCTGCTCCATCCCAACCAGGCACAGCTGGCACAGCAGCCGGGGAGCCTTCCCACAACAGCTTGCATCACAAGCCCATTACACCTACACTTTTCTTGCTTATTTACTTGCACATGCCATTTTGGAGTCTCTCCATCTCTGAGGAGGGCCCCAGCTGCTTTTAAAGCTGTGCTTTTGTTTGGAAAAACAGACTCATGTTTTGTGCATAAAACTAAACCAAACCTCAAAATAACTCTAGTTATTCAGCCAAATTATATTCACACTGGAGTGGTGAAAGTAGCATCAATGTAATTGTGTGTGTGTGCACGCAATACATATAGGCACAGAATGCTTTGTAGGTCTTTGTAAGCATGTTTACAAATGGAGTATAAACAGAAATTCATACTCATAAACATGGATCGGGACACTGAATGTTTTCCTTGTGAAATTTCAGTATTGCTCCTTATCTGGGAAACTTGCATAGTTTCTTCTTGCCAAAGCAAAATATATCTTAGGTTCATGAGGCTGAAGAACTACATTCTAGTACTTCTTGACTGGGGCTGCTTGGCCAAGAGCAGTCAGCTTGTTCAGATGCCCTAAAGAACCTCTGTCTCTCAGTGAACCAAGCCATAGTGTGTGCAGATTCTCCTGTTGCAGTTTCATCAGCTGAGACTTACAATCCTTCATATTCTCAGCCTCTCTAATGGCACAAATATTCAGCAAAAAGCATGAGCCAGGCACTCTGTGCCTCTCCTCTGCTTCTGAGACTTACTTGGTTAATGTATTCCTTAGGGATGACGTTTAAGTTCTATCAAAGTTGTTCTGGTAATAACACTTAGTCATGGGTAACAGAAATCAGATAATTGGACTTTCTTCCAAATATGCGGAAAACTGACTTCTCACAGGACATGGGAATTAATGCAGATGTTGGCTGGACAGAGATAAAATGCCCATATGCATCAGGTTGTTATGAGCACAGATTGTTACGAGCACTGGTGATCTTTTCCAAATCACAGCCACGCTCTCCCATGCTCAAACTGGGGTGCTGAATGTCTTGTTGAATCTGCAGGTTACCACACGTCACTAATGCAGTACGATTATGGCCCAGGCAGAGTCATTCTTTCATGCTCATTTCCAGACAGAACAATAATTTTTCTTTAATCTAAAAATCCAGGAGAATATAATATTCCAGGAGAACATTTTGTGTGTGTAACTGGCCCCAGGAGCTATTTCACTGAACTTTACAGACCTCACTGCCTTTACAGACCAGCTAGCTGACTACTAGTACACTTAGAGACTGTGATCATAAAAAAACACCCTATGCTTCTGTACTCACCTCTTTCTCCTCTGTTACGGAGGCCGTAGCTTTCCAGGAGCACAGCTGCTATACAACCCCCTCATTCCAACACTGCCAGCATTATTCTTCATGCAGTCATCACACAGAACTGTTCCAGGTTACAATCACCCCTTGCTTTTTGCCGGGATAGTTTTACAGTGCACGCCAGCCTTGTTGCTGCATCATGCTTTCATGCAAGAGAGAGCAGTGCAGGGCAGGGAAGAGGAGCCAGAGGTGGGTGGATGGATGGCTTCCTGCACCACTGCCAGCTTCAGTGGTGGCTGAGCTCAAACACTGGTCCAGTAAGGATGAGTAATTCTGCTGCCTTCTGCCATCTCCCCTGCAGGTGGCAAACAGCAAATGCAGGTGGTGAACAGCACAAATGCAAAGGGTCAGGTTATGTAGCAGTAATAATAGATATAAAATGTTAATGTGGAAGATTAGGTTTTCATTAAGTGCTCTGGCAATACATGATAGAGAGAAGACATATTGAGGTTTCTTGCAACTCTAAGAAACTTATCTATTTTCTGCAAAGCCATTTTTATGCAACGACTTTGTAAGCAAGCTTGAGTTAAAGATGGAAAAACAAACAACCTGGTAGTTACTGGGAGGTATGGGAGGGAAGCACAGTTCCCAAGGTCCTAGAAAAGGAGGCTGCTGTAAAAAGCCAGCTGTTTACTGTGTCCTTAGCAGGACTGTACAGAAATGTCCCCTTTAGGCAGTGTGGTTATTAACAAATGTAAAGAAGCAGTAAGCGAGTGTTGGAGCATGGCTTCAGTCTGTTTTTCCCTTTTATGGTAAAGCTGCCAACTTGCTGCTTCATTGTGATAAACCATCTGATTTTGTTTGTGATTAAGCAGAACTAGCTGGTCTATTGAGAACAGAGGGGCATATGATTCTTACAAGCAGACTGGAGGTGTTTGCTGAAAAAGTGAAGCAGATTCCAGAAAAAAAAAAAAAAAAAATGTCAGTTGCAGGGTTAGGAAAGCTGGTGGCTTTTAGACTGTGAAGTAGGTCTGTATACTGTTAGAGTGGAGGAGAAAACACAGAAATATCCAAAATGTCTAATATGGACATAGAGGGGGTGTAGAAATACAGGATAGGATAGTCTTCCAGGTAGTATCAATCTTTCAAAAAAGGAATTAACCAAAGAGATTTTGGAAGATAGAAAACATATTTTGATACTTCGTAAGCCCCAGAAATTATGCTTAAGCAGCTTTATTTTGTGAGTCATTTTCTTCTGATAAATCTACCCACATAAAGTTGCAAACTCCCAAGACAGGGTACAATCCTTCCTACATAAAATAAAATACTCCAGAACAGAAATAGAAGCAATCAGTCTGGAGAGTCCTGGAAAGTAAATGAGGCAGGTATTTGCAGATGATGACATAACAAGTTAGGATTAGGTTTCCTGATACGTTCCATAGTTACCTTTGCAATTCGATAAAACTTCTGAAGGCAATATAGCAATTTTGGGCATTCTCCCTCCATGAATGTGCATAGGTCAGTTGATTGGTGTGAGGTTTGATGCACAGCACAGCAACATAGGGCTTAAAGCTTCAGAACTTCATATGGCTGCCAAGTATACAAGACGCTTGAAGGGGTTAAGTCCAGTGACCAAGAAAGGAGCCTTTTCTCACTGCTACCTCACAGAATTCTGCAAGAATGCCACGGGGCTGCTCACCTACAGGGAATGGTCAAATTGCACAGGTATAATCCCAGAAGCCATTTGAGGTTACAAGAGAAAGCTGAAAACAAACAAACAGTTTTCCTTTTCCCTTCAAGAATCCCAGTAGCCCTCAGGTTGCATACCCGAGTAAACACAGTGCTCCTTTACCAGAGGCATTCTTTCCTTCTTGGGGAGCCAGTAGACCTTGCATCTGGCAGCACACCAAAGACCCTTCTCTCCTTTTAATCCTTATTCAGGTTTGTTTCCAGTACCTGCACAAGGGGCTGGGCTGTCTGAGTTTGAAGAAATTCAGTACCTCCTGCTTGGCTTGTATGGTCTGTTCGCTGGCCCAGAGGGCACTTGGTGCAACTCCTGACGTTCCCATTCCTTTTTTCTTACATTTCAGCCAAGCTGCCCATATACATGCACTTATGCAAACTCCTGTGGTGGGCCAGTTTATGAGACACCTTCAAGAGGGGTCTGTCACTTACTGGGGAGGAAAAGAGGGGCAGCAATGGGCAGCAGAGAAGTGAGAAGACTTCTCTTCTTGGAGGAAACTGATTTTTTCGAATGTTCCCTGAGCTCAGAATTTCCACTGGCAACTCTATCAAGGAGTCAATTTTGTTTTCTTTATTGTATTTATGAGTTTGTGATGTAATATCAATATATGCCCATGGTTTCTATTTACACAGCAGTGTATTTTTAGCAAAATTCTACTGTGTTATCACTTTTTTTAACCTAAGAGAAAGCCTAGCTCAGTATCTTGCAGCAAAAAGTAAACATGGCTCACAGTTCCTCTTCTCCAAAATGTGTACGTGGAAGAGTCCTGCAATGTTGACTGCTGACAAATACCTCCAACAGCAATGTAATGATTCATTTTACGCCAATTTACTGACTAAAGTGGTAAAGTTTTGCCATTTACTGTGGGAGTGATCAATAATGCAGTCAATGTTATAGCATCTGCTTGAACATTAATGAAGAGCTGGGACTAAATACAGTTGTTTAATATCAATCCACACCAGAGCAGAAACCACTACTGATTTTCCTAGGCTGGCTGTGGTCCAGGCAGCAATTATAACTTGTAAGCTTAATAGGTTGAATTTATCTCCATTATCTTTACACTGTACAGAAAGCTTGTTTATCTCATGGCATTTATTACATACAGGGTCAGCGATAAGGACAAGCAACCAGATAGGTTGCCCTGCAAGTCATCCAACATGCTGAATAAAATGAGGAAGGGGTTTGGGTCTTAACCTTTGCCCAGAGTCTTCCCTGGTCAAATGTGTGCTCTCCATCTGGTAAATACTACAATCTGTACATGGCAGATTGAGGCAGCCTCACTCAATGAAGGGCCAGCTTCCATGCCAGGGCAGATTGCTCAGAGCCTTGATCAAGTCTACATGTAACTATGCCCAAGGGTGGAGTTACCAGACCTCTCTGGGCAACCTGTGCCAGAGTTTGACCATTCCCATGATGAAAAAAAAAAAAAAAAGAAAGAAAAGAAAGAAAAAAAAAAGAGTTCTGCTTCAGAAGTGATCACAGTAAATGTGCTAGACACATACCACAGAGGCAAATTGTAAAGCCTCCCCTTATCACAGACTTTTCAGTAGAGCTTTGGGAAATACTTTAGTGTTGTGGAGCACATTATGAAACTTCAGTGTATTTTCACTGTCTATTACAGCCTAAGCTTAGCCTGATATCAGCCTTTTGGTAGAAAATTCAGTGTAAAAGTTCTGAAGGTAAAGAGAAACTCTGACTCCAAATGCATGAACAGGAAGGTACATGGCAAGATTATGAAGCTATGATATAATCCTAAAACGTGCTGCAGCATTGCAGTATATTGGTCTCTGCCACACAGAAACCTCTTAGATGTATTACACAGTAGAAGTGGAGATTTTGGCTCACCTTTTTATAATTTTGTATCCAATATGCATTTGATAATCCTGTTCACGGTAAAATACGAAGAATACTTATGTTCTTGCTGATATGCTTTTGTAAAATATGTGAAGTGTCTTGTTTTGTCTCAGTCTTTGAAGGATACCTTACAGAAATTATCGGTCCTCTTGATAAAAAGTTACCTCTAAATATGAAATAAAACATATTAAATACATCATTCAGATATTTGGACTGGTCTGCTTTCAAAATCTAAAGCTTTCCATAGCCACCTGCAAACACTTTAGTGTTTGATACCTTATCTATCCAGACTTTGTCTGAAGTGGGCTGCTAGCCATATTTCATAAGCATAGTAAAAACTTGAATTTCAGGCTTGAAATTATCAATTATAATCTTCTTATAGAGAGCCTGATCCTCTTGCTGTCCTCATTATAGTTCATCTCTAATGGAATTTGCAAAAAATATTTTTGAACTATTAACCTTTTGTTCTCTCTTTTTTTTTTTTTTTTTTTTTTTGTACAAAATATTTCCATTAGAGATGCTTATTTAAATATGAGGGCGAATTATGTAAGATCTGAACCCTGTACTTTTGACTAATCATGTACTGTCAGATTTTGGAAGGTCTATACTGCTCAATGTAAGTCCTTATAAATATAACAGCTTCTGACAGGACTTAGCCATTTTCTCTAATTAATGGATTTTTTTATTTATTCACAGATCGAGAAGACCAGTCTATCCTGTGCACGTAAGTAAACTCAGCCATTTTAGTATATCTCATTATTATTATTATGTCTTTCCATATTCAAAATCAATTCCAGTTTTGATGGAACTATATATTCTTCTCACCTTCAGTGAGCTTGAACTCCAGTCCCAGTATAAGATTTACCTGTTGATGAAATAAGAAGCAGGTATCAATGTCATAGGAAGTTTTTAATGTCAGACTTATTGCTTTACACTGACTTTCTCAATTCAGAGATTTAGAGCTTACAACAGCCAGTTGGAGACAGTAGTTGTAAAACTGTGCCTAGGGAGAACAGGAGATCTTCAAGAGTTCCCTGAAGGAAACTGAGAAAACTGAGGAAAATGGAGTATCCTGGGTATTTACTGAGCAGCTTTTCATTTTCAAGTGTTGGGAGCTTGTGATCCTTAAGTTCATGTTGTTTTGTAGCGTTTGTGCGCAGTGCAGCCAAAACAACCAAGACCTGGCACCTCCCTGCTGACACAGCCCACCTGTGTGCAAGGCCATGGTGCTCTGGCTAAGTGCACACTGCATGGGTCGAACCTTTCTGCAGTCTTGATATATCACTTTAGGCAATAGTGAAATAGCAGCTGAACCAGCCCTGTTCTGAAAGCCCTTATTTTTCTGAGTCCTGGATTGCTGAAGGCCTCCTCTTTGAGTTTTGGTCTGCCAGCACTCAGACAGTGCCACATCATGGGGGCAGCTGTTGTACCATGGATCAGGCAGAGATTTTAAAGTAAGAAGGCTTACTGTGCACAACTTAATGCTCCTGAAAATCCTCTCGGTTTATCATTCCTAACCACTTCTGCAAAACACTCAGGCTGGGGATTGGATGGGGATCTTCTATCTCACCTGAAATTTTGACCATGTCTGCATTTCTCTATAGCTAGTCAGTTGGGTTTATTATTTGAATGCCATCGAGAATGCTTTTGACTTAGTTTTGTGTTTGTTGTATGAGGCATCTTCCAGTTCTGCCAATCAAAGGTAGGATTTGATTCATGTGAAAACAAATTCTTGTTTGCAGAAGATGGCATGCATATTGGTTATAGCAGGATCATGCTGTGATGCTGTAGTCTGTCCTATATTGCAAATACACATCATAATCCCAAACTGAAATGGTTTTGGGAGGTCATCCATAAAAATGTGGCTACTGACTGACTGAATATTTATACTACAGTTTTTAAAAAGCAGTGCTACTGATCACCAGCTTACAGGTATTTGTGCATGCCACTGATGACGTGAACAAATTAATCATTTAAGAAGTACAAATCACATACTGTACACAGTACCTTAAAGGCTAGCATAGCTCTGACCTCTCTTGTGACCAGATTTCATCTAAATGACAGTATATCAGTCAAGAATCTGTCCAAAAATACACGAAAACCAGTATCAAATCTAAAACTGATGCAAAGATTAAATAAAAATTCACATCACACTTTTTCCCAGGATGAAACATGTCATGGTAATGAAGACTAATTTGCAATATGCATTTCCTCCTTCTATTCATGTACTTTAGTTTATTTTTCCATTAGTAACTCTTCAGATCCTCTTTTAACCCTGGAATATTAGGATTTTTAAGAAACAAACTTTCTTTGTCAAACCCATGCCTTTTTGTTAATGAAAATCCTTTAAAGATTAAAATTCTGATAGCTACCATATGTATTGAATACAAGAATACCTCTTTTTTCCACCTAGAAGCTGGAAACATTATGTGTTTCACCCCACTAAGGCATAAAATAGAGAGTGAAATGTCTTCCCCACTTTGAAAACAGCCACATTTGGAGTAACTGCTTTATATTGGATGGGCATCATGACCCATAGCTTGAAACACTGCTCTCGGTGGTCTTTTAAATCAAGATTAGTCAAGCTAAAATCATTGTACACAGCTTTAACGACTACTTGTTTATCATCCTTTTTGGCCTTATTTGGCTGTACAGAAACAAGAAAGTTCACTTGGCTGGGCAGTGTTCAAGCACAAACAATTCACATTATTTTATAATTACTAAAAACTCTAAGAAATTATCTTTTTCCTTAAAAAATAAAACAACAACTGAAGACCTCATGGCACTGATCAGCTGGGATCTTTTCTTTAAACAGCTGTAGACTCAAGATTTCCAAGGCCTGCTACCTAAATTGTTAAAAATGTAGCTATAAGGATTATTGTATTGTTATCATAACATAACATAGCATATGCTTCTGCAGTAAGGGTATGAAATCTCATTATTCCATGTGTCTGGAAATACAGGTAGTTAATACTCCTCCATCTCTGTGTTTCAGTCCCCACACTGCTTTGGGCAGCCTCCCCTCCTCTGCCTGCCTCTTGGGATTCCCTGAAATCTCCCACTGTATTCTCTCCTCTTTGATATCTGAGTTGGCCATGAGACATTCTGAACTCACTCTTGCAAAGACCATGCTGAGGGCCTGGGTGCTGTGGACATTAGGTGTTGCTGAAGGGAAAAAACAAATAGGAATAACTCGGGGACCTGAGCAGCCTCGGTGTTATCAGCAACTAAGCAAGGGCCAGTGGAGGCTTGTGACTTGTAAAGTTTATTCCAACTTAAGGCACCATCTCTCAAAGAAGACTTCTGGCCTTTATGTTTTGATTTCTAAACATACAAGTGGATGCTGATGGAATTTTCAGAAGCTTTTTTTGTTTGTTTGTTTGTTTTAACTTAAAATTCCACAGGTGTTCATTTGCACAGCTAAGCACATAAATGCTTTAAAGATCTGCTCTTACACCTGTCTGATCTTGGAGTTACCATATTTTAACTACTTCCTGAAAAGAGAGGGTAGAATATTGTTTTCTTGAAATCCGATTCGGCTAAAAGTATCAGGCATTAGCCTTAATTAAACAAAAATTGGCCTTGAATGAATGAGGAAAAAAATCTGATCAAAACTCTAAGTGTAGGGGAAATGTGAAGCCTAAGAAAACAAATGCTTGTTAATCACTCAATTTGTACATGTAATCAAATAGCTTTTCATTAGCTTTTACTTTTTTTTTTTTTAATACGCTCACTTTATTTGATTAGCCTCTATCAAAACATATGGTAGCAGGGTACTGATTCCACTTAATTTGGCATAGCAACAGACAAAATTCAGAGTAAGGCAGTGACCATCCTGCCATTTTCCCCTTCCTCCCTCTTTCTGGCCAAACTGTCCAGATACCTCTCCTGGCCCCGTGACCCCCACCTGCTTTCTCCCCTAGCACATGCCAAGAAGCAGAGCCACCCAGGACGTCCTCCAGATTGCAAAGTCCTGTAAGGCAAAGCCTCCTCCACAAGAGAGCTAAACTCTTCTTTCCCAGCCCACTAAATCTCAAAGGCTGGAGCTGGCACACATTGCTGCCTGGCCCATCTCCCACATGGTTATCTTGTGTAGCTTTAGACCCGAGGTGGAGCTTGGTGCCAAAACAGCTTGGCCTCCTTTGGGAATTTTTTTATAAGCAAACTTTTATAAGCCAACTAGGTTGGCTTCTGAGCGAGGTTTCAGGGGATATTCAGCTGGTCTAGGACAAAGATTTTCATTATCTTTGCACATCTCATCCTGCAGCCTGCCAAGCCCTAATGTGATTTGGAGCACCTCATTGACTGCTCTATGCACAGAGGCTTCCCGCAGTGCCAGGGTAGCCAGATTAAGGGATGTGTGAATGGTCAATTTTGTGGTTCATTGCTTGATGAAACAAATGCTGAAAATAAATCCTGCTATAACTTTTTAGATGTTTCCAAAAGCGGAATTAAACTAAGTCTTATATCATAATATTAATATAGAAAGCTCTCAAGTTTTCAACAAAATATCCACTTCTGAAAATATTTTTCCCTGTTATGCCCAAACATTCAGTAGTCCTAGCTACACACCAGGCTCACCCCACACCAGTGGGGCCAGCTTCCCACTCTCAGCTTGTACTGATTTGGAAACCTATTTGAACTACGATAATTTTCATGTAAGGTGAAGGCAATGGA
The DNA here is from genome assembly GCA_011075105.1 of Heteronetta atricapilla. Classification (NCBI taxonomy): domain Eukaryota; kingdom Metazoa; phylum Chordata; class Aves; order Anseriformes; family Anatidae; genus Heteronetta; species Heteronetta atricapilla. The sequence goes on from CM021744.1 coordinate 9,640,129, forward strand.
GTCATGGAGGATTTAGTAGCTTGCATAGCACAAAAAACTGTTATGGCTGAGCACTATATGGGGGGTTATGTGCTTTAAATCCTTTACAGAGTTCTGAAAACAAAGCCTGGCAAGAAACAAAGGGGGAATAAATTTAAGCTATGCCACACAATTGGATTTTTTGCTGTTGTTTTTTGGTTTGTTTGTTTTTTATTTATTTATTGGAGCAAGCCTGTAAGCCTAGTGAACTTTTTTACTCTGGGAAAGGAAGGCAGTTTCTTGGGAGGAAAATATGTATGGGAAGCAGATTAAATACTGTTATTGAACTTAATCATAACTGAGCAACAGGAACTGCTTTTACTGTTATTTTTTGATTGGTTGGTTGTTAGATTGCATTGTCCACCTGAGCTGCTTGCAAAGAACTGCTCTGGCAATTAATGTGCTGCCTCTGTATGGCAGGCAACAAGACAGATAAGACATTTCAGTTAAATAAATGAATGGGCTGCTTTCAAAAGATGATGATTAGGACAGTGGTTAACAGAGTTTGCATGGCGAGCTTCCCATTTGGAACATGATTTGGGGTGCAAGACTGAGGAAAACAGGCACACAGAAGATGCCTCCTGGAAGGAACCCCACTGTTTATGGTTCATGCCAAATCATTGCATGCAAGAGGCTTGCAAGAAAAAGGCCAGTCTTTAACAATTGAATCACTGAGAATGAAGAAAGCATGCCGGTTTTTAAACAGGTGGGATTCTGCATGCCATTTCACAATAAAAGTTGCTTCTGCCATCCCAGAAATGATGGTACTGCAAGAAAGATGCAGAGAAAAAAAAAAAAAAAAACCAGCATGACCACTTCTGCTGCAGCTCAATAGTTCTAGGAAGAGTTTCATTCACCTATGAAGGGAGCTGAGAGTCACATGCTCTCCTCCTCCTGGGTCTTTTCCCTTGTAAACTTCTTGGTGTGTAAAGGCACTGAACCTGATTTAGCTATTCCTCCTCATTACTTAGTTTTCAAACACATGGTATTTTATCACTGAGATGAAGTCTAGACCTTGTCATACAGCTCTGATGCATCCTTCAGAGTAATGTTGTTTAATTAATACTTACTTATCAGCCCTGCATGTTGCCAAGGACATTTAAAAATGATCTGATGTGCTGAAAAATTAGAAGTGTTCATCAGCTATGGACATGATTCTTCATTACTTAATGACCTTAGAGATTTTCTTCTTCCTTACAGCTGTTGAGATCCCGTCTGTTTTCCATTTTGTTTTGAAGCATTTCCATTTCACATTGAAGATTTTTTTATTGTCCACTTCAAAAGGAAGATAAAGCCTCAAAGAGTAGCTGCAGAAAATAGGAAAACCCTCAGCTCATGCAGGAGCAAAGAGTTAAGGAAAGCAAGCACAGAACAAAACATTAAGCAACTTTAGCATTGCAGTATGGTAGGATAATTACAAGTGAAATGATGCCTTATATGGTAATACTCACAGGGATTCAGGGAAAGCCAAATGATGGGCACTGTTGCCCTGGGAGAAAGGAAATGCAATGCATGTAGTGATGAACTACAAATAACCTTTAATAAAATATAATAGTTCAAAGTCTAGGGTTTGTTTGAAGAAAGTTTTTACTTTTATTTCGAAGTATCAAAGTTGCAAGGTAAATTTATTTGAAAACTTAGTACGCCTATGTCTCCAAATTGGTGTGCTTAGTTTGGAATAGTTCCCAGGACACTTAATTTTTATCAATAAAATATGGAAATGTTTTAGCACTGAAGTCCAGGCAGGGATTAATCCAGCCTCTAAACTGCACAAATTACCCCAGGTCTGGTGATAAGGAACATATTTGTCTCAATTAGTTCTGGTTAATACTCTAAAAGCCAGAAGAAACATTTCTCATCATGCGTACCTTGGGCAGGAATTGTTTCTGGTTTCCTAAGGTTTACATCAATGTCATCCTGTCTTTAAAATTCTGCCTAGCACTTACTCATATTTTTTATGTCCATTTTTCACTGGTCCCTTGGTAGGGAAAATTAACTCCTCTATTTCCTAATTAAGAAAAGAAGCAGAACTGCAATGGATCCAGCTAAATAGTTTCAGCTTCAAAAGAGTTGACAAATATCCATAAGACTTTTATATGTATTGTTCCTTTTATTTTTAAATCCACTTAGATTCAAACCCAAAGAGAGAGATGTAACTTGTATGTAGACTGTTGCCCTCCTCACAGGACTAGCTTGATAGAGTTGAAACAACTAACTACATCCACACCCACTGTAATGTCCTTTCTGACTGCTGGGACAGGACAGGATAAAAACATTTTAGTCCATATAATCATCAGAGCCAAAGTTATCTAGAAGAAGTGAGATGATGAGATGTGACAGAGAGGGACAAGTAGGCTGGAAATGGTTTTACTTCTGAGAAAAGACTGTAAATTTGGTCCTAGTACTTAGAAAACTAGCATTTTACATTAAGAGAGGGCTTAAGAGTTGTAAATAAACTTAACTCCAGTAATCCTCTGGGAGGTAGAAAGTTAATACCACCTTCCTGCTTCCCAAGAGACACTGCACAGAGCACAGCCAGGATGATGCTTCTGCTGGTCAGAAGTGTCCTCAGATTAAGTCCCCTGCTACCTGGTTAGCTGGAACAACTCTGGCAGTGCCAACTCTGGTCTTACAAAGGTCAAGGAAAGTCTGAAGATCATGGAGATCAGATAAGACAGTATCATTTCTTTACTCTACAGAATTGATATAACTGGTCAGTTTGCTTTAATGCCAGTGTTTCAGATGAGAAAACTGTTGAATTACTGTTGATGGTTTTTCTTACTCTTGTACCACATTATAGTTAATGTTGCATTTTTTGGGGTCTTAAAATATGAGCAGACTCCCTGCCATCCCCAGTTCTCATAAATGTTTAGACACTGCCAAAGCAAGATGAAGCTGTACAAAAGTGCTTTAGAATTGCCTTACATGGCACAATGTCCAGTCAAAATACTAATGGGACAGAGATACAGCTCTGATACCATGTTCTTTGCATGCTGAAGTCAAGTGGGTTTTGAGAGACCATGTTCAGGGATAAATACTGAGCCAGGCAGTTTCCAGTCTTGTTTTTATACAACAGACTCATCAAATGGCAGGAGTACAACAGTTACCTTCTTTTGTTTTATTTTCTTTTCCCTCAGAGGTGAATCTGGTGCTGGCAAGACAGAAAATACCAAAAAGGTCATTCAGTACCTGGCTGTTGTTGCTTCATCACATAAGGGCAAAAAGGACACCAGCATCACTGTAAGTGAGCTTTTCTGTATTCAACTCTCCTTTGAGCCTGTTAGGGCTGTACTGAGCTGATTGCTAGCAGCAAGTCAATGTCTGTGGCTTGCCAAGTAGTCGACATATTAAGAGTACACAATTATGTCACAGCTCTATGTTTATGGAAAAAAACCTTTTGTTTGACACCCTGTTAGGCATCAAATCAGAATGTACTTTCCTAGAAGAGAAATATTCATAGCTTTCTATATGCATAGTACTTATTTATATCCTAACATGAAGGCCTTGAAGTCTGCAAGGGCTTGGGTCCTTATTTTACCCTGGCCGCTGGCAAATAAGAACTTTAGGAAAACATTTAATGAAAACATTGTCCATGTGCATTACAAAAACATATATCAACTTTCAGACTTCTGAAGTGTTGATTGGCTTTGTTAGCACACAATTTTTTTATGAACTAGCAAAAGGTTTCAATATAAAAACTATCGTTTCTTTTTACACTGTTGACACAGAACAATTTTGAAACGCACTTTTTCTATAAAGTACTTTGTTGCTTCACAATTTGTAATAATCTTGCCTTAGTGATTAAAGTTCAACATTTTGTTCTGAATCATAAGAGCTTATGCCTACCCAACTCCCTGAAATCGTTGGTGTGGCTGAGGCTCTCACCTTCTTTGCAATTTTCATTGATGCAACTCAAGGTCCTAAGTCATTTCAGTCATTTCCAGCCTTTTTTATGTTACTCAAAAACTTCTGGGGAGAAAAAATAAAAAAAAGGTAGCAATTAACTTTTATGACAAAACAGGCTTAATTCAGGAAGACATTCCAGTGCATCCCAAAGGCAACACTGGGTCCAGAATAAGGAATTAATAGGGCAGTGAAAAACAAAGTGAAAATGTTGTGACCACACCTGTGCTGGGACTTGCCTATCCTGTATGCCTGAGGATAGAAGACTGCAGAGCACACAGCCTGGCCTCTTCCACCATGAGTAACTGTTGTTTACATACAGTGTATTCTGCTTCAGGGCAAGGGAGGGAGTAGATGTCCCTTAGGGCAGTATTTTCTAGAAATCTGTGATTCAAGTTGGTGGAAACAGTCCAAGACCATGGGCATAGTTTTCCTTTGTTGAATGTTTATGCAAAACAAAACAAAACAAAACAAAAACTTAATTCATCCTGCCAAGTCCTTCTCAGTGGCTGGGGGAAATTAAGTTATGGTTTCAGGGCCATTCCTAATGGGTATGTAACTGTAGCTGCTGCTGACTCCCCTGGGGAACTACGTGAGTCTCAGGATCAAATTGGCTCTGAGAGAGACTTGAAGGCAAATAGCCACCAGATGGGGGCTGAGAGAAAGTCTAAATTGTTCTATAACATGTTGACAAATAGTAATTCAGTGGATGGGGCTATTGTCACTGCAATTCCAGTCATTAAAAAAGTAATGAATAGGAAAATGCCTCCATTACACCAGAAAAGAACTGGGGATTTACTCTAAAAATATCTGTCCTTGTCTGGTCCTGAGAAACTGAGCTGGGACTGGATCCAAATCCCATCCCTTTGCTTCAGGTTGTTTTTTTTGTTGTTGTTGTTTGGTTGTTTTTTTTTTTTTTTTTTTTTACTTCAGTTAAAATATTCTATACATGCTACTTATATTTGTACTCTCGGTATGTCTGCAATAGATTTTTGTTTGTTTTTCTGGTTTATTTGCATGGAAACTGTGTATTGGTTATTTTAATACAGGAAAAACAATAAAAATGTCTGTGTAATGGAAATGATACTGACACTTGTTTTATACCACATTATTCAATACAGCAAGGTCCATCTTTTTCTTACGTGAGTAACTTAGACTGTTTGATGTGTGTTTAAGGCACTGAGTGTAGATCTGCATGCTATTGTTGCACCTCAAAAATTTAAGAGAGATTTTGTTGAAATATGTTGTATGATATCATGAAAAGCAACAATAGCGCCAAATGCTCTCACAAATCAACCCTAACTGTGTCAGGCTCCATGGTAAAGAATGAGGTCTGACACAGGCAGGGTCATCTCTCAAATATCACTCTCTCCTATACGTGTGTGTTCAAATTGCCGTAGTTTGAATGAAATTTCCCACGATCCTGAAAGAGCCACTCAGCCTGAAATTGAGCAATCTGATTTCTGAATGAAAATACCTAAATGCTTTCCATGCTTCAGGTTGAACTTTCTAGGACTGTTGTGAAATAATTCCTAAACCTCACCGTGTTTGATTTGTTTGGCTGCATGCTTTCCATTTGATATTGCTTTCAATGACATTTTCATGTAACTGTAAAGAATTGTTCACATCTGCAAAAGTTAGCATGCTCCTAGCTTGCTGCTATGATGTATAACAGAGCAATTCCCACTGCAGTGTGTAACTGCAGGTGTGTTATGTCAGTTTCTTGGGGTCCCTTATATGTTGTGGTGTGACATCCAGCATACCAGTGCATTGGGAATAGAGGCAGGTTTGCTGGCTTTTTTTCTTTGTTTGTAAGCCAGTCAAATGGATTTTTTTTTATATATTACCCTTTTTCACCTCATTCTGACTTCTGTTTCTCAAATTTTGACTATAACAAATTTTTGCCCCTTAGTTAATTTATTACTTCATTTGACAAGCTCTCTGTAAAAAAAAAATAATAATAATAATAATAATAATAATAATAATAATAAAACTTAATTTCTGGCCCAGGCAACTCTGTCGTTCAGTGGACTTGCTTTATGGCTTAGCTCTTAAAAGAACTATGCTTGGGAGGGTGCTCATTCTCCCATCTTGTGACCTTGCAGATAAGCTTAGCCATTTGTTAACAAACTGTTGTGTTATTTTTATCTTTTTACTATATTTTTGAGGTAGTCTCATCATTCCCACGTAAGTTATAAGACATTCAGAAATGGCATTTAGAAGGTTACCAGTTCTGCTGATTGGGAAAGAGCTGTCATTTTCCAAATTATTGCCTCTGTATTCAACCTAAATGTTGTTTTTTTTTCTCATTGGAATGATTTAAATGATATCATATTATCTATCAAGGACTTTTTCTGGATCTTATTTAGCCTGAGTTATTTAAAATGAGGTAATCTTACTGTAGAGTAGTACTCAAATATGATTACAAGAAGCAAGTGTGAAAGTGAGTAACTTCATAGTCCAGAGCTGAATGAAAAGTTAAAAAAAAAAAAAAAAAGTCTTCATAAGCAAAGTATTTTTTCAGCTTCACTGGTTTGTTTAGAAATAGGAGTATTAAATGCATGCTCGTTTCATTGCATGATTTGTTTCATTAGCAATTACCAAGCACAATTAACAACATAATACAAGTTTTGTGTGTTTGCATGAGAATTCATTATCCTAGTTTGAAATAAATCAGTGCATTTCCATATTTAACCTAAATAGCCTTGCATGGATCATTATTAATAGACTTGGTGAAATCTGCTTTGTAGCTTTGTGCCGCATTACATTAAAATGATTCTTGGCAAGTTATTCTAATTACATTGTCATTTGCTAGCAAAGGATCTCAATAAACTAACTTGAATAAGATATGCTAGAGGTTCCTTTAAGAATATCCCTTTAAAATTGACATTGAACTGAAAAATATATATAAATGTATTTGACATTGAATGACCCTTTTTTTAAAGAAAGGCCTGTCATGATCTAAACAGATTATTAGACTTTGATCTGTCAGAGGCAACAGGACTGGAAATGGGTCATGTATACAGGACAGCAATCGACTGCACAAATATATAAACAGAAAGATTAACAGAGAATGAAAACAAATCCACATAAAGTGGAGTATTCAGCAAAAATTTAGAGACTTAAATTATCTTTCTCCACATTTTTCTCCAGTGTACATGTGCTGTTTTTAATTAAGTAATTATGAAGTTTAGGGTTAACTGAGTCTGAATGAATTCTAGGGTGAGCTGGAAAAACAGCTTCTACAGGCAAACCCTATTCTTGAAGCTTTTGGAAATGCCAAAACCGTGAAGAATGACAACTCCTCCAGATTTGTAAGTAGGAGAAATCCAGTTGGGTCTACATTGTGGGGAGCTACAGCATCTTTTAAAACAGAATGGACAAACAGTGGCCCTCTTCTCATCAATGTTTCTGTTTAAAGAGCTTCTCCAAACTAATCCCTAAGAAACACTGTTTAGAATTCCCCTCTGAGACAGGAATTTGGCCTTATACAAGACTAAAAATGAAGCTCAGACTTGACAGTGCCATTGTACTATGAGTGGGCCATGCAGAGTCAACTCCTGCTCCAGGACATATCCTCCTCTAGAAATCTGCAAATGAAACCTGTACTTTGTTTTCCTTTGCACCACTGTTGAGCATGCATCTTCTTGGAAGGTGTGACTGTTATTGAACAAGAGCAGTTAATGTATTAAATGAAAGACGACAAGAGAAAACGAGAAAGCAGTCATACAAATTGAAGTATACAGACTGGAATAATAGTAACTGGGGACTGTCACTATTACTATTTGATGCCCCTTTTTGCATGGGAGTGTTGGCAGATGCTTGTTTTACCTTCAGGCCTTCTGCTCCTACCACTGCTGACTCCCTACAGAGTCTGGGGATCCTTCAGTAGACAGAGTTAGGCAGATCTAATGCTATTCCCTAATTGACCTTATGAAAATCAAAGTATAAAATAGACACTGGAATATCAAAGAATCATAGAATCATAGAATATCCCGAGTTGGAAGGGACCCATAAGGATCATCAAGTCCAACACCTCGCACTACACAGGTCTACCCAAAAATTATAGACCATGTGACTAAGTGCACAGTCCAATCTCTTCTTAAATTCAGACAGGCTTGGTGCAGTGACTACTTCACTGGGGAGCCTGTTCCAGTGCACAACCACCCTCTCGGTGAAGAACCTCCTTCTGATTTCTAGTCTAAACTTCCCTTGCCTCAACTTTCACAGCTTGTTCCACTAGGGAGACCTTTGTTCCCTCTAACTATGTGAATGAAACGTGGGAGCAAATCTCCACAGTGAGAATGTCCAAGAAGGTCACTTCATTTCAGTCTTTTCCATAGGTTTACCTGGCAGGTGGGAATCGAGCATGTTATTCTTAAGAGGAAAATATATATGTTCAACTAAACAGGCTAAATGCTACTGTTGTAAAATCCAACATACCTAAAAGAACAGCCCAACCTAGGTCTTCTTTTCCTTCACAGGGCAAATTCATCCGCATCAACTTTGATGTGACAGGCTACATTGTCGGAGCAAACATAGAGACTTGTATCCTTTTCCATAAGCTGCACTGGAAGCTAACTAGGGTTAGCAGAAGGAAGAAAGATAAACAAGCTCCATTGCATGTCTAAGAAAGGCAAATATCACCGAGGCTGGTATAAACAAAGATGGAGGGAAGTGGCTCCATTTACGCTGATACAAGCTTCCCAGTTTGTCTGACTCTCATGTTTACATTTTCAGGTCTGTTTTCTCAGCTATAGGAAAGTATGCTATTCCCCATATAGAAAATGGAGGCAACATACCTGCATAAAGCAACAGGAGGGGACTTAAGAGCAGATTCCCAGTAACACAACGGGGCAAGAAGATTGGTTTGTGGTTGAGGTTGCATGTGATCTTGAGAGCTATGCAGTCATTTTGTTCCACATCAGTGTGATCCTACATGGTTCTCTGGTTCTCTGTCATCTGGGCTTCCAGCTGTATAAAAAGATTTGAAACTTTTCTGTTTCTCAGCAATGCTGTTACACTTTGAAAAAACACCGAATGCTTAGCATTATCACTACAGCATGCCCAGGACCTCCTGGAATGTTTCCCAGTTCTCAAGTTCAGGTTTAGCACTCTGGCAAAGGAAAGGTTATGTATGCTGTGCTGGGATAGATGAATTCCAATAAAAAACATTGAGAATAACCTGCTGATGGAAAATTCCATATGATACCTGGTAAAACAGCTTTACAGTCTATATCTGGAGGATTGAAGGATCATCTTAATAAAAGTAATATAGCTTTATCTTCCATCCCTCCAAGGACTTGATAATAATAAAGACAAAAGAGACAGAAAAAGCCAAAGAACCTTTGGATGCCCTACAGTTCCTCTCCCTTTGTCAAGTTGAGGGACATTTTACCCTGTATCTGCCTCAATCTTTACATATTTTGTTAAACCACCATGGCCATAAATTACTTTTCTGGGAGCTCACACTACTGAAGTGAAACAAATATGTTGCTGGTGCTGATGCCCCAGATAGTATCAAGCACTTGATATTTTCAGAGAACTTGTCTTCTCTGGGTACTAAATACCATTCTGCTGTTTCAAATGATGCACTCAGAGCAGTGTTCTATATGTCAATATCTTTGGTAATTTTATTTTTTCAGGACCATAGTAAAAACATTTCAGAAAAATTAAACTTAGCCTGACTTTGCTTGCCAAGTACTGTTGCCTCTTCCCTTGATTATGTTTAAGAGATAGCATGTTTTAATGAACAAATGGGTATGTAGCTAGATTCCTCAGAGCTGCATTGCTCATCTTTGCGTAGAGGGGCTGCTTGCTGAAAAAAATGAGGATAAAGAAAATTGCAGTTATAAGGAAGGACCCTATCTCTTAGGTGTAACAGCAAACAGTTTATCTTTCTGCTGTTATTTTGACAAGTGATCTTCAGAAAAAAGAGGGTGTTTAAATTTTCCAGTCTTAACTGAAATTTTATCTATAGCAATATAGCATTTAAAGAATGAATCACTGATTGATATCAAAATACTTACACTATTGTAAACTTAATTTTTAATATTTTAGATAGTCATAAAAATGGACAATAAATAAAGTTTACTTTTATTGCTTTGATACCTACAACAATGGCCCCAATAACTTTTTTCTAGCAGCCCCACCTTATGGTGATTCATATTTGTACTTCATTCTGAAAGTGATGTGAATGGTATGATCAATACTATTTTTATATATTTAACTTCAGAATGCATTTATGACAATTGTAGTGCTTACTATCATGATCACCAGCATTTACTATACAACACGAGGTGGGAAATCAATCTGCTCCTTGTGGTGCAAATTATGCCAATATTAGTGCCACTGAATTAGACTCAAAATCACATTAGACAAGCTCATAGCAAATATTTCAGCAGTGCTGTTGATGGTTCTGAGGCTGATGACACAATTAAGGAAGGACTGGAATATGTTATTGGTTTTTTTTAACATACTTGACAAACAGATTTGCTTGAAAAATCCCGTGCTATTCGTCAGGCTAAAGATGAGCGAACGTTTCATATCTTTTACTATTTGATTGCTGGAGCTTCTGAACAAATGAGAAGTAAGTTCCTTGATGACAATTCTTACATCTCATTAAACAGCCTAAAAATGGCTTACTTAAGTAATCTATCTTAATTTCTTTAATCAAATGTCATTCAGTTCTTTTGATAAATAAACAGCCATAGAAATAATTTTCTCAAGCAAACTGTAAAAAAGCTTCAGTTGGTGTATATCTGTTTGGGTCAGGTGGTTTTCAGTTTATAAGACATTTCAACTTACAGGAAATGCAAACTCATTGAAAGCCAATCTTGAATGTTATCAGGATGGACAGGGAAGAGCTGTTCATTATTTTTTTACACAAAAGAAATTGGGGTTCCCAGTAAAATTATTGGCTAGCAGTTTTACAATTGATTAAGAGAACATCTATCTCACAGCCCATGATTTTAAAAAAGGGGATTCAATATAACGTGTTGGAACATCGTGATTTAAATACAGCATCTTTCCCTCCATTACTGGTTGCCAAATTATGTATAAAACAATGGATGATTTTGTATTTTCCCTGGTATTTATGCTCCTTATGTACGAATCTGTTGCTGGCCACAGTATGGGCTGAAAAATCTTTTGGTTTGGCCCCCTGTGGTTGTTACCTGGTTCCATTCTTATTATTAGCTGGTATGAATCCCCAGGTCTAGAAGACAAAGTGAGGTGTAATTCTGACTAGGTTACACATGGAATTAAATGAAAAATTTATGGGAAGAATGGCTCTGATTTTTTGCATGGGGTGAAAAATTCCACTGAGAGATAGACATTCCCTCATTACTAATGAAAAATTGAAACTTAAGGCAATCAAACTTGCTAAATGATGTGTTATTTTGAAAATATTTGTCCACCATAAAACCCTAAGCTGCTCATAAAAGCAGAATCTTCCTTTGGTGAAAACATCAATTCTGTTGTTATTGTTGTTCTCTGGGAGAACCCATGAACGAACAGCATTAGGCTGACATACTTAACTCACACTTTTCTTCTTTGTCTTTTAGATGATCTGCTGCTGGAAGGCTTCAACAATTATACCTTTCTCTCTAATGGTCATGTGCCTATTCCTGCTCAACAAGATGATGAAATGTTCCAGGAGACCTTGGAAGCCATGAAAATTATGGGCTTTACTGAGGAGGAACAGACAGGTAAGAGTTGTTAGCAAGACTACATTGAAGGTATACATCTCCAAGTGACATGATATACAGATGCAAATGCACAGCAGTTAATTTTGTCTAGAGTAACCACCTTGCAAAATATGCATGTGAAGTAAGGTTTGTGATCTTGCACGAAACACTAAGTGGAGGATTCTAAATCTACTCATGTTGTTTAACCTCTTTGCCTCTTATTTCCCCTGAGAAAAACTAGTACCAATCAACTGTTAACCGAGCTACTGTTTCTAGGAAGTCCACTGTGAATTAGAGCCCCTAGATTTTCCCTTTCTCCCCTTCCCAGGAAGTATGAGATGAATTAAACCACAGATATCTCATGGAAAGGAAAGCCTTCTCAAGCATGAATCTGTTTCTTCCTCACATTAAGCTTTAGATTGGAACTCAGTTCTGTGTGATCAGGAGTTTGTAAACCTTTGTTTAAACAGGGTGGTGCTTTGAGAAGTCTTGTGAGTATGAGGAGATATTCACAAGGAGACCTTGCAAGGAGATCTAATTATGACCTCACTGCTTTTAGGTTGTTGTTAGAAAAGATCTCTTAAAAAATATCACAACAGTTTCATATCACCTTTTCCCATTGCTGCAGTAGGTGCTGTTAGGAGCCAAAGAAACCAATAGTGAAAACTCTTTGCATACTGCCTCCTTCAGACATTTAAACTGGCAGCACTTGCTGTGAACAAAGTAAAAAAAATATTGAAGTTACCATCTATATTGGAAAATAAGAGTATACATCATCAAAGAGTAGTTATCTCTGTGATGCACAGAGCAACTGGTGATGTGCAGGGCAGCTATATGTAGTAATTCAGCAGGGAATTAAAATAATTATCACTATATTTTGCTTTCCATTTGAATGAAGAATCACAAGTCTTTTTCTTATTCTTTTAAGTCTTATAAATTGAGCAGACCTACTTGTAGAAGGAACACGACATGCACTAGCCATGCTAATGACTCTTTAATGGCATTTTTTCAGAACTTTTCAATGTTACAAAATTACAAAGTTACAAAATATTATGATTTAATTTTGAAATATGTGGATCAGGCTCAAATAGCTTATATTTGCTGTTTGGCAGAAAAGGGAGATAAAAACAGCATGAACAAACAACTAAACTACCTTGACAATGTGGGCTTGCCAAAGACATCAAATAGCGTAGCATTTGCCCCTCACAGTTACTAGGAGCATGCAGCATTTTGTCTCATGCTCATCAGCCTGAATGACCCATGGTTGCAGTTGCCATGCCCCAAGTGACACCTGGTGGCAAAAACATTGTCACCCCATCACTTGAGCCTTGGAACAGCTGCCACAGCAGGTGCTGATCTCCCTCACCTCTCAGCATCAGTGACTAAGGGTACCAAGAAAATGTCTTGCCTTTCAGGACAGCCTTGATAATCCCACTCCTGGTAAATTCAGATGATAGTACTGGTGAAGACTGGTTCATTCTCCAGCCAGGGCATGTGCATTGGCATTGCCAGCAGCATTCTCCATGATAGCAAAAGACGTTGCATTACTGACTGAACCCCTTTCGTTTCATGCTTTAAAATATAAGCCCATTAGGGCAATATTATTCTCCTGTGTAAGTCTATCAAATGAACAAATCGATTAGATTAATATGGTCTCATTTATAACATAGCAGTAGATTTTACTACCCGAAGTAAGGCAGCATCACATTTATATATGTTTTAGTAAGCAAACATTAATCAATTAGTTTTCTGTACTCTGGCACTAATCCTGCAAAGACTTGTATGCATTTAGTTTTAGTTGCATGAGTGAAAAGCTACATGTTCCTGCATAACTTGAGCTTCAGAAGTACCACACATTTTTGAACCTGTTGGTAATTCATAGATATGTTTGATTTAAAAACAGAGATACAGATTCCCCAGTGACCAAGCGGGAAAAATGTTACAGGCCGCTTTAAGTGGAAGATGAATTCCTGAGACCTGGGGGTCTGCCTGGTGAACCAGCACAATTTAATTTGGAGGTGCTGATATTCCCAGACTGGCCTGTTTACTCCACTGCATGAATTATCTCAGCGGTTCCTCAATCAGCTCTCAAACTCTTGAAGCCTATAGCAGTCTTTGAAAGCAAACCTAGATCTTTCCATAGAGGTACAGACTACCACAAGAAATACAATGAGCTTTCATTATTGCAGAGAATAGAGTTTTCAAAATGTGTCATTCCATTCCTCATTTATTTTATCTGCTTATCTTACAGCTATATTGAGAGTTGTTTCATCTGTCCTACAGCTGGGTAATATTGTCTTCAAGAAAGAGAGAAACACTGATCAAGCTTCTATGCCTGACAATACCGGTATGATTTGTCATTTCAAAAATTGAGTAAAAAATTTAAAAAGAAATAAAATAGCAGCTGAGTATTTTTAATTTAATTGTAATTGCCTATATTCTTCACAGGTCTTAAAAGACATATTATGCTTGCAATCCATTCAATTATCACTAACTTTTCTAGTAACCCTGAATCCATAAATTGATTAACAGTGAATTTCTTGCTTGCATCATGAATAATACTTTTACTCTTGTGTGTACAGCGGAGGAGCTTTTAAGGAAGATAAATAGATTTGTATACTTGTTGGACTGCTTGTATTCACACTTACTGACCTACTAAGAGAAAATTCAATCTGAAATATAGTATCACTCTTTTATTCTAGCTGCGCAAAAAGTGTGTCACCTGATGGGAATTAATGTGACAGATTTCACAAGATCTATTCTAACCCCAAGGATCAAAGTAGGACGAGATGTTGTTCAGAAAGCTCAGACCAAAGAGCAGGTATCTACTTGCAGTCTGCTCAGCAATCCTGAAGATTTTTCCTTTCTTCTTTCCTTTCTTACATCTAGTCTAAAGGGAAATGTCTGCTTCTTGTCTCCCTATTCATTATTCTTACTTAAATTAGCTGTTAATTGCATTTCTTCTTTCACTTACACTTTGATCTTCTTTTTTCAGGCTGACTTTGCCATAGAGGCTTTGGCCAAGGCAAAATTTGAACGTCTTTTCCGTTGGATTCTAACGCGTGTAAACAAAGCTCTTGATAAAACAAAAAGACAAGGTGCTTCTTTCTTGGGCATTCTTGATATTGCTGGATTTGAGATTTTTGAGGTATGTGTTGTGAGATACAAGTTGGTTCAACTCCTTATCATCACGCTGTGGTTTGGAATGCAAGATGACAAAAACCTAAATTCAGAGTCACAAAAACAGTATGCTTTTTCAAGCTGGCTAGCTGCCCATGGCCAAGACAATCCACATGACTACTCCACCTGGAAAGGCTCAGGGCTGGCAGCATTATCCTGCTGGGTGGCTGTGGGACTCTCTGTTTTGAACCAAGATGTGGTCTCTTTGGTTTATTAAAGAGGTCCCAGTACTGAGATTGACTACTTGTGAATTTACTGTAAATTTTTGAGACTTTAAATTAGAAAAATACGGATCCTTTGTTTTAATTACAGTAATCTTTAAAAAGAAATAGAAGGTAGAAAATTTCATCTTTTAATGTAAGTTCCCTCTTGCAGGTGTCTTTCTAACACTAGGAATTCAATTATTTTGTCTTCCTCACAGATCAATTCCTTTGAGCAGCTGTGCATCAATTACACTAACGAAAAACTTCAGCAGCTTTTCAACCACACTATGTTTATATTGGAGCAAGAGGAATATCAGCGTGAGGGCATTGAATGGAATTTCATTGACTTTGGCCTTGACCTGCAACCTTGCATTGAGCTAATTGAAAGACCGGTAAGATTATGTCTCTATAGATGGGACACTATGTAGGTTTCATCACGGTCTATTATGTATCAGTACAATATGACAGCAATTTAAGATATTTCAGATTTTTGATGCCTGGGAGGATTAGTTACAAAGTAAAAAGAAGGTGGTGTTCTTTCTTTGTCTCTGGCTGTGATTTGTGTTCACACAGATTTGGTGTTGCTTACATTGCAGACCAACCCTCCAGGTGTCCTGGCTCTGCTGGATGAAGAGTGCTGGTTCCCCAAAGCTACTGACACATCGTTTGTGGAAAAACTCATTCAAGAGCAAGGCAACCATCCCAAATTCCAGAAGCCCAAGCAACTCAAGGATAAAACGGAGTTCTGTATAATGCACTATGCAGGAAAGGTACTGGAGAGACTGAGCTATTTTGAATTATGGAACTTTGATAGTGATGCTCAAACAGTAAAAAAAAAAAAAAAAAAAAAAAAAAAGAGAAAAAAAATAAACAGTCCAGTTCCCCTATTGATAAGGCAGAGCTTTAATAATATAATGTATGCATTAAGAGCTTTAGTTACAAAACACGTGGAGTAGGATTTGCAAAACATTTGTGTTTCTGCTAAGATCACATGAAAACAAAAATAACCAGTACTGGAGTTTTTGAAAATCCAATTACTTGGGATTTCTTTCTAGCAAGCAGATTTTTAAAGGCAGGGTAGGTCCCCTGCCCTTGTTATATCTGCAAAAAAAGCCTTTTAGATGCAAGTATATGCAAGAATAAATATTCAACTCAGCTCTTAACTGTAAGCATGCTTTTCACATTTTATTATTTTGTGTCAGACATTTTATTATTTTGTGTTCTTGGCCACTACAGATTTCTGTATCAAAACCAGAGTTTTGACCTAGCATTGTTTCCTGCAGGTTACCTACAATGCAACTGCCTGGCTAACAAAGAACATGGATCCACTGAATGACAATGTGACTTCTCTGCTAAACCAGTCTTCAGACAAATTTGTGGCAGACCTTTGGAAAGATGGTATGAATTGCAACTCTAAATCAGTAATATGGTTTAAATGGAGAAACATCTACCAGAACTATTTTGACAGCTATCCCTTACAAGCAGGAAACAAGTTTGAAAATAAGAATGGAAGAGATTGAACTAAGAAGCAAGAATAGCCTTTTCTAAAGAGATATTTATGGAAAACATCGTTGGATAGATTTAAGCACAACTAAAATAATTTCCTTACTTAATATTATTCAGCAACATACTAAAAACGTTCATTATGTTGTTATCATGTTGCTGAATATATCATGCCAGTCAGCTGATTTAATACAGGTTATTGCTGTTTCTTATTAATGACTGTGAGCAGTCCTTACCTTACACACTCCTCTGCCCAAAATCCCACAGCAGTTCTCTCCAGCAGTGTATAACCTCAGATTCCATGAGAAGAATGTCTGTATACATACGAAACATTTATTTTTTAAAAAAATTTCTGTGGATCTGTAAGACATATATACTACACTATACATATATAATATCTGCAAGTAAGTGTACATACAAACTCCAGAAAGGTGGTTTTGAACTATCAAGCTAGGCTCACTGATGTTTTTTTTCTGTTTGGTAGGGCACAAACCTACCAATGGGGATATTTTGCAGGACTGTCCTTTGCAGAGCAAACATAAAACAAAACACAAGATCTGTGTATTCTGTTTTCCCATTCTGTCACTAGTTTACAAAGCTCCTCATTTCAAGTATGACAAAAGTGGACTATTTACCTAGACGGATCTTCTAGTGCTCTTGTTAGCATGCTTCTATTGCATCAAAAATACTTTGGTCCTATTTTGGAAGTTGCACTTTAGCAATGGTGGTGACAGCTGTAATGCACAGTGAGGATAGTTTATATAAGCAATCCCATTCACACTTTCTTTTATATTGCAGTGGACCGTATAGTTGGGCTGGACCAGATGGCCAAGATGACTGAAAGTTCACTGCCTAGTGCTTCAAAGACCAAGAAAGGCATGTTCCGTACTGTGGGCCAACTCTATAAGGAGCAGCTGACCAAACTGATGACCACCTTAAGGAATACCAACCCCAACTTTGTCCGCTGTATCATTCCAAATCATGAAAAAAGGGTAAATTTCAAATGCTCAATTTTCAGAACCCTGGCACATTATGCATGCTGTGTCATTATGCTCACTGTGTCAGCATGTTACAGAAATGAATGATATCTTCAAACGTAGATGTTTGAAGTAACATCTTTGTAAATTTCTACTGTGCTAAGAATACTTCCTGTTCCCTTTTCAGGCTGGCAAACTTGATGCCCATTTAGTGCTGGAGCAGTTGCGCTGTAATGGTGTCTTGGAAGGTATTCGTATCTGCCGGCAGGGATTCCCCAACAGGATTGTCTTCCAGGAGTTCCGTCAGCGGTAGGAATCCCTTGCTCAATCCTAACTCAGTGTTTAAAAGTGCTGTAATACACGTTTGTCTGTACAAAATAATCTGATGTTTTTCCACCTCCTTAACATCTGTGTCTTTTGGCAGATACGAAATTCTTGCTGCAAATGCTATTCCTAAAGGATTCATGGACGGGAAGCAGGCTTGCATACTGATGGTGAGGAAAGCATCTTTAATCCTATACCTCTTATATAAAAGCTGCTGAAAATTGACAGAAATAAGAAGTAATTTTTAATACTCAGCACCGGAATTAACAAATATTCCTGTTTTCCTCCAGATCAAAGCTCTGGAACTTGATCCCAACTTGTACAGAATTGGGCAGAGTAAGATCTTCTTCAGAACTGGCGTTCTGGCTCACCTGGAAGAAGAGAGAGACTTGAAGATCACAGATGTCATTATTGCTTTCCAGGCTCAGTGCCGAGGCTACCTGGCAAGAAAGTAAGAATACGTACTAACAAAAAGAATATCTTTGGCAGTGGGCTATCTACAGTAGCCTTTTGTTCTCTGTATAAAAAAACCTGAAGATACTAAGATATTTTGTTATTACCTATTAGTTGTATTGCATTAGAATTCAAATTATGTCCAATGCTGACCTAAAAGGACTTACTTCCTGCCCAGAAGAGGCTTACTAGTATAATTACAGGGGAGCAATTATATTGTGAGGCTTCTTAAACCTTTTGTACACTAAGCTCTCTAAAGCAATGACCCATTTTTTAAACATGTTTGTACTAACAAGACAAGGTACATCCTCACCCATGCTTGGAGTCACACACACTATTACAGTACAAATAGCAGCACCACTGGCATTTCTAAAACATAAAATAATTTCTTATACAGCATGGGAATGAAACATTGGAGTAATCTGGCATGATCTCAGTTAATGTACATCACTAAACTATTAACAGCAATGCCCTTTTCCCTGCATACTACCAAGAGTTTCAAATTGGTGAGCAAACAAATTTAAACATAATAGGTTTCAATAATGATAATCAATGTCTGTTCTGAGTGCCTACGTACTCTGAATATATCCAGAATTATACCATTACTTTCTGTTTCATTCCCATCTACTGAGTGAAAACAGCCAAAAAAAGATGACTAAATAAAACACTGCACGTCTAAACAGAGGTATTACCTTTTCTCAAGAAAGCACAGGCACTGTTTAAGTGACAAAAGAATTATTGCAGAATCCTCAAATCAGCAGACCCTCATGCTAGAGTTCCTTTACTTAATGTTTGTATCTCACAGACATTTTGCCTTCTCAGACTGAACCAATTTGCTTTGTGTTTTTAATCACAGAGCCTTTGCCAAGAGACAGCAACAGCTGACTGCAATGAAGGTTATCCAAAGAAACTGTGCTGCGTATCTGAAGCTGAGGAACTGGCAATGGTGGAGACTGTTCACTAAAGTAAGTGACTACTATCTGTGAATCTCTCCCTCAGCTTTCCAAAAGAAAGAGACTCCACAAGACACCAACTCATGTCATGTCATGCACCCTTCCTGCTCCAGTTCATCACAGCTGACTGCAAGAGTTTCATTAGCTTTGCAAAATTTTGGATTAAGGGATACATTGGATATTTATATAACGCCATTAACATTAAAGTTAGTTTTAGCTTCGAATGAAAACAAACTAATTAAGCTGAGATTCATATAAGATTTTGCATGTGTTCTTTTTTTAATTGCCAAAAAGGAAATATTTTCACATAGATGGATTATGAGAAGAGAGCATAAAACAGAATCTCATGAACATGCAGTTATGCATCTAGGGATAGAATAGCTTAGGAGCTCTCTAATTGGGATATTAAACATCTTCTTGCTAGGCAGTCAAGCAAATTAAGTCTATTTTCCTATAAGAGGCTTTTTTCGTGTTGTTTTGTTTTTCCAAAAATGGCCTTCAGTTTGGATTCAGAAAACTGTTCCTACCTGCATTGATAGCAACAGTCACTAACACGCACATGCATGTACACGTGTGCCTTTCTGTGCAGCAGTTATAGTCCCTGGGCATTTTCAACACATGAAACCAGGCTTGGAATCCTTCAAGAAGTGACACTATTCGAGGTAGAGGTGCTCACAAGGCTCTGAGAATTAACACAAAGCCAGTTAATAACACTGCAGGAGCTTGCTGCTTTAAAGATGTTTACACTGAGTTTGGTTAGACGTTATTTGCCCACTACTTGAGGAACAACAGATAGTGCTGCCTTCAGTACCCGTCAGCCTGGCACCATTAAGCGCCACATTTAGTAACATAAGCACTGGTAGGAAACATTCTTTAAAAAACTTTTTTATTTCCAGGTGAAACCGCTGCTACAAGTCACCCGCCAAGAGGAAGAAATGCAGGCCAAGGATGAAGAACTGCAAAGAACTAAGGAAAGACAACAGAAAGCAGAGGCTGAATTGAAGGAGCTAGAACAGAAACACACCCAGGTGATTTACAGCTCTGAATCTCTCTGAAATGCTAGCCACTCTCACCGTTTCTAGAAGCTGTTATAGTAAAGGTCTCTTCTACTTTTGGAGTCACAATTGTATTCATAGCAATCAATCGTCCAGAACAAAAGCTCAGTGCAGACAAACTCCCAGTTTCTTTAGTGGAGGCCTAGTGCCTGTACAAAAAGCATGTGGTGCAGCTGCCTACCTGTATATTAGGACTATCTAGTAAAAAGACACCGGGGGGCAATTCGCAATCTAAAATTTACCTGCCTATCCATTTTATCTGTGTAGCTTTGTGAAGAGAAGAACCTCCTTCAGGAACAGCTTCAGGCCGAAACTGAACTGTATGCTGAAGCTGAAGAGATGAGAGTCCGTTTAGCTGCTAAGAAACAAGAGTTGGAAGAGATTCTGCATGAGATGGAGGCCAGAATTGAGGAAGAGGAGGAGCGTAGCCAACAGTTGCAAGCAGAAAAGAAAAAGATGCAGCAACAAATGCTGGTAAGAAGGTGTAAGCAATTAGAGACAATAACGTGCATCTCACAGAGAAAAACAGGACATGGGACCTGAGGTTTGCTGAAGAAAGAGCTTTCTATGCAGCCCTCAATAGTTTGTGCTTACTCTACTGAAGTAAGAACAATCAATATTTGTTCTTTCCACCAGAATTCTTTATACATCTTCTTTCCATACCCCAATTTTAAATTTTCTCTAAAGAATTAACAAATCTTTTCTTCCAAATCACCAAGCATTACAGATTATCTATTTCTTAGTAATACCAAAGTCTAGAACATACCGCACATAGACCAACAAATATTAGGCATTTCCTGTTATCTAAGTGGCATTTTATTTCCAGAATTCATTATTTCTTTTTCCCTACAAAGGACCTGGAAGAACAGCTTGAAGAAGAAGAAGCTGCAAGACAGAAACTGCAGCTTGAAAAAGTAACAGCAGATGGTAAGATAAAGAAAATGGAAGATGATATTCTCATAATGGAAGATCAGAATAACAAGCTAACAAAGGTAAGTGTTGTGGGTCCATTTTTCTTACTTTGTGCAAGATGAGAGAAAATCTCTTCAGCTAGAAGAACAAAAGGAATGCTTTCAGAAAACTATAGTTTCATTGATGTAAATATTTACCAGATGATCAGTCCAGCCTGTAGTCAACAAATTTCTGATGATTTTCCTGTGCTAACTTAAATAATTCAAAATTATGTAAAAATACCGGTTTTGAGGTCCATTTTGGTGACAGTGTCTTCAAGCAAAATCACCACAGCAGCCAAGCACAATCAACGGAACACATTTTCCTAGCCTCAAGAGCAGTAAATTAGTGTCTTGGTTTTCAACCAATTTCAACCAAACTTCATGATCAGAACGAGAAGTAAACATGTATTCCAGTACTTTTGGAGAGGGGATACTCCTCTCAACTAGGCCCTATACTTACCAGCCACTAGAGTGGGTATAAAATTCTAATAACAGCAGATTAGAGAGGATGGAAACTTTAGGTACCGCTTTTCAGCCCCTCTATAATCAACAAATAGGAACATATCACTACAATCTTGGGAAAAACAGCATTGAAAGACAGTATCTCAGACATTTTTTATTTGGTGTAGACATGCTGCATAATCACCAATGGGAGACACTTCTGTTAACAAAATTATTTTATTCTTCTTAAGGAAAGAAAACTTCTTGAGGAAAGAATAAGTGATCTAACAACGAATCTTGCGGAAGAGGAAGAAAAAGCCAAAAATCTTACAAAGCTGAAAAACAAACATGAATCTATGATTTCAGAACTGGAAGGTAATATGAACAAAAGTGTTTTATGTCAGATTTTTTTCCATAGCTCATATCAAACAAACAAACAGAATCTGTAGCAAACTAAAAATTGTGTGTGATGTTCAGCCAACATTCGTATGCTGAAGCCATTTTGGGAATGAAAATCACCAAAATCCCAGGGAGCATAAACCATAGATACTTATTTCTTTATAAACAGAAGAGTAGAGGACAGAGAGTTAAGAAAAAAATAGCACTTCTGAAGAAAGAATTTTTTTTTTTTGAATGACTGGAAATAAATGACAGCAAGGTATTGCATAGTGCTTCAGAAACACAGTGACTTGTAGTTAAATGTATGGCCTCACTGATGGCCAAAATAGTTTTGTGTCTGAATTTAAGATTAGATTAAGGATTTCTTGTACTAACCAGTCCCATGAACAAAATCCTTACTTTTTCAGTGCGACTGAAGAAAGAGGAGAAGAGCAGACAAGAACTGGAGAAAACAAAGAGGAAGTTGGAAGGGGAGTCAAGTGATCTACATGAGCAAATTGCAGAGCTCCAGGCACAAATTGCAGAGCTGAAGGCACAACTAGCCAAGAAAGAGGAAGAGCTGCAGGCTGCTCTAGCCAGGTATTCACTCTTGAATCTGTACACAGGTTGAAAATGTCAGGCTGTAGCACGTCCCTTCCCTCCCTAGACATCCAGATGCTGCAGCTCTGAATCTCATCTCAGTACAATCTGTCTGCATGCTTTCCCAATTTTCTAATTTCTTTTCAACTAAAAAAAAAAATTGACAGTTTGCTCATAAACAACCTAACCTCATGTCCAGATAGCAATGAAAACTCCTCTTCCCAAAGACCTTGGCAGTGCTGCCAAGTAAAGAATGAAAAGTAACAACATAGTTTATAGGCAAAAGGAAAAATTTAAATCTAACTTTGATCCATTCTAGTCTGTGGACTTTCTGTATAAATTTAAGAGGGAGAACATTCAACCAAAACTGAATCAGTTGATTCAGCATCTCCAGTTATCATGTCCAGATAAAACATAGCTGTCAGACCCCCTTTGCATCAGTTCCTGCTCTTTCTCTGGTACTTTCTTGCAGTTTTCAGGTAGGTTTATATAAATATAAAGCAGGACTTTCAAATCTCAGTGGCATGACTTACTGCTCACCATTACATTGTTAAATACCACTCTAGAACTCTAGAACACCAGAACACCAAATACACAGTATAAATATATGGTATCACATGCTATCTTAAATACAAGTAGATATAACTTTATGTAGACAAACCATGCTTCCTCCTGAAGTGATAGTGGTAAAACTAAATATTTCCAGTTTGTTAAAATTGCACCCTGGAGATACACCTTTAATCTCTGTATACCAATTTCCTGAAAGTGAAATGACATTTTTAATACAGAAAGTGAAATATGTTCTTTTCAGGCTTGAGGATGAAACTAGTCAGAAGAACAATGCCCTCAAGAAGATCCGTGAATTGGAATCTCACATCTCTGATCTCCAGGAAGACTTGGAGTCTGAGAAAGCTGCAAGAAACAAAGCAGAAAAACAGAAGAGAGACCTAGGTGAAGAGCTGGAGGCTCTTAAGACAGAGCTTGAAGATACTTTGGATACCACAGCCACCCAGCAAGAACTCAGGTAGGGAGACTTCACACGTGGGCCAAATAAAAGCTGTCACCAAGCTCAGTACAACACTGGTGTTTCATACGGCCCTGCGGTGGGTTAGCCCAGATGACATAATTGGAAATGGCACATTTGGAAGACAGCAGTCAGTGGAAAGATTAGTCTCTCACAGTGATGGTCTCCAAGATCTAGACAATCTAATTCAGCTTATCTAGATTATTTTTTTTCTGGAACCAGGTATCTCATTTTCTGTCTTAGGCACCTCAATAATTCAGTCTTGTACTTAATTACATAGAAATCTAAACCTTTTGTTTTTCCCCTGATGTTTCATGCTTCAGGGACCACAGTTCTTTGGACCATAATTCTTTTAACTGATCTCAATGCAACTTCCTCTGATCCTGTCTGTTATATTCTGTGATAGCCACCTCACGGCATTTCTGTAAATTCATTTTTGCATTATCTCTCAACACAAATTATAACTAGACTGACTTTCAGTTTGCTTTCACTCTGCCTTGCCATGACTTAGTACTGCAACTCCCATGGCTTTCATTGTGTTGGAGCCTTCCAACTCCTAAAGATCCAAAAACCATACACAAGAATTGAATGTGAGTTTTGGTAGCTGCAGTACCTTCTACAGCTGTGCAGGACTTTCAGTCATTTTCCCAGTGACTAAAACACTCCTATCTGCTGCTGCTTCATTTACATGTGTTACCTTGCAGAGCAAAGCGTGAACAAGAGGTCACAGTGCTGAAGAGAGCTCTGGAGGAGGAGACTCGAACTCATGAAGCCCAAGTCCAGGAGATGAGGCAAAAACACACTCAAGCTGTAGAAGAGCTAACAGAGCAGCTGGAACAATTTAAAAGGGTAAGCAGAACTTCATCTTACTGAAAACTATCCACTAAATATGACTTCATTTTTTAGAAATTCTTTCTTCACTTCACGCTTTTAGGCTAAAGCAAACTTGGATAAGACCAAACAGACACTGGAGAAAGAAAATTCTGAGCTGGCTAATGAAGTCAGGAGCCTGAATCAGGCCAAACAAGATGTGGAGCACAAAAAGAAGAAGCTGGAAGTACAACTGCAAGAGTTACAGTCCAAGTACACTGATGGAGAGCGTGTTCGGACAGAACTCAATGAAAGAGTTCATAAACTACAGGTAAGGGGGAGTCTGACCTTTCTCTGTGACACCTTGGATTTGAGTAGACCAGTTAAGCTGAGTTCTTTTGGAATACATCTGGGGGAATCCTGGCCCTGTTGACTTCAGCTGAAATGCTCCTTGTCATCTGTAGGGCTCCTACCTCAGTTATCATGCTGTTAAACAATTAGAAAGCTGTTTCATGGAAGTAACAGCTTTTAGTCTCGTGGTCTACCTGTACACATTTGTAATGCCACCACTGTTTCAGTGACAGCACTGCATGTTTTTAAAAGGTTCTTTCTATTCGTTTATTGTAGGGTGGTGGGGAACACCAATAGGAATGTCGTTTCTGGAAATGGATTAAACAACTATTAATTTTATAAGATGTACTCAGAAAAATGACAGCGAAAGGAAAATGCTTATTTATTTATGATTTAGTTCCTAATAATGAATTAACTAAAGATAATTTAAGATGACTCTTTGCTAGATTTGTAGTGCCTAGCAATACTGATCAAGCATGTTGTTACAGCTTTTTTCAGAGCAGCAGTAAGCTTTTCTTGTTTATTTTAAGTTAATGGATAATGAAGAAAATATAATCAAAATGCATTAGCTTCTCTCAAACTTGAGAAGAGAAAGGAAAATACAGGAAAATCCCCATTCATCTTTGCAAGTCACTGTAAAGTGAATGAAAAATGGGAGCTGTATTTTCAGCATGTGTCATTCACTTAAACAATGATATTTCCCACAACTGAATTCCTGAAAATACTGCCTGTTGTTGTAGTCTATATGATATATTAGTATTGCCTTCGGATTAGGAACAGGCTATGATAGTTGATAGTAATATGATACCAAAGTAAACTCTAGACAAAAACAGCATTACAACTTGGGGTCTTAATACACAGGTCACAAAGATGATGTTCAAACACTGCAGATTTTATATGTAGGATTTAGTTCTATGGGACTTAAATCCCACATACTGTCCAGAAAAAAATGTGGCAAAGTTTATGGCTCTCCTGTGAATTCCAGTTGAGTTAGAAACACCTTTAGTGCTTGAGGTGACCCAAGAAGCATAGAAGCAGATTCAGAACCCATTCAAACATTAAGACTTCAATCTAGAGCAAACTAAAGGTAAAGGAATACGTTGAAGTTGTGCAAAATAACTGAGCATTGTCACTTTGGTCTCTCATAGATTGAGGTTGAAAATGTTACTGGTTTGCTCAACGAAGCAGAAAGCAAGACAATCAAATTGACCAAAGATGTTGCAACCTTAGGATCTCAGCTACAAGACACACAGGTAAACCTATATCCAGTAACAGCTCACCTACAGTAATTATAAATACACTATAAATGACTTAAACTAATGACCAACTTGTTGGTTGATGTGGTAATTACAGGAGCTGCTTCAGGAAGAAACACGGCAGAAGCTAAATGTGTCTACCAAGCTTCGTCAGTTGGAAGATGAAAAGAACAGCTTGCAGGAGCAGTTGGATGAAGAAGTAGAAGCAAAACAAAATCTGGAGAGACATATTTCAACACTTACGATACAGGTATCAGTGCTATAGCTTATTCACTAGCTCCATCACTGAGTTTTGTAATTCCACAGGTTTCAGGATGGTAGAACTATCCTGATAAAGCATATGGACCTTCAGTGAAATAGTGCTGATAGCCTTGATGGCATCAGTGAGGCCATCAATGGAGCCAGCACTCTTCCTCTAGGTATATATGCAACACAGGTCCCAGGAGAGTCTTGCACACTAGGCCTGTATGTGCATACTAGGCCTGTAGTCTGCCTCATTTTATAAAAGATGGGTAATGGGTAACTGTAACAAGCCTCAAATGGGTCAAATTACAGATTTCTTGATCTTGGTTGTCTCTTAGTCACCTTCTCTGCCAAGCTTTCTTGTCACTTGCTATAAAGATTTGTTCTCTAAATTCAAATTTCAGCTCTCTGACTCTAAGAAGAAGCTACAGGAATTTTCTGCCACAGTAGAAACTATGGAAGAAGGTAAAAAGAAACTTCAGCGAGAAATTGAAAGTCTCACACAACAGTTTGAGGAAAAGGCTGCTTCTTATGACAAACTGGAAAAAACCAAGAACAGACTCCAGCAGGAGCTGGATGACCTGGTGGTGGACTTAGATAACCAACGTCAGCTGGTCTCCAACCTCGAGAAGAAGCAGAAGAAGTTTGATCAGGTGTGGATTTAAAATTCTCCCTTGCTATGTTATCACCTAATTTTTCTGGGACTCAGAGGGAATCCACTGGCATAGAGAAAGATCAAAAATCTTTTGATCTTTCAAAATCTTTTTTTGATAAAAAATAAAGTAGGATGGAATTAACATATGATATAGTGGTTAATTAGTATTTATATACATTAATCAAAATGCAGGTTTCTCTCTGTCATTAACAACTGATAAGACAGTTGCAATAGAAAATACATTCTACTAATGAATTCCTTTTTATAGATGCTGGCTGAAGAGAAAAACATCTCTTCAAAATATGCAGATGAAAGGGACAGAGCAGAAGCTGAAGCAAGAGAGAAGGAAACAAAGGCTCTGTCATTGGCACGGGCGCTTGAAGAGGCTTTGGAAGCCAAAGAAGAACTGGAGAGAACAAACAAAATGTTGAAAGCTGAAATGGAAGATCTTGTTAGCTCCAAAGATGATGTTGGCAAGAATGTAAGTTTTGGGCTCAGAATGATATCCACGGTAACTTAGAACAGCAGCTAACAAACAGATGGTTGTTTTCAGTGTGGGGAGTTATCTGTAGCACACAAATCCTTTCAATTCAGAATTCAAAGTTTATTCTATTTGTACCCAAACCTTCAAGAGACTTGGCAAAGTAACTGTAAGCAACTTTTATTCTTAATATGGCTTCAAGTTTGAAGATTCTTATTGACCTCTAACACGGGGAAAAGGGATTCTAAATCATTTATTTATTAAGCAACTTTAAAGTTGTAAACTCTGCAATCTCATTTTATAATTATATTTGAGTTTGCCACCAGCCTAGCATGTATTGTACAGCTGCAGCAAATTTTCACTGATACATTGCCAATCATTTCTTTTATTACAGTGAGATGACAGTATCACTTTTAATACTGAATTATAAAAATAATTCCAGTTTTAATTTCTTAATAACAAATCTATTAATTTCTCATTGATTGAAAGGTCCACGAATTGGAGAAGTCTAAACGGACCCTTGAACAGCAAGTAGAAGAGATGAAGACACAATTAGAAGAGCTAGAGGATGAGCTGCAGGCTGCTGAAGATGCCAAACTCAGGTTGGAAGTTAACATGCAAGCCATGAAAAGCCAGTTTGAAAGAGATCTACAGGCCAGAGATGAACAGAATGAGGAGAAGAGAAGACAACTCCTTAAACAGGTATCATTCTTTGTTACTGCATTTGTAAATATCTCAGTGAAACACTTGAGAGTCCCCAGCCTTGTGCCATTACTAAAGCATTTTACTGTAATAATAAGGAAACATTATATTTCCTCATGCTTGGCAAATAAAAAATACATGTTGGCTATTGCACTAAAAAAGCAAAAAATTGCATAAAAGTATTACATTTTTCCTGTTTCAGCAGCAGGTGCACAATTGTCAACAGAAAACAGATGTATCAATTCAACACTACAATCAATATAGCATAAAACATATGAAATATTTCTAGCACAGTAAGGAGAATTTTCCCTGTGTTCTCAGTGCAAGTGAAAAAAGACACCAACTAATATATCTATTTGCCTTGTCAAGGTACACTGAGTGGATACAAAAGCACTGGAAACGAACACAGGATAGAGCCTATTATGTGGATATATACTAGTAGATATATGGATATATAGACTGTAGATATATACTAGTATGCACAGTAGTGTTGTGACAGCAAGGACAAATACTGTAATTGTCAGATTTCCTCAAGTACAGAAACCATATTGCTGATTCCTTTGAAGAGCCTTCAATTTTTTAACAAAATGTAAATATTTTAATGGCTAGTGATACCACAATTAACAGTGATATAGAGGACTGTATAGATTACCCAGAATTATACAGTGTTTAAAAGTTCTCGAGGACTTTTCTAATCTTGTCTTCTTTAATAATCAGCTCCATGAATATGAAACGGAACTGGAAGATGAGCGGAAGCAACGTGCCCTGGCAGCAGCAGCCAAAAAGAAGTTGGAGATTGATGTCAAAGATCTAGAAAGCCAAGCTGATTCTGCCAACAAAGCTCGGGAAGAAGCCATCAAGCAACTTCGCAAACTACAAGTATGTACAATCCACAAATACAGTCTTTTTTTTCTGCTACTGTGTTTTGTATTGACACAATACGAAAGGTTGGTGACATCTGTGAGCATGATACTTGTTACAGGTGATAGGTTAGAGACGGACTTTTAACTAACCTACCAGAACCAAGTATCTGTACTGTAACGTTCAATATGAATGACAAAAGAAAACTTTACAAGGCAAACAATGAAAACCTTACATGTCATCATTGCAGAGAGCTTCCAACATTCTCTGGCCAACACCCATCTTTAATTAACTTACTAATTTGAAGAAAAACATAGATTCCAATGTAGAGAAAGGGCCACAGGATAAAGCCTACTGTAAGACTTCAATCCTGGTTCTAAGAGTCAGTCAAAAGCACAAAAGAATCTTCAGAAATCATGCCATTTCTGAATTAGTACCTTCATATTTATACTGTACGTCTCCATATCTACTGTTCTGTAATATGCTGACAACTAAACAATGAAAGTGGATGTATTTCCAAAGATTAAGATCACACAAGTACTCAAATATTCAGGGGAAACAAGGACAACAGGCATTACAAAAGTCACCGTGTGCAAGCAGAAGCATCACTCTTCTTGGAATAGTATTTCAGACCTTTCCAACATGTGCTAGCTGATCTCTCCAGAAAATACCATTTAATCAGGCATTATGACTACGTAAATGTGTGTCTTCTACTCTGTGCAAATTTCTTTCTACTGAAATTGTAATAAAGCCAGACAAAAATAAATCTGTTGTTCTTTTCAAAAAGGCTCAGATGAAAGACTACCAACGAGAGCTGGATGATGCACGGGCTGCCAGAGAAGAAATATTTGCTACGGCCAGAGAAAATGAGAAGAAAGCAAAGAGCCTGGAAGCAGAACTCATCCAGCTTCAAGAGGTAAAGTAGAAAACTTCTAAAGTAATATAAAGCAGAGAACACAGGATCTTCAGTAGCAAAATAGAAATGCAGTGAAACAATATAAGGGCTATAATAGCTAGAGATGGAAAGCTATAAGCAGAACTTGTTATAAGTTACGTGTCCCATGCACTCCTCCAATAAAGTTGTAAAATATACATCTGAGTATAACCAGATTAAAGTAAAAACAAAACAAAACAACAACAAAAAAACCTACCTTGGAAGAAAGCATAGTTCATCAGATGTAAAGGAAAATTAACCGTATGATCCAACACAAATTGTTTTCAATATCTATAAATTCCTGAATGAATTATTCCTGTATATATTAAATCGAAATCTTTTAGTCCAAAATGAATAGGATTTATGATATAAAAATTTATTCCATAAACTGGATTAACTGGACAACCCAGCATACACTAGTTTCAGAAAGTTCATAGTTGTCTAACTGAACGCTTGCTCATTTCTTTTATTATGCTTCCTTTTCCTTTACTCCTAGGACCTGGCTGCTGCAGAGAGAGCTCGCAAACAAGCAGATTTGGAGAAAGAAGAGATGGCAGAGGAACTTGCAAGTGCTTCTTCTGGAAGGTAGGAATAGTCTGGATGACTCACAAAGCTATAAACATGCTGCTGAACGTTGCCCGGCTGCCAGGTTGGCCTGTCCCAACAGCCATCCAGGTTGACAACACACATGCACATGTCTGACCAGTTTCATGATCTGTTTTTCTTTTCTTTGTAAATTTAGGCAGTTCCTAATAGTTTTAGACATGTTCAACTCATCAGAGCTGTAACAACACACTTCTTAAATTTAAATTTACAGGACAAGCCTTCAGGATGAGAAACGGCGCCTAGAGGCAAGAATTGCCCAACTGGAGGAAGAGCTAGAAGAGGAGCACAGCAACATAGAGGCTATGGGTGATCGCATGAGGAAAGCAGTACAGCAGGTAGAGTTCATTTCAGCATGTGTCCCTGTTTGCATTCCAGCAAAAGCTATTTGTGGTTCTGTATAAGTATTTGGAGAACTGCCACCATGAATCACCACCTGTCATTTCCCTGAAAGTACACATTTTTGACAGCATCCATTTTCACCCTTTCAGGCAGAGCAGCTGAACAACGAGCTGGCAACAGAGCGTTCAACTGCACAGAAGAATGAAAATGCCAGGCAGCAACTGGAGAGGCAGAACAAAGAGCTAAAGAGTAAACTGCAAGAGATGGAGGGAGCTGTGAAGTCCAAATTCAAAAGCACAATTGCTGCTTTGGAGGCCAAAATTGCTTCTCTTGAAGAGCAGTTGGAACAGGAGGCCAGGTATGTGGAAGTCCAGTTGGTACAGCTATCCATTTATTGTTCCAGTTAATCAGTCAAATTAAACAAAAGCATGTAGGATTTATATCACTGGGCTCTAAGTGCCATTAATATTTGGTAAAGTCTTTCACCCACTTAACATTTCTTAGAGACACATCCATTAATTGGAGTTATTCCAGATTCTGAGTAAGAACCATTTTATTTCTGAAAAGTTCTACTGGTACCAAAGGCAAGGATCTGTTCCCCTGCCTTGCCACATGCCCCTGCCAGATTCTCTGTTATATACTGTGCCATTTGTAGGACTATTTCATGAGGAAATCAACTCATGCTTGAGCAGATCTCCATATGCCTAGAGCACCTTAGCATGTAGCAAAGATGTATACTTGATTTGAACAGAACACAACCTTTAAGTTTTGCTTAAAATTCATCAATGAAATTCAGTAAGGCCTTTAACGCACTGTTCCTTGGTGCCACATTCCCAAGGCAGGTGAGAACTACAGAACTTCTACATCATCAAATGTTGCATTGTCATTTGCAGAGAGAAGCAGGCTGCAGCCAAGACGTTGCGCCAGAAGGACAAGAAGCTGAAGGATGCATTGCTGCAGGTGGAGGACGAGAGAAAGCAAGCAGAGCAGTACAAAGATCAGGTATCAGAATGTGTCCTAAGGGTCTTAGTGTAGGGCACAGGGATTTTCAGGTTTTACCTTAAGAAAAGAATATTCCATGTTCCACCTTGAAGATTCTGTGCTGGGAGAGCTATACAGCACTTTGCTAAAAGACTTAACAATCTGATTCTTCTTTCATGCTGAGACAAGTGCCATAGCACTAGTCCTTGCCCATCAACTAGCTACAATAGTCTGTCTACACACAGTGATACATAGGACTCTGCACAACATCCCTTTTGGTACACAAGTGGAAACCATGATTGAATTTTGTCCCATACTGAAAAGT
The DNA here is from genome assembly GCA_011075105.1 of Heteronetta atricapilla. Classification (NCBI taxonomy): domain Eukaryota; kingdom Metazoa; phylum Chordata; class Aves; order Anseriformes; family Anatidae; genus Heteronetta; species Heteronetta atricapilla. The sequence continues at coordinate 9,672,326 of CM021744.1, forward strand.
TTAACTTCACATAAAACACACCAACATGAAAACCAGAAATGCCGAGGTAGGACTATGCAGTAAAAGAAACAAGTAGTTTCCAAATACAGTGTCTATCAGCAAAATGAACTCTCACAAAGTAAAGTTATTTTTACATTTATAGATTTTAAGCTTTCACCTTTGATTCGGGTTAGGTCATGTTTCTGTAAAACTGAATTCAGGTCATTATTTCTGTAACATATGAAATTAAAATGAGGAATCTAAAGCTATCAAATCTCTTTTGACTTAAAGAATTACTCTAAATTTTTCACATAGGCTGAGAAGGGCAACCTACGACTCAAGCAATTGAAAAGGCAGCTGGAGGAGGCTGAGGAAGAGTCTCAGCGTATCAACGCAAACCGCAGGAAGCTGCAGAGAGAGCTGGATGAAGCTACGGAGAGTAACGAAGCCCTGGGCCGGGAGGTTGCAGCACTGAAGAGCAAGCTAAGGTAGAGTGCCTTTGTTTGGAATAGCTGTTCCCACTCAGCGACAACCTTGAAATTTAGAACTAAAGTAGAGAAGTAGAAAAAATATCTACTCAAATAACAAACATACACTGATTATACTGCAATATTACTCCTTGTATTAGCTTGGCAGATGCAACAAAAGGCCAAAGTCAGAAGGTGAAATGCATTTCATAGACTGCAGCAGTCTCAGGATTTCAGCTGTGAGATGAAAAACTGTGATAACATGGCACAGACTTACCTCTTTTTCTAATTGAAACTCCTGTTGGCTTAAACAGGAATAGAATTAGGCTTGGTTGCTTTTGAAAACACACTTATTGCTGTATATATTTATTCCTACCATTACAAATACAGTTAGAAATGCTCGTGCTTTTCACACTCTGATACCTGCACAACTCACACATAATGACTGTAATCAGTCTTGCACAACCCCACGGGCAGCAAAAGGCAAAGCACATTATGTGACTCTTATCCAAAAGTCTCTTTGGACTTCACCTTTCCTTACTCAGTGTCATCAGACCAAGGAAAGATCAAAATGTCCCTCTGCATTTTCTTATTAAAACTAACTTGGAAAAAGATAAAGCTGTGATTAGCCTGCTACATACCTGAGTTTTCCTGCACTTGTTGGGTCTGAAAGCTCCAAGTCACTGAAATACAGGATGACTTAAATTATAGGAAGTTGCTGAATCTGCATCATCATGCTGTGAAATTTTGTTTTCTACCTAAAACCAAAGGTATTTCAGATGAAACTAAAGCAACTGCCTAGACGTGTTCTTGAAGCTGTTGTTCAGGTTTGCCAGTAACATGCATGAACCTTCAGATGTAAATACTTACTTCAAAATGAAGAATTAGGGATGTGGTGGCCTTTTCCGTTAGCACCATCTTAGGTGGTGCATGCTCCTGGCTGCTTAACAAAGGAGCAACTGCATCCAGTCCCTTTTACACAGAAAAGCATATTTACACAGAATAGCACAGTTGATCTTTGTTTGATCCAAATGTAATGTCATTGGCTGTAATGTACTTTGTTTAATTATTTAAAAGTAATCTACCTACCTCTGATCATGACCATGTGCTTAGTATAACTTCCCGGGACTCTTTATCTCTGTTTCAGAGGGACACAGGAACCTTCGCATGACTAAGCAGGTACCATGCCTTCAACTTTGCAGCTAGCTTGTGTTGCACAAATTTCCATTTTCTTTGGCCCAAGTAAAAATTATGTGAGGTTTCTGCAAACTGTGAAGGCTTGGATATCTTGGCATTAATAATTTTTTTTTTTCAAAAGAGACAAATATTACAATAAGCTAGCTACTGTCAGCTGTTCATCAGTGATACATCTTTCTTACGAGTAGGTTATGTACTGTTGTAGACTTACCAATGTTGCATTCTCACCTCTTATAAACTCTACCAGCAGAGTACCTAATAAAGTACTCTGACATTTTCTGCATGAAAATTGTCTTTTTTTGCACCTATTTACAGCCAAAAAAATAAAATCTGCAAATCAAATACACCATTAATTAGTAAAATTGATTAAAAGCACTAATGAATATGAACCATCACAGCATGTTAAGTGTTTCACGGTATTTCTTATGCATATTGTAATGTTGATTCTAAGGTAAGACCCTATCTAATTCACATGAGATTTGCAAAGGTCTTATTTGCATGTGATTTATTACACATTGGTGGCATCCAATCACAGAGAGAAGAGGAAATCTTGCCATTCGTTATGTAGCGTTCTGTGCCTGTTGCTTACAAATAGCTATTACTAAGGCTTTTAGAGCTGTTTTGCAGCCATTACTTGCTTGTCTACTGTATGTTGCTTGTCTACTATTACTGAAATGTAAAGCAAAGACGTGAAAATTAATATGAACACTGTAACATAGCACAGTTATACTTTATCACATTCTCTGGAGATAGGAATAACACCCGCTGTTGCAAAAATTGAAGAGCTACTGCCTTGTAATATTTGTATATCTCTTATTTTAAATATGCTGGATTTCGCTGTGAATACACAAATATTTAAAGAAGATGTCTTGTCCTTGCATGTGCCTTTTAGTCAGGCTGATGTTCCCAATCAGGCTGTTATTCAAGCACCACTCCATTAGCACTTGTTCAAAGGTAGACGAAATAGATGCTAAGCAAAACACTAATGCTTAGGGCTTGCCTCAACTGCACAAATTACTCTAAAGGCATTGATGCAAATGACCACATGAACATTAGCAAAGCCATGAACCTGTTTTAGATTAACAGATTTAAACAAAAAGTATCTATAAACAGGTCCAATACCAGTTTGAAGGGTGTTCACTTTTTTGTACCCCCAAAACTTACTACAAGAATTGGGTAGACTTCCTGTTGCTCTCTACCAGTACCATGTTCTTTTATAGCACTTCAGTGCATAAAAATGTCATTTGACAAATGATTCATAATTAAGATCAGATAGCAAGAGTCCAAGAGGAGTGAAGAGCTCTTCCTCGTGAAGACTGATACCTTTACTGACAATAACTAACGAATTTACTGACCTAACTAAAAAGTAGTGACAAATACTTGGCATCATAAAGTAGTAGACTCTGCTGTTTTACTCTGTCAGCCATGACAGGGTAGAAATTAATTACCCTTGTGTTCAATACATGCCATTGGCACCAGAACTAATTATAAGATCAGAACTTAAATGAAGTGTTATTTTCAGCTAGTTGCTTGTTCACATCACAATTAGTTTACCTTTAACACGCACACACAAAAAAAACAGGCTACACATCTCAAGGAGTTCCACCTTGGAAATACAGGTTTGTACCTCTGAAATAACTTAGTCCAGCCAATGGTCTTACCTACTTCCCTAGTGTGGAACAGTGAATTTGGGGCTTGAATAGCTGCTTCAGAAAGGACAACAGTGGCTTAGTCTTTTGCAAGGACAAGACAAGCCTTTAAATATTTCTGCATGATTGCTGTACCAAAAGTGCAGAGTTGGATGTATTTTAACACCAAATTAGTAATTTTGGCCAAACATTCAGTGATCATGAAAATATTTTGTCACTTATGTCTGTGGTCTCAAGCCTTTACAAAGGTTTGCTTAATGAGGAGCAAGTGAGAGGCCATGTTTACAAAACTCCACTGTTTTGTAACACAATAGCAATGGAGGCCAAGAAGAGACAAACTTATCTTCTGGCTCACTTGCTCACACCTCCCAGAAAATTAACCTTGAGGACCAAAGTGTTCCTAGCTTGGGCTGTGTCTATGAAATATATGGGGAGGGGAGGGAAGGGAAAGGAAGAGGGGGTAGGAGAAGAAAAAGCATTTTCTTCAAGCTCTTCTGTAAGACACTCTGCTGAGTGTCTGCATGTGAGTTAAGACAGTTTGAAAAGACACTGATGGCTTCCTCTCCCCATTGTGGAAAAGGTTGGAGTTACTCCCAGCCTAGGATGCCATACATGTCACAGCACCTGTGGTGCTCTAAGCAACACAGCCTTTGCAGAGAAGGACTGTGGGCTCAAAAATGCCTCCTGTCATCCACAGCACTCCAGTCCCTGGCTTTCAGTACCTGTTGAGTTTATTCAGACTGCAGGTCAGAAATTCAGTATGAGCTTTCTGTGTCTCCTTGATCTTCTAAAAGCATCAGCAATGCTCCTGTGCCAATGCAGGGACAAACAACCCACTTTGCAATCCCTCCTAAGCACAATCAGTTGCAGTCCCTACAGGGGAAAACAGTAAAATTAAAGGAAGAGTAGGAGATTTGTGGCAGATGAGACAACTCAGACTGGAGCTCTAAGCACAGAAACAGGAATCCCACCACAATACAAAGAAACTGGGAGTCTCAACCTGTCAACAAACTAGCCTTAGATGGTACAGAACAGAAAGCTTTATTAGGTGCCCACAGCTCTTGGCTGTTTTGCATTTAAAAACTCAGGCCCACAGGTACTGTTACAAAACTCCACATTTAGTTGTGAGAATTGTAAATGACCTAACATCTAATTTTATTTTTTATTTTCTTACTACAGGAGGGGAAATGAGCCAGCATCTTTTGCCCCACCCCGCAGATCTGGAGGCAGAAGAGTAATTGAGAATGCAACAGATGGAGGTGAAGAAGAAATTGATGGAAGAGATGGAGATTTCAATGGAAAAGCCAGTGAATAAACACGCTTAAAAATTGCACTGCAGTAAGGGGAAGGAGGATGATATTTAGCACTGTTTAAGTCTACTCTTAGTGTCAAGGTCACACACACCCACTCCTCTGATGATGATAAAAAGCACAACTGCCTTGTCTCTAATGTATAGATCGATGTTAAAAGTACTCCAAACCTTTTATCATGAAGTGCATTTGAAAAGTTTTGTTTTAAATTCAGAGTATTTCACAAGAATCTTCCAGAAAGAAAGTTCCAATAGCTCAGACAATTTAAGTCCCAGTGAACTGAAGTTTACAAAGGATTTGTAAGACTGTTGCAGGGAAAAAAAAAAAAAGGCATTGGTCAGTTAATCTTCTCTTAAACTTTCATTGTGTCTTAAGTATTCAATATAACTTTTTTTTTCCTGGTTACTACACCCCTGATGCACCATTCACAAGGTGAAAGTGCCTTTTTAATCACTTACTGAAAAATAAAGTATCATTTGTTCAAATTAAGTCAACTGTTACAGTTTTATATGCACCATGGATGTGCTTACACACTAATAAAAGTCTATAAAAAACCACTCCAATATTCTTGTGTGCAGGTGTCACTTGGATGCAACACAACAAGCTGGAAGGGAATGGGAGATACAATGGAACATCTTTACAACTCACATACTTTTTAGGAAAGGTCAGCTATAATCACCAGAATGAAAAATGGATATTCTAAGTAACTGCTTTTGAAGGAATAAAAGAATATGTACAGTCAGCTGAATGAAAAACAAATGAAGCACTTGGGACAGGTTTGGCTACCACATGGATACATGGTGCTAAGAAACCCTAGGATGAATCTAAGGACAGAAAGGACCTTCAAAAGACTTGCACCCTTTTGGCACAGCAGCTAGAAAGCAGACAGGGCCCTAAATACTTATGTTTAGGCAACTGCATCCACGCTTGAAGTCTGTATGCATAGGGATAGTTCCAGCCAAAACCTCTAAAGCAGGCTGTAAACAACTCTGTATAAAGGGATCAGCACACAGTTACTTTTATTTTTGGAGCACTCCAACAGGACTGTAGCCCACTTCTGGGAACTACCAGGACCTACCACAGATCCAGGCAGCTCTAATACTTCCAGAGGGCATCTGGCTTTGTGGTCATAGTGGGAGAGCAGAGAACCATAAACAGCAAAGCTAGGTGTAGAATTGCTCTGAACTGAGAGCAGAAAGCTTCCTCTATGTCTTAGGTTGTACTGCAGGTGAACCTTAAACAGTATGACTACAGGGAGAGAAGATCATGTAAAAGTATCCATCTTGACTGTTATTGTGATCACCTTCCAAAACTGAATTTTGTACCAGAAGGCATAGAGACCATGAACTCAAGAACTTCAGACCAGGCACTGTTTAGGCAGGAGAAGTAGATCCCATAAAGCTCTCTTTTCTCATAAAAGAGTAAAGGAAGAGTTTAAATAAGAATCTGTTTAGAGTGACTAAGATGACAAACTGGTGGTGGGCAGTTAATAGCTATCAGCTGAGAGCTTTTCATTGTATGGTCAAGCAAGCAGCCCACCTCTCTAAATATGTCGAATAGCCAGCTATTACACTGGTGAGCCTACACATGTGCAAACACGGAGACCAAGGAAGTGAGACTACAAATAGAACGGTCTTAAGCACCAATACTCAGATCAGAACTGGGCAATTGAACACTGTGACCTTCTAAAAGGATTTCTTCTGAAAAATTCACATGCTTAACAGTAAATGTTGGCCTAATGGTTAGAGTAATGCCATAGCACTTCAGAAACTTGGGTTCTAGTCCCTATTCCACAAAGTTTGTGACAAAATAAGAAGCCTAACAGCGTTTATTTAGTAACACGACAGAAAGAAAGCACCTGCAACAGCAGCCAAATACACTGGTTTTGGCTGGATACACTATGCTTGGGATTTGTGATGAAAACAGTATTGACGGAACACTGATGTTTTAGCTGTTTATGAATATTGCTTACAGACAGTCAAGGCCTCTTGTTTTTCATGTTGCCCTGTCAGCAAGCTGGCTGAGGGTGGACAAAAGGCTGGGGGGGGGGGAACACAGCCAGGGCAGACCTCAACTGACCAAATGGATATTCTATACCATATTTCACATCACACCCAGCAATAAAAGCTGAGGGAAAGAGAAGCAATGTGGCATAGGGAACAGGGGCATGCGTTCAGAATTATAACGTCTTCCCAAGTACTTGTTAAACATGATGAAGCTTTGCTTTCCTGGAAATGGCTGAACATATGCCTGCTAAGGGGGAAGCACTGAATGAATTTCTTATTTTATTTTGCTTGCACACACAGCTCTTCTTTTACCTCTTAAACTGTCTTTATTTCAACCCATGAGTTCTTTGTATTTTTACCTTTCCAGTTCTCTTTGCCCAACCCCACTGGGCAGGGAAAGAAAGCATGTGACTGTGGTGTTTAGCTGGGTGCCAGGTTTAACCCCCAGTACCAAACTAGTTTCACTCCCAGCAGATGCACCATTATAGAAGTGACTGTTCTGCACTAAATAATTCTGACAATTCTCAACAATACCCCCCAATGGTCTGATTACAGCTGTAGCCACATTAAAAAATGGATCTGTATAACATACCACCTTAAAATAGTTGTAGTCACTTTAACTTCAAATCTGTGGCTCTAGCACAGCCCTGACTTTGTCTCTACCTTATTTCAGTGCTGACTTGCAACTTGAATGCAAGCTAACCCGCTCACCAAGCAGGCAAATTCTGGCAAGATCATACAGAAAATGCAACTTGTTCTGAGTGATTCCTCCAGGCTACATAGTCCAGTGAGCCAGAGTCCATGTGATAGAAAAGCTAACAACGTAGCCCACATGCTTCAGCTCTTCATGGATAAGGAAAGTGTAAACTCCCTGTGTGAGAGGAGAGGACAAAAATCATGTTAAAATGGAATAAAACCAGAGATCAAAGTTTTTAGAGAGCAATGCCAACTCTAGGCATTGCGTAAATCCCAAAGGCATCATTAATTATGGCAACATTTACATTCCTTAGGGTAGGAAACCATGAGAAGGAAATCGTAGGAAAAATCTTCGGATATGATTCAGCCAACAATGTCTCTTCAGGCTCCATTGGTAACAAACAGCTGAGAAGATAGTAGCAAGCATTCCTGCAAGAGCTACAATGACAACTTGCAAAGAAAAAAAATCAAAATGAACACCTATTCAAAATAATCTTTATTCTGCTTCCCAGTTGAGCCAACTTTGTAGATGGCTTGAATAATTTGCATGATCTATAGTTATTTCCTAATCCAGAGAAACAGATGTATCAGTTCTTGTTTTCACATCATTAAAAATAAAAAACACAAATTATGCATTTTGTCATGTAAGCTCCCCCCAATAATACAGAAACATTTAGCCATAATTATTTTGCAAGTACAAACTTCTGTGACATATATTAATACTGTGAATGTATATTAATACTGTGAACGAACCCGTTGCATTTTTTAAAAAATGCAGTGTTATTCTGTAGGGGAAAAACTCCAATTTCAAGAATAATTCAGTATTTTGACATACTTGGACATTTCAAGTTAAAAACATTGCTGAATTAGTAACAGCTGAATGCATATACTCTCATCAAAAAACAAAAATAAAATAAATTCACAAAAACCCAAGGCACATTAATAAAGGCAGGTTTGCAAAGTAGTAAACCCCAGCTAGTAAGATGTTAGAACCAGGAACTTAATCAGGTCTCTTGCTTCCTACAACAGCTAAGCTTTATGAGCCCCATATGGTAAAACAGTATCTATAGGCTAAAAGTCCCCTACCTTGCACATAGTTCTGGGATATCCTAAGTATGGTAAGCATTAGGCATTCCTCACCTTCAACCAACACCTCTTCTTAGTGGCAAATAACTGCTTACAAAACCTTACCATTCTAGAGGCAGGGTTTTATGTAGCATGATTCTGACCAAACATCCCACAAAGAACTGAGCACCTTCCCCACTGCAATACACCTGTCTCCACCTAAAACCACTCCCTAACTCAGGTGACTGCAGCACACAACACCCACGATAAAAACTCAGTGCAGTCAGAATTCAATACCAAAAGCCAAAGCCTGAGGAGCTGCATAGAGAATACTGCCTGTTGGAGGCTAAAGGACAATAGCTTTGACTGACTGTGTCAAAGAAACAACTTTCAAGGAGTTATTTACAGCAGCTGAGATAGGAAGCAATTTAAAGTCCTGTGCTGCTAGGCAGCATTGCTTCATCACACTGCCCACAGAACTCAGCAGACAAGCCAGATGGGTAAGGCCATGAGAGGCCCTTGCCAATTGCAGCTTCTTATTCAGTCCTCAACTACCATTATGCTGCTAACTGATTGCTTATTGATACCTCTTTAAAACTAAAGCTTTATATATTCTTTTTCCCTTTTCCAAAACCACGCAGCTTTTTCATAGCAGCATCTTGACAACACTTTGTGAAGGATGGCTTATTGGTCCTGAAATATTTGAAGGCCGTGTCCCAAACTCCAGACGTTTCACTAACCTGCAAATACAAAACACAAGTTAGTACATTTCTTGCTCAGTTTTCCTAAAATTAGTAAGTTATCAGAATAACTGGTTGCTATAAGAGTACACCACTCAGCCTGAGGAACCAGCAGATTAAGAGCCACTTTGCAGACTCAGTGAGCCTGTTACTTAACCAGGCTGAGTTTGCACTGTAAAACAGGGTTCTATTTCCCTCTGAATAGTAAGAAGCTATCTTTTACAGGTGTTGGAATTTCAGTTCTAGCATTACAGCAGTAGAGGTATAGTCAGCATGTATGTATTCATGCAAACGTATGGCTCTTGAGGCTTTCTTGGAGGAGCTTTAATGAGGTTTCTCTAGCAATAGCAAGTACAACATCCAACACTCCTTTCACATGACAACTTTGGGCACTGGATAGCAGGACAAACCAGTACTCCTAAAGCAAGGGTCCAGTTGAATAGTTGCATCTGGAACCGTATTATAACCATTTTGTTTACAGAGAATCTAAAGAATATGCAGTATGAGACTGGCAGAGCTTAAGCAGGCACTGAACTACAATTTGCAATATCCTTGCTGATTTTTCTTCATGCATTTAAAACAAGAGGATGACCAGTTCAAGTGCCTGGAAAAATTTGCAAGTTGCATCAGATAACTACTTTTGTCACCTCAGATTGAGGTGATTCATTATTTGCTTTTTTCCCCCCTAGTTCTTCCATAAATGAGAATCTCAACTTTGACAAGGGAAGTCCCCACATGCCACAGCATTCCTGAGGCATCACCACACAAGAACATAAAACACAAACCAAATTGAAACAATAAGCAGGAGCTCCCTCTGTTGTACTTTCTCACACTTAAACACTGGATTTATAATAAGCGTATTACATTTGCTTGGAATTTGTTTTTCAGCTATTGACGAGAAGTCTTAAACTGATGTGAAACATTCAATTCAATCTTAAATAAATAAATTTCCTACCTTTTGAAAACAAAACTGGTTCCACCAAACCAAAAGATTCAGTAAGAAATAGAACAGTACCTGTCACAGAGTTCTCACTAAGACACAACAGTGGAAAACAGCACTAACCCCGTATCACACAGAGGCTGGTGAGGACTCAGGCGCGTTTCAAGGACATCTCTGTTCATGTACATGGACACTGTGGTTCTGTTTGGAGACTGGTCATACACAAAGTTTCGGCAAGAGGCAAGTTTGGACTCCAAAGCCTGATGTAAACAAAGGTAGTGTGTCAGATATCTTTCAGAAAATTAACTGTGGTGGTTTTTTTTTTTTTTTAAAGTTTGCTTTAAAAAAAGAGTTGTCTAGTAGAAAAAATGATTTTTTACCCCAAATTTTTGAGGAGGTAAAGCCAGTCATCTCAAACACGCCAGGAAAACTGAATCTGTTTCTGTAGGGGAGGTTAAGGATTATAAAATAACCCCTACTGGGTTATTTTTCAATTTTATCATTTCTGCAGGTCAGCCCATCAAAAGGCATATGAATGCTTGCACTAGGGCACAAGGGAAAAGACAAAAGAAAATCATGGGATAACTTTCCTAGCATCAGCACTACCTGACATGCCAAACTACAGCTGAACACTTTACCGGAAGCCTTCTGGACAGCAGGCACCAGCCTGCTTTCTTCTCTGCCCTTCATGGGAGCAAATGATCTCTTCGTTTTCTCATGTCAGCCTGTTCTTTCTGTATATACTCTTTCAGAAATTTGAAGAGGAAGAAAGGTCAGGACTCCACATGGGGGCAAGATTGCAGAAAAGCAGAGATGGGCCCTATCTTTGTATGGGGTTACTCAGAAATATACTGAGTCCAGACCAAACTTCAAGGCTTTGGTTAGCTAACCTGACAGCTGAGACAGTCTTTCCAGTCTCTTCTGGGCAGTGCAGATACTTACTGCTGGCTGCCCTTTCCAACAACTCTGTCCTTCCAAGAACATTTGCTAACAAGTAATCACTCACCCCTACTTTCCGCAGCAAGTCTCCCACGATGTTAAGTGCAGATATTCTGGCAGCAGGTGTGAGAGGGGTTGCACTGTAACTGTCCTCAAAACCTGCAGGGCAGGATAAAGAACAATACATTACCCAATATATTAAAAAAAAAAAAAGAAAAAAAGCTTTGACATAGTCATGCAGAGCAAATGGAACATCAGTATCTTCCTTTAGCCTTTTTGTATCTGACCTCCAGATCCTTCATGTGCATTAGAAATACAAAGCACTGCCTCCCTGAGACAGCTCCAGTTACACAGGCCTAAGCTGAAGTCTCCACATACCTCATGGCTTAGACTTCTAAAGACCTGTTCTATGTATTTATTACTGCCATAGGACCAGGGGGATATGTTCTCAGAAAGAACCATAATCTCATTTCACTAAAAACTTTTGAATCCTCTTTTACCCAAATGTGATTTCTCTCACAGAAAACACAGTTTCAGGTTAAGAGTACCAAAAGCTACAATCAAACTTGTTTAACACTCAGAGCTGTAATGCCAAGACACTAGCATGTGACCCTGCAACTCCTTGCATTTATGCACACAAACACTATTAGATCAATTTCTCACTTTTTAAGTAAACAGAATATGGGAGCTAATGATGGAGGATTAGAATATTAATATAATCAGCACTCATAAAAAATAAGTAACTGATTCTATTGGCACAGAAGCAGAAATGATCATTTAGACAGCCAGCTGGGATGACTTGCCAGTGTCCTACTGTTCCAGAATAGGAAGAAAACCTCTCTCAAAGAAAACCTACGCTTATAGAGAAGCCAGTTCAAGTAACAGGAGCTTGGCGTTAAAGATCATCAAGAAGTTTTAAAAATCCTTCCCCTATATTAGCCCAGTGTCTCTGGAACAATTGTGAACAAATAACAGTTGAGTCTCAACAACTCATCTTGTCCCTTACGATCATCACTGGGCAATTCACATCAAATGGAGATGAATAGCCTATGAATAAAGCCCTAGAATTGGGGTCAGCGAATGCTGAGATCACAGTAACTAGATGTAGGTGGATTTCACTGTAACACTCAATTCTGTTTTCTCATTCCTCCTGCAGCCAGAAGCTATGGTGAAAACAAGGGTATCACATGGTATTTCTGTACCGGTTCCATCACACACCTCTCCTAAATGTCGCAGGGGTGGCCATGTTGATGCCAGGTGCCCGGTGCACTGAGGGAGTTGAAGGCACAGATAAGGATGCTTGAACTGCAGTGTCTGTTCGTTCTGTTTCCAGGGTAGTTCGCATTGGTGTTTTGGGTTTCTCCTGTTTCTGCTGCACTGCAAGCTCTTGTCGTAGATCTATGATGGAAGCAACACAAACAAAATCTTTGGAATTAGTATTTGCCAAGACAAAAAGCAGATGGGAGCTGTACTTGACCTTCACCAGGGGAACAAAATCCTTTATCCTTGTAATGATTACTCCAGACACATACTCAACCTCTGGATGAACACTAAGGCTTCACTAGCATTACAGCTCAAGTTGTTTTTGTTGTGTTAGCTCAAATTTGCTATTTGGTTTTAAGTTTTATGCCATTTCACAAGGCTTCCCCTGAGGCAGGGAATTAACACACATCCAAACATTACAGACCGGTACATGAAGGCACATCAAGACTGAGGCTCTGCAACTTGAAATATCCTGGCTACATACCAGCCCCCTACCGGGAGGAGATCCAGGTGCTCCTACCTATTGCGCTATTTTCCCTCCCACTTAGGTTTCCACATCAAGGAATCCTGAGCTGAGGCCAAGTGGAAACCACACCATTATCTCATCCAGGGACAGAGCACTCCTGTCTGACAGCCTGGCTGTAGCTTACAGAAACCACCCAAGGGCAAAGAATCTGAGCAGAGCTCAAAGTGTTTTTTCTAGCTCCATAGCTGCATGGTCTCTCTCATCTTCTTATCCAGTCGTACTGACAGATCAAGAAGCTAGTTCCTGAGACTATTCAAAGGTAACTGGAAGCCAGCCACAGCACTCCTGTTTTACAGTCCCATTAGTGTTTCATTAACTCCACTTTTCACGGGCCAGTGAACAACAGACACTACTGGTTACTAAAGTTGACCTTTACAGGTTACAGGAAGTTAATAGCACATCGCATCAGAGATGCATCACTACAGGATGAAGGCTGAGAAAGTTAAAACAGACTCTAGCTCCTGTAAGCTACTATGGAACAAGATCAAGAGTTCAAGGAGGGGGGTAGACAGTCCTGAAGCTTCACTATTTCATATTGTAGATTTAGAAGATGCAAATGTGAAAGCTAAACTTTAAGACACATGAAGAAACCAAAGAGGTACAAGTCAGGAGGGGAGAAAGGCAGAGGTACAAGTAAACTGTTGTCTAACCTCTAGCTTCATCTTTCAGGCGTTGCACAGACTCAAGAAGGTTTTCCTTCTCATCCAGCTCGCTCTCCAGAAAAGCATTTCTTTCGATAGCCTGGTTTAAACGCTGTTCAAAATCTTCCAGAGACATTATAGTGGCTCTGAAAGAGAGTACACGTCAGACCCTTCAAGCGCATATAGGAACTCCCTCTCCAAGAAGAAAAGGGAGAACCTTTTGGGTTCAGGTTGTTTTAATATGCTTTAATTTTATCTTGTAAGATATGAAATAACATGGTTGGGGGCGTGGACAGGGGAAAAAAATCCTATTTCCCATCTGTCACAAACATCTTCATCACAACCATCACCAAGTGGTTAGTTCAGAGTGGCAGTGCTAACAAGCACAACATAAATTACTCAGGGCCACCATACTCATAGTACCAAACTGAGGTAGAAGAAGAAAACACAGAAGACTGCTCACCTTTTTGCTCTTTCCAAGTCATCATTTGCTTGCTCAAGTTCTCTAATGTACTTCTGAAGTTGATCTTTAATAGCTTTTGTTTGTGCCAGGTCATCTTCCAGTGCAGAGATTTGCCTGTACCCTTCTGAATGCTGCATTTCAATTTTTTCCTAAACAATGACAAATCAAACAGTGCATCAGAGACTTGGCATTGTCTTAAAGTCTTTAAAGATAGACATAAATCATGTGAAGTTTTCTGAGAAACATCAGCTTACATACAGTAAAATGCCAGCAAAGCCAGTTGCTTACATACTTCTGGGCTGCCAGCATACAAGAGCTCTTCCTGTAACTCCTTATCAAGTGACTGTGCTGGAGAGCAAGCAGCTCCCAACCTCCACCGCCCAGAGCTGTTCCCTACTCTCCCAGACAGTTCTCCCAGATGCTCCCCACCTGTTCTCCATTCACAAAGTTGCAAGAAACATATACTCCTACATGCAGGCAGCTTTTACCCTTTCTAAGAAAAAGGCTTAAAACAGCAGCTTTTTTGTTCATGTGTGCAATGCCCCACTCAAAGACAAGACAAACCAGCATGCCTGAGTCCTGCCCAATGCAGGTGGGTGGCTCAACAGGCAACAGCACAGAGCTCCCGAGCTCCCCTACCACACAGCAACCTGCAAGTAAAACAGCAGCTGCTGGAAAAGCAAGTCTTAGCCTCACTGTTTTAAGGTGCAGGTGACAACCACAATGCAGAGGCCCAAGAGACAGCATCCCCTTCAACAACAGCACCCAGTAATGCCACAGAGAGGAAAAACCTACAGGACTTGCCAGGCAAGTGCACTGGCTAAAGTGAGACTGTCTGCAAAAAGACTATAAGCCTGCCACCCCCTCTACGATCTGCTTTGGTAGAATGGGAAGAATATGTATGACATCCTGGAGCCAAGTGGATCTGTGTGCAACTCTGAACAAGACAGTAATTTCTGATCCCCCAATAGCTTTAGCAATGCACAAAGGAAGATGCGAAAGAAGCCACTTACTTGACTCTAAGCAAGAGTCAAGCAGTACTTATGCCCCTAAATGGCAATGAAAAAAAAGTATATTTATATGGAACCAGCAGGACTCTCCACTGCCTCTGTGGTTTTATTAGCCCAAAGCAGGTTCAGAGCTCTTGTTTATAAGCATTACAGGTACAGTTATGCAACACACTTCAGACATGACCCTAAAACAAACTCTGTCCTTGACAGCAAGTACAGAAGTGTACATTTCCAAGAGGCACTAGTGGGGAGGAAGACGCGGCTTTGCCAGCATACATCTCTCTCCTGCTATCACCTCCATATGCGGTAAACATCATGTGACAGCAAAAGCTTCACAGCCACCATCTACTACAACACTTCACACTCCACCACCTTGCTATCAGATCACTTTGACATGCCAGAAATTTTTTCTGTGAAGCTCCAAGATTACTGTATAAGTAGCATTCCTAAAGTGCTTCTGTCTAGAATTTAACACACTGGACGTCACTGAAAACAAATTCACATGGGGGAATTTGAAAACCACTGCAAGTACCTAGCACAGCTGATAATGTAAAGAGAGCTGTTTTAGTGCATGTAATGCACAGACAAGGAGGAAGGGAAGAGATACCCATTCTGAATTAATAAATTCCTGTTTCATTACACTGTGGTTACACATTGCCATAATTCCTGATCTTTGAGGCATAAATGCATGTTGACTTTAAGAGCCTCCAAGCTCTAGGAGACAGACTACTTTCAGCTAGCTTTTCAAGACTCTCTAAACAAGTCCTCCAAAGCATTATTTTCATTTATTTTTAGGTAACACTTCTGAGGGGATAGCAAGCACGCTCATTAAGCTGGTAAACTCAGAGCAACAAGCTGTGTGGGCCTTCACTCCCGTTAGGCTGGATGCAGACACCAAGCCTTGATGGGCTCAGTTAACACCATTATTCAATGGCTTCAAAAAGTTTAATGCTTTGCTCTTGAATTGATTTAGATAAAAGACCAGGACTGCAAGGTTTGAGTCTTTGTTTTCAGCCAATTGTAATAAACTATCAGCTGATCTGGCCATCAATGGAGTCTCTGTTCCTTCAGTGCAAGCTGTTACTGCAGTCTTCAAGGCTGCATGAATAGCCAATTGTTAAAGGGTTTGTTTCAAACAGAATGTTTATCTACTATCTATCTAACAGAATAAGTTATCTATTGTGAAGATTAATTAGTTTTCCAAGATACCTCTACTCTCCACTTTTTGAAGTTTTATGTCAGTTCCTGCTGTTTTCATTCTCAACTGCCTCAGCTCTGTTCTTTGTCCCCTTCTCTCAGCTCTTGCAGCAAAAGAAAACAGTCCCCGATCTTAGTCAAATGCACTGTTGGTTTTTATTGAACTGCTATGGCTTCTCCCCAGACTCATCAGCTTCCATGAGTTTGTGTGACTACATGGAACAGAGTAGACCAACGCTCCACTGTACAAGCAGAGCATCTGTCCTGGTTTCAGTTAGGACAGAGTTATTTTTCCTCTTAGTAGCTGGTAGAGTGCTATGTTTTGGATTAGGATGAGAAGAGTGCTGATAACATGCTGATGGTTTAATTGCTGCAGAGCAATGCTTACACCAAGCCAAGGACTTTTCAGCTCCTTGCTCTGTCCTGCCAGCAGGCAGGCTGGGGGTGCAGCAAGAGCTGGGAGGGGACAGACCCAGGACAGCTGACCCAAACTGGCCAAAGGGGTATTCCATACCATCTGACGTCATGCTGAACAATATATAGGGGTGGCTAGCTGGGGTGGGGGGCTGGCTGCTCAGGGTTGGGCTGGGCATCAGTCAGCGGGTGGTGAGCAATTGCATTGTGCATCACTTGTTTGTACATATTATTATTTTAATAAATTGTCTTTATCTCAATCCACAGGCTTCACTTTCCCGTTTCTCTCCCCCCATCCCAGAGAGGGAGGGGGGAGGGTGAGCGAATGGCTGTGTGGTGTTTAGCTGCCAGCTGGATTAAACCACAACAGCATCTAATACTACTAAGGTGCTAATAAACAGTAACAAAGATCAGTGTAAAAGAACAAATGCAATGAAACAGCATGGAATTTTTGCTGTCCAAAGGAGGGGAAAAAAAAAAATCACTAAGTTGAGGCTGGGAGACAAGACATTTATCTGGAGCTAAAGAATATTTACTTAAGACAGTAACTTAGACAACAGCAGAGACTAAAAGCTCTATACATGCAGTTTAATTACTTACACAAATATCTGCACTCCCATTAGCTTATTATTACATACAATTGAGAAGTGTAATTAAATTAATCTTTACTTCCTCAGATACTGACCTAGACCTAAAAAGAGTGTAATGTTCCCTGGGTGACTATACAATCTTTAAGTAAAATGCTAACAAGATTAAGCTTTAGAAATGCATACCAACTTCAATGACAATTTTTCTTCAAGTTTAGTTTAGTAGTAAAATCTGTCAGCCAGGACAGGGGACTAGCAGCATCTTTGAACAGATATGTCTGCCTTGTTTCAGTCTCCTACTCTAGGTAACTCTGTAACTATTTCTTACCTCTCTCTGGCAGGAGACTCCATCTCAGTAAGTTCGTATCCCTTATGTTTTACAACTACAGAAATTAATGTTTGCCAGCTATTTCACCCCCACACACCCCAGGCTAACCAAGTATAAGGAGGATAAGCTGTGTGCCCATCCTCCCCCGATTACAGACAGAATCGGTAACAAAAATCAAGAGCGAAACTTTCATTCCTCTCAGTACTGCGTTACTAGCTGCTGCTTCTGAGTTTATCTGGAACACCAAATAATAACCACACACAACTATGTAAAAAGGGTTTAAAACAACTAAGTTTTATGTAATGGAACACCACAGATGGAATGTTTGTATTTTCATTCTTCTGCAGTATCATCTGTTTGCACAACGCAGACAGCATTATTCTTCACGGTAAACAGTTTTCTCCTGTCTCATATCTATCCTGAAACAAAGCCACAACACGCAAACAGGGACTCAGGAACATCACTGAAGTATCCAGTACTCTCAAAGCAGATAACAGATTGATGTTTCTTCATTTTTCAAGACATTTTTTGCAGTTTGCTGTTCAATCACTTTATAATGCCAAATACCTCTGCCCACAAGGCAAGCTGAATCAGCATACACCTGTCTCGTTCAGCTTCACACCTCAGATGCGTGTCTACTAGAAGCATCAGTGACTCTTACCTTAACTGACTCCAGTTCCATTCGCAGGCGATTGTTTTCTGACAGAAGGTCTCTGTTTCTGGACTCTGTTTGCTGCAGCTGAGTCTCCAGTTCAGCTTCATACTCTCGACTCCCTTCTTGGAATTCACGCAGCTCTTCCTGTGTGTTCTCAGCACTAGAAGGCAATTCCAGCAGCAGAACTCACCATAATGAATCAAAACAAACTCTTGTACACTTGAGTATAAAAAGATACTGCCATCTAACACAGAAGGCTCTACGTCCCTATCCAACACACACTCAACAGGAAAACCCAGCCATCTGCAAACGCCCCTCCCCAAACTTGGAAAGCCACCCCATAGCAAACCAGTAAATAGACAAACAGGAGAAAACATCCTATCTGTCTTTACACTAGCAGCAAACAGGATATGTATAGTCTCTTTAGGATGTCCGTTGTCCACTCCATCTTCATATTTCACCTACTATTCAGTCCATTTTCTTATTTGGAAATTGGAACAATGCCATTTTTGATCAGCAATAAAAGGGGGGAAAAAGTAAAAGAAGGAAAAGAAAGCCTGTTCTTATATTCAAGAAAATTCTGTTGAAATAATTCTACAACAAGCTAAACAGGCAGCACTGAAAGGTCTAGACATCTGGTCTAAGAAATGATCCACCAACACCAGCATCAAGAAAGCTGAATTATTCCACCCTCTACTGTGTTTACATCAACACAGTGAGCTAAAGGAATGAGGAAAGCATGCCCATTATCAGACAGGGATCTTCTCCCATCTGCATGCTGCCAAACTAGTTTTGATCCACATATAAGAGGTAAAAAACAGAATCTTTCTTCAGCGGCCTGGACCATCCCAACAAGGTCTTGCAGTGACTTACATTCACCTGTGTTGCCCACAGACTACAGTCAGAGACTGCAGCATGTGCATTCCCATTCAAACCAGAGCAGGGGACAAAAGCAGTGGTCCCACAGCAGCACAAACTCACTGCTCAAATAAGCACAAAGCACTCTGGGCTGGTGTAGCTCATGCAGAAGCACATGCCACTGCTTTGCTCTTGCTGCCACTTGAGGCAGCTGAGCTACCTTAAGTTCACCTCCCTGTGTGGGGCTATTTCTATCTTTGCAAGCAGTGCTCATGCACCATATCAAACAACTCTGAGGAACAAAGCCATTGCCTTACCACTGCTTGTATTTCATAGCCAGCTCTTTCCAGTATCTGGTTTCCTCTTCTACTGAGCTGAAGTGATGGCCTTCTGAGTCTTCCATGGTGAGTGAGCCCTCAAAGTTATAACTCCTGTTTCATTTTTTGCCCTGGAAAATTAAAGGATCAAGCATTAGAGCTAACGCAGTGAGCTAACTCAGTACACTGCTCCCCTCAGGAACTCAGCACATGCCTGAAGACAAAACTGAAGATGAGCCTTGACAGTGGTCTGTTGGATGTAACAAGAATGAAAATCTCTACTGAATAATGAAGTTCTTTTCACCAGTTCTCCCAGGGTTGTTGCATGCCACAATCCCAGCAGCAAGCATCATCCCCACTCTCTGACTACACAGCACAGAACACCAAACTTCAAACTGCACACAGAACATGGGAGAGAGAGACATCTCAGACAGCTTCAGCTCCAAAGACAGTGCAATTAAGTTTGAGTTTAACAGCCCTAAAGACACTCCAAAATTAAAGAGAGACTTCAAAGAGACACAGAGAAAGTACTCAAGGTTGAGGTTTCCTGTGGTAACACTTCCAGAAGCACCTAAGCTTGTCATGGACATAACCACTGGATGCAAGAAAACTTCTCCCTAAGTCAAAATAAACAAAACTACCCCATTTTAAACCTGAAATATCAGAATCCATATACAGCTGAGGGTCACAGTGTATCTGCATATCTCAGAGAGCCGTGGGAGAAGGGAACCCCAGAAAATCCCAGGGAAGAGGTGATAAGAGCTCCACAGAGGCTCTAGTGGGAAAGCACATGGTTGGACTAGGTGTGCAGACAAGTTGCAGCAACACTGCCAGCAATCCAGACCGCCCAGCAGTCTCTGTGCCACCATAAACCCAGACACACGTCACAGTCCCAAACAGGAATGGCACATGAGAAAGCCACATGGAAATCAAGAACCTTAAGTTGGTGACTCCAGCTTGAAGACTTAAGCAGATGCTACAATTAACTAAATGCCCTCTGAGCTGCGTGGCGCACTCTAATAGGCAGGTTGCTAGCATATGTCACTTTATAGGAGTTAGTCTTGACACTGGAGAAACATCAGTCACAAAGTTCTGGATAACCTGCCACGTGCAGCCCTGGGCAAGGCAAGAATGCCACACAGCCATTATCAAGTCAATAAAACCCCTCAATAGCAAGGGCAGTAAATAAAGGTGGAGTCCAACAACCCATGGCAACAATGTTGTCAAAACTACTGAAATTCTTGGGGCTGAGGAAACACAGCCCTTCTATCAAGTCTTAGCTCTACATGTATTAAGAACACTTTTCAAAGGTAATTCTGATAGCATGAATGGGGAATGGGGGGTAATAGCCAAATACTTCAGAGATCATTTAGATATCAATCCTGTTGTCTGCTCTTATTTATAACACTCAGGAGATGCTGGAGCAGACCTTCTGAGCAGCATGTCATAGCTAAAGAAAATGTACATCCACTCCACATCTACAGAACTGAAAAAAGTTACAATCATAAGTCACACTCTGCTGTGCAAAACCACCTGGTTTAACCAGGATTAACAACCAAACTTTAGTTCTTTGCTCTACTACAGAGCACAGTAGCAAATACTCAAAGTCTAGGGAATTAAAATTCAGTTTCCATAAATCCAAGCAGTGCTGGAAAGCACAAGTCATTTTCACAGCTTAGATGATTTTCAGGTTCTTGAGCTAAAAAACAAGCAGCTGTCACAGCTAAGTGGGCTGTGCCCAAACACCTTGATGCACAGTATCAGTACCACACTCACGGAATTTACATTGTTATTTAGAATGGGAGTTAGAAGGTGCAAGAAAGTTACTAGCTCTAGTTTTTGACACAAAACATTTGTTAGAGAAAGCTAAAAATCTCTTCTTTCTAAGAAAGAAAACTTTCCAGCACAAATTCTCAAGGCTGCTGTTATTTGCATTACTTGTAGATGTTTTCAGAAGTATGCCATGGGGGTGGGGATGAATAATGAGTGATTTTCTAAATAGTACCTTTGACTTTTAAAAAGAAAAGCGAGATCAAGCACAATTAACATTCTTTACCTAGGACAGTTCACTACACATCTACTCCATTTTTAAGTGAACTGAAAGTGTCTTTGAAGTTAATGAGTGTGTCTTATTAAAGGCACTGCAGACACTCACCAACCCTTGCAGAACACTTGTGAAGAAGAAAATTGTGTTTTTCACAGACAAGGGACAGGACTGAGATTCAGACAAAGAAGCAATGCAGATGCAACAGGAAACCCAAAAGAACCAGCAACCATTACTGTGGTTGAACCACCGTCTAGAAGAGCATGCCAGGGATCCTTCTTGGTGGTTAATTCTCACCACTCATACAACAGGAAATTTCTACATTTCTTTAAAAACAGAGATTCCACTTAGGATATGCCTGACGTTGTTACACAAACCAAGATATACTTCAGAAGTCTCCAAAGAGGATTTCTTCTGACCAGTGCAAGCATACTAGTAAATACCATACCTGTGTTCAGACAGTCAACTGAAGGAAATCTGACAAGATGAAATGCAAAATTTGTTCCTGAAAGCTTTCAGACAGTTCCGGAGAACCAAAAGGTTTGCAACCAACAGACAGCTCCTGTTGGCCTGAAAGGCTTGGATATGCTTATATCTGGCCCTCATTTGTCTATTTACACTGCACCTTAGAAGAACTAAAAGAATGTGCTGCTTCACATTTTATAAGATTGCATGGGTCACAGACCAAAGGACTTCCACTGAATCATAAATTTTATAAAAGGTCCACAGAACCTTGTTAACTTTCAGAGAAACATAAAGATGCTGCCCACAACAGCTCCTAACTGTGTCTGTACCATCAAGGAATTAGGGACGCACTTAGGATGTCAGCCATGAAGAACACACTGCTTCACAGTTACCATTACTAAAGAGTACTTAGTGTTTAAAGTTGACTGCTGAACTGTGAATCCCTGAAAGACTGGGGGACCTGCACTTACTCCAGAGAAAACAGCACAGCAGAGATCCTTTCGCTACCATTCCATACCACAGGCATATTTTTTTTGTCTTCAACATCCTAGGAAGACATATTAGGATCCCTGTACACCTGCACTGTATTTTACTTCACAGGGATTTTCAAACTTATCATAGATACAAGATACAAATGAAAGCTAAAAAGAAAAAAATCAAAGTTTCAAAGTGTTAAAGACCATTAAAAAATAATCATAAGATCAAAATACACTTTAATTTTTCCAAAGTGACAGTAGAAAGAGTAGGGTTTGATTTCCTGCACACACACAACTACTTTCTCTACTTGATTTTTAACAGCTTGGAGCCAGCATGCAAAATGCCTTGAAAGTAATTAATAAAACCAGTTAGAAACTTTTCATTATTTAGGCTCACTGCAGTATGGGAAGGGTGTGTGTCTGTGCGAAAGAGGTTTCAGCAATATTTTGTTAAACATAGGCAAATGTGGAAAAAACAAGTGAAAGTCACAGGCTACAGAATGTACGCGCTGGCTGTCCCTTATTCATTTTCACACACACAGCCAGAAAAAAACATCTGGTCAGACTTCCTGCATACAGGCATCACAAGTGCTGGTCACAGACATTACAAAATCTCTACAGCGTGCAGGAAGTGAAGTGTTCATGGGTGTGGAAGGGACTTCTGCAAAGAGAAAAACACCTCCGCATAATTGTTGCAGGAAATTATTTCATACAAGTGACAGCAAAACTACAAGTTTCCTCGGGAAGAGGAAACAAAAAAAAAAAAAAAAGGAAAGCCATATTAGTAACATTACTGAAGGAATGAAGAAACTTAAGTTTGGGAATCAGAGTCCCAGTTCATCAAGTTCACAAAGACCCCAACTTAGAGGCTGGTTTTGTCCTAGAATAAAGGACACAGAACAATCCCTGCATACCAAATACATTTGCTACAATGGTGCACTAACTCGGTGAATAGCACTGACCTATCTTTATAGCTGTGGCTGGAGCCTTAGCACATCCCACTTTAACAAAAAATAGAAAGTAGAAGAAAGGAAAGACAAGGTAAAGGTGGAAGACTACCATTAGCGCTGCTGAATTATCCATGGCAGGGACGAAGCTCTTCTTTGCCACTGCTCTCAACTGTAAGAACAAACAAAAAAGCTCGTTGCTCCCGAGTAGCAGCTTTCCCATCGCACGAAAAACCAAGTCTCCTTAAAACGCTCCCGCAATGTTCTCCTCACAGCGCACCGCCCTCCCTCTGTTGTTCGAGCAGCACAAAAGCAAACCGAGGGCAGAGCGGGCAGAGGACCCCAGAGCCCGGCTCACTGCAGGCACGGGCACGGCGGAGGCCGTTCCCCCGCGGTCCGGCTGCGGGATTTCTGCAAGCAGTTCTAGGGCTCCCGGTTCCCCTAGACACCCCAAACAGTACGAACCCAGCCGCGGATCCTCAGGCGTGAGAGGCAGCCGACAGCAGGCAGCGCCCCACCTCAGGAGCCCGTCACCTCACGGAGCTCCCCTGGGGACGCCACTCGCTCCTCAGAGCGCACCCCCCCCGCTCCCGGGCTCCGATTGGCTGGAGGTCACGTGCGCCGAAGGGCTCTGCCAATCGGCGGCGCCAGAACGCGGCCCGCGGAGCGTTCGGGAACTTTTCGTTACTTTCAAACAGGGACGGGGAGGGGCCGTGGCCCCTCAGGGGCGGCCCCTCTGCCCCGGCCCCTCAGCCGGGGGTAAGAGGGTGGTGGCAGCAGGTATCTCTTCTCTCTTGAAATGCTTTAAAAAAGGGAAAGTTGTATTTTTAACAAATATTTTTTAAATTATTATTCCAAAGGCTCCCCTGAAAGAGCCAGCAGTGAGGTAGTTCCGTAAACATCTAACACAAGCTCAACGTTTTTACACTGAACCCCTTTGTACGGCTGACTAACGAGACTGACTGTTGCTGCAGCCAGCACGACTTTTATGACTGATAAGCAGTCAGCACGATGAGGACAGAGTGTGCTACCGAACACTAGCTGCCTGCACTCACCTGTCACCTCGCTGTGGCGTCACTGTCCCAAAAAGCACCCTCACAAGCCTCGCGCCCACAGTGGGAATGGGGCACTCACAAACAATGAGGCTGAGTTAAACTTCAGGGCACCCACAAACAATAGGGCCGAGTTAAACCTTGGTGCAGCAGATAAATGGTTTGTCATGCCCTTGCTGCCCAGGGTCACTGTGAAGGGGCCTGAGGTATGCCTCAGGTGCGTTCCTACCCAACAGCATGCACAAACACTTGGTCATGAGGCGTGCCTGGTATTTGCTTCCTGAGTCAAAACAAAAGCACAAATTATCGTGTGCGCCTAGATACACCGGCCCACATACATCTGCCCATATGTCACTGAGTATCGCTTGACACACGTGCAGCACATTTTACAAACTGCTGGATGACCAGCACCCACGCACTGAGGCCCTGAGCCCATCTCACATACCTCAGAGATGCACCGTCTGGCATGGAGCAGAGCCCAACCCCACAAAGACTTAATTGGGTGGGCTGCAAGCAGGTAAGCCTCTCCCAGCGACTCTGCAGAAGAAGGCTGGGACTGTAACAGAGAGTATTTGTGCTTTTCTATCAGAATATTCTTATAAGAGAAATCCAGACATAGCTATGATTACTTCAGTTGAACAGAGTGAGCAAAATAATTATACTCTCA
Source organism: Heteronetta atricapilla (assembly GCA_011075105.1). NCBI lineage: Eukaryota > Metazoa > Chordata > Aves > Anseriformes > Anatidae > Heteronetta > Heteronetta atricapilla. The sequence continues at coordinate 9,697,224 of CM021744.1, forward strand.
GGTCAGATATTCAGCAAAATAACTGTATTTTGAGGTAATTTGTTCAGAAGAAGTAAACAGTGACAAATTATTATAAAATTATTAATAGAAAAGTAAATTATGTACTTAAAAATGGGTTAATAGCAATTTTCAGTTCTGTTGTTGCTCAAGAAATTTGTAAGTGGGCAAGTTACAGAAAATAAACCACATGCCATCACAGTACATTCCTAGTAATTTGAAAATTTATACATTGTTCACAAATTAGGGACAAAAGACAGTTCAATTATTTGAACAATTATTTGAGGATAACATGAGTATACAGATGATATCAAAAGTGTACATGAACATTTTTATTAGTTCTTATCTCATATGCTTGTAAAGCATAGCAAAATCTCTGACATTTCAGAGGAAGCTGTTTAGCCTCTCATCCAATTCCAAAACAGTGTAACAGCAGCCTGACAGGTGCCAAAGGCTCAGAGGCACTGCTGTACAGGTGAAATAAATATTAATAAAAATGTATCTGTAATTACTATCCACTGCCTTGTTTGCAAGAAGCATGAGAACTTTTGCCTGTTTCAAAATTAGCAATGAGGAAAATATATATATATATATATTTTTTTATTCTGCTGATGAATAATTAATAACAGGCAATTTTTGCGGTGCTAGATTTGTTGCTGGTTATTTTGATGAGAATGCTACACTGAGAGTTCCATGAGAGCAAACTGAGCAAAAATGTACACATTATAAGTTATGGCAACATTGCCTTTTGGCAATAGGCTTCTTATGGAAAAACTAGTATTTCAGAGCAAACCACAACAGACTGACAGAGGATATCATGGTGATGTTGGCAGCTGTTCTGCAGCTGCTGCTTAAAAAAAATGGTTATTTATGAAAAACATGAATCTTGGTTGATAAAAGGAAAAGAAGGACTAAGGAAATCAAATGGATAATGAACATAGGAGTCCATAGATCTAATTATAGCACCTTCAGCTAATAGCGTAGCTTTTTGCTATATACAGTGCACAATATATATACAATAAGAAGTAGCTTATTGGCTGGAACATTCATTAGTAAAAGTCAGAGGAAAGAGCTTGGCTTTGCTGTAAGAATTAAGTCATTGACCACAGAACCACATGCTCTACGGATGGAGCAGGAACTGACCCCCAACTGTCATTACAAACTAATTATGTTTTTGAGGATTACTGATATAACAAGATAGGACAAACATGGGTACTAGAACTTCATACACAAATTCAAATAGTTCTGTCACAGAAGAGTAAGCATTTAACACCAATGAAACCTATTTCCATGTATTTAAAGATGTTACATAATTTTCTGCAGTCTGTAAAATTGGATTTGCATATCACTACTTTAAAAGCCTTTAGATACCTTGAAGCTGTCAAATGCTCATTAATAGCACTGCCTTGCTCAGCAAAGCAAAATATAACACCACTCAAGACCTTGACACCAGCAGCATTACATTCTGAGTGAATAATGGTAGCAGGGGCAAGATGGGATTTGGATACGAGCATTGTCACTGAGACTCTTAACCCTGGTGGTGACTGCAGCCCATTAGGCAAAGGTGAAGATGAAATGATGACCTAGTCAAATACAATGACGTCGTTTATGATTAAAAGATACCAGAGAGAGGCCCCTCACCCTTCTCTTTACCTACCCCACCTCAAGAGGCTCAGCTACCTGCATGACAAGAAACAGGGCCCAGCCTGGATGGTATGGATCTGCAGCATGAGTTTGTCCCGGCCTTCTGAGGGAATGCTAAGTTGTGAGGGAACAGCCACGCTGTGAGACAGGGTTGTATCTGTGGAGAGAAAGGTAAAATTACAGATAAAGTAGGATTGTTGAGACAAAGACTGCTGGTAGCTCAAGGAGTGGCCAGCAGGCTTCAGGTGTTTTATCAGGGGGTGGGGAACACACTAATGTCTCTCTAGTGGTTTGTTAGCAGCTTACTGTGGTTTTTATTAGCTAGTACTTGCTTTACATTTTAAAAACACATATATTCTGCTTGGGAAGTTTCTTTATATGCAGCTAAAGATGCCCAAAGTGACCCCAAGAAGGACAGTACAGAAGGGTGAGATACTTTGGATATAATAAACAAACTGACACCTAACTGCTGTCCTCAGGGTTTGGATTACACTTTCTTGAAGGGAACAAGCTCTAATCGACTAAAACTATCTGTCCTTTGCAACTTACCAATATTTGTTGCGTGTGCATGAAAAAGTTGAAAGTGAACGCCTAAATTCAGCACAAAGTGTTAAAAAATGATAATCTCTAAGCATGCAGCTTGACTCTTGTACTTCCTCACATGCTGCCAGCAGGGTGAGGCTCTCCTGGGCCTGGGGCCTCTCAGTACAAGAAGGACATCGAGGCCTTGGAACATGTCCAGAGAAGGGCTACAACGCTGCTGAAGGGCCTGGAGCACAAGTCCTGTGAGGAACGGCTGAGGGCACTGGGCATGTTTAGTCTGGTGAAGAGGAGGCTCAAGGCAGACCTTATTGCTCTCTACAACTGCCTGAAAGGAAGGTGTGGGGAGCTGGGGGTCGGCTTCTTCTCACAGGTAATCAGTGATAGGACTAGAGGGGATGGCCCCAAGTTGCACCAGGGGAGGTTCAGGTTGGAAAAGAGGAGACATTTCTCTCAGAAAGTGCAGTCAGGCATTGGAACCAGTTGCTGAGCGAGGTGGCAGAGTCACCGTCCCCGGGGGCGTTCAAGGGAAGGTTGGACGTTGTGCTGAGGAACATGGTTTAGCGAGTGACATTGGTGGTAGGGTGATGGTTGGATCAGATGATAGCGCAGGCCTTTTCCAAACCTAATGACTCTAGGATTCTGTAAGGGGCCGCCCTCACCCTGAAGCAGCCCCTGGGGCCCGCCCCGCCCCATTTAAAGCCCGCCCCGGCCCAGCGCGGCCTGGCGGGAGAAGAGGGGAGCGGTGCGTTACGACAGTAGCGCTGTGCGGCAGGGCGCTGCTTTCCGGCGCTCGGCGGCGGCGGGGAGGGGGGCGGCCAACAAAGGGGCGGGCGGCGGCGCCATGTGAAGGCCGGGGGAGGCTCAGGTGAGGCCGGGAGGGGGGAAAGGGGCCCGGGGGGAACGGCCCCGCCGCTCTTGTGCGCCGGGGCCTGCCCGCGGCGGTGGGGAGGCCTAGGCGGAACGGCGCGGCCCGGTGGGGACGGGGACGGGGCCCTGGCGGGAGGCAGCCGCCCCCGCTCCGTGTGGGGCCGCCCACCGGCCTGGGGATGCTGAGGGGACGGCGGCCGTTTGCCCGCGGGGCGTTCGGGCCGGGGGCGGGCATGGCAAGCTGATGGAATTCCTGGATTTTGGGGTGTCTTTGTTTCCTTGTTGTCACTTTATTTTGTAAACAGAACGGCTCTGATGAGTGTCACTAGGCGGTTTTGAAAGTAGCCTTCTCTAGGCTTGTGCAGTCTTTTGACTTAGTATTTTATGCAGCATAATGTACAAAATAACGTGAAGCATAACTTAGAGTTTGTGTGAATAAACACATCTACTTTATGAAAATGTCAAACCTGTTTTTCTGTTTAACAACAATGTTAGAGGCGGATTTTTAGAGGTGACTTTAATGTTATGTAATGTATTCTACAGTTGTGTTGAACAGTAAATGCAAAGGACTGGATGAGTGTAGTTTAATCAGTGCAGCACGTAGCTAGAGGGTGAGAAGGCTTCATTGCTAATCCTGACTTTTCTAGTGGAGCATGGCTGGGCCTTGGACAAATGGTTTTGGTTCTTTGTGGTTCTGTAAAGGGAAGTCGATGTGGTGTGCCATGGAACAGCTTGAGGATTACATTAACTGTTTGTAAATAATTTCAATGATTTTAAAACTCTTTAAAATACTAAATGCTGAGTGCTTAATAAAGGTGTAGGTAGTTTAGTCTATAGAAAAATAATAAATATCTACTCTGCTTTCTCTATCTGGGTTCAATTACACCTATTTTGTATTCCCTGATCAGCTGTTCTTGAAAACTCACCCCAGCTCCTCTTTCTAGGAGAGTGCAGTGAAGGTTTCTAGGAATGATTTCAGGTCAGTGGTAATGCCTTTCTGGGACTCTGTAGATAATGCCTTGGGCACAAACAGCCATCTTTTCAGACTGCTTAACCTGTACTGCAGAGCACAAGGAGTCTTTCTGTAGTAAACAGGAAGGCTGATGTAGCCAGTCAAAGCTGTGTCCCATGCATAATTAAATTTAACATAAATAATGTAGGATTAGTGATCTAGTAGCAGTGGAATTTGTAAGACCACTATGGTTTTGTCTTTCTTACCTTAAAATTATTTTAAAGCATGTGCTTTTTTTCTTTAGCAGGTGGAAAGAATGAAAGGAAGGGGGGATGAAAGAATGTTGAACCATTTTGTGTGGCTGTATGATGGAAGGAAACAGGACGGAGAACCTCTGCAATAAATCTTTTGGATGGCTTCAGCGACAAGAGAATGATGTTAAACCATGGCTCTGGAAACTTTCTAATTGCTTTTCTGCTTCTGAGAAGACTTTGCCTTGCGGTGAGAAAACGGTAGGTAATTGTTTGCTTTGCCAGAAGTCTAGCTGGTACCTGGGTGCAGAGTAATATATCTAATGGCAGTGCTGTTGTTGGCTGAGGGGAGAGGGAGGAGACAGCACTTACTGTGCAAAGTACGAAGTCTGCCTGGGAATTTAAGGTCTCTAGTTGCGTTCAGAGTTGTCTCATCGATACTGGTGAAAGTATGAATGCTATTTTGCTTGCCAGGCTCTACTCTGTACCTGTGTGTTTGGAGTAATTCCACCAATTGCTTTAAAGTGTATAGGGCAGCTTTTTGAAAGCTCTCTGAAGCTATTGCTGAAGAGCAGGGTAGGAAGCTACTCTCCATGCTTCCAGATTTTCTCAATTTAGTTGGGAGATAATTTGTTTTCTGAATTGGGTATATATTAGTTACAGTAATGGTGGGTATGTGGTTAATAAAGGCCCAGTTATTCCTTACTTGTTGTCTTTAAGCGTTTCAGTTCTGCAGCTATGTATGATTGTGTATATTTAAGATGTAGACTGTGAAGGAATAGAAGAAATAGTGAACACAGTGACTTGCTTGAGCAAGCAAGCTCCAACAGTTAATTAGTTTTCATGTGTGTTTAATCTTTCTTTTGGTTAATGACAATGGGGGAAGCTGTGAGCATCTACCCTGAGTTGGCTTTTTCGTGTCTAGGGCGTTAGAGGAGCTGCTCTAAGTTCTGGAGCTCAGTGTATAAGGCAGTTTCAGATAGGTTTTTGGCTGTGTCTCTTTGCATAAGATAAGGCATCAGGTAAAGAGTAATGCTTTTGAACTTTGGTAATCAATTATTCATTGCTGCGTAGTAGGCAATGCATTAAGTTCAATTTGGAAAGCGAAGGACTGGTCTGAAGCTTTGGAACAGAGCTGTGTGCAGGTTTGCTATACTGACCTCGGTGTTCTGGTGCTTCTCATAACCTTGCTGCTTGGTTGTCACTGCTGCTTTTCTTTCTGTACCTCTTGGTATATTGGGGTAGGCAAAAGCCCTCATAGTAATTGAGAATTTAATCTTCTGTCTTCTTAGCTTACCTTTTTCAAATAATTTCTAATTTTCTAAAGTCTTTTAATGCATAACCTTCAAATCTTTAATACTGTTCTTAAGTCTTTATTCAAAGCAAAAGATGTTTACTTCTGTACCTCCCCACTGTCTTTTTCTTACTTTATTTCACCCATTTGGGTTTGCTCTTTTTTTTTTTGCTTTGCAGTTGGAGGGAATCTCTTAGACTTAGCCTAACACTTTTCTTTTCAAGTTCTATTTTTACAGACTTTTCAATTGGCAGAGATAACACTTCTCAAAATGGTATTGTCAAAATTGTATGTTTAAAATACACATATGGTAGTGTGAAATTGTTGGCTTATTAATGTTTCTGAATGTAATGTAGCCTTCATTTTCCAGAAAGATTACATGGAGAACAAGAAAGCTGCTGTAGAATTGAAGGATGCTTCATCTCATAATACTGGCTCAAAGCTGTTTCCAGCAGTACCGCTTCCTGATGTCCATCCTCTTCAGCAACAGCAAATACAGCTTTCACCTGGCCCGAAAGTAAGCTGCTGTGCTCATGGCTCTGACTCTCCTTGTACTCCACAAATGCATTGTGGTGGTGGTGGTAATGTCATTCACCCTGGCACGATATTAGACTCAAAAAGCACTGGGACGATTACCTGTCAAGTAGGGTCAGGATTTGCTTTCCAGCCTGCATCTTCACTGAAGAACCCTCCAGCTAGAAGCAATTTGGCAGGCATTGCCAGCGAGTTCCCTGGCATGTGCATAGAAAACAATGTCTCTTCCTGTCAACATCTGCCCTGTTGTGGAAAACTCCATTTCCAGTCCTGTCATGGTAACATGCACAAACTGCATCAGTTCCCAGCCCTTCAGAGCTGCACATCTTCAGGCTACTTTCCTTGTTCTGAATTCACAAGTGGGGCTACAGGCCACTTGGACGAGCATATTGCACAGTCGGAGCTAACATCACGTGTGTGCGCCAACCCTTTGCACCTAAACGTGGCACCTTCTGTTTGTTTAAAGGGCTCTCACTACTGCAGTGACTGCTTGAACCAGGTTTGTACTCATCGCATTTCTCACTCATTAAGCGTGCTGTGTGGTAAATGTTGAAGGAGTAAGTGTTATTTGAGCTAAATACCAGCTTCTGTTGATCACAGTCTGCATTCACGTAGTTGGTGAAGCGTAGTCCAAACGTAGCAGATCCCTCAGAGGCACACTCTTCTGAGGCAACATTCAGCTTAACAGCAAGACAAGCCTATCAGTGCTTAGCTAGCACAGTGGATCTTTAATGTACTCAAACATAATTTTGACTGGATTTTAAAGATGGTCTCTCCTTGACAGCTCCAAATAAAATGTTCTATAGCAGTGATTCAAGAAAGGCTAGGTAATGTTTAACACATGCACTTGTGTACTGATCAATAAAGGTCCATTTGAAACTCAGGTGAAATGTCTGAAGCTACAAGGATATTCTTGTTTTGGTTTAATCTTAGTTCTATCTTCCCAACTTGTAATTTTGTACTCCAGTACTAGCTTGGTACTCCTTATAAGTTGAATTTTAATAGGAAATTTGAGTGAAATAATATACTGAGCTTTGCAAGTAGCATTACTTACACTTCCAAGCATGAGTTTCCAATACAGAAGTGTTTTCAGTAAACTAAGTGGTGAAATCAGTATGCTTTGAAGCATAAATACTATTTTTGGTGGGAGGGTGAGAATTCAGCCTTGTACTCTTAAATGTGCTGATTTCATATGGTAGGTAGGTGTTTTCAATATATGTCAGGACTTTGAAGATGGCATATCTTCATGTGCAGAGTTAAATAAGGATTCTTCTTTTTATTTGGGAATATAGAGCTAAGTATACTAGAAAAGACTCTGGTCTAGAAGAATATTTTATACAGCAGTACAGCTGTTAATTAACTTTCTAGAGTATATTTGAACTTACATTCACTGCAGATGGGAAATTGCGTGTTTCTAGCATGGAATAGTATGTGTTCATATTGGATACTAAATGAACGTGTATGTTGAAAAATTGTCCCAACAGCCAAACAGAAACAGCCTAGTTGATGCTGCTAAAATCTGGCCAAATATTCCTCCTCCAAGTACACAGACAGCACCTGTTTCCATCCCAATATGTAATGGCTGTGGAACCAAAGGAACAGGAACTGAGAGGAGTTTGCTACTGGCAAGCAGCCTTGGCACATCGCCGCAGAAATATGGTAAACCACATTAGTTAGAAACTTGCATTTAGTGGATGTCCTACTTAAGTACTGTTGCATATTGAGTTCTCTTAAACTGCACTGTTCTCTGGAAACTTCTATAAAGTCCTAGAAGACTAAACAGTAAATTACACCTCATATCTGTTTGGCAACATTGTAGTAGATTCACCTGTTTTCACTGTTCAATTAACTTACTGCATGTTTTGCTTAGTGTTTTGATTTCGGTTATTGTATTTTACAATACTAAGAACTAGAAAAAGGAGTTGTAAGAAATTTATTCTGTTCTGATGCCATGCTTTAAAAAGGATTTTCTTACTCTAATGTCTGATCTTAATTCAGATGCAGTACAGGTATAATATTTATAGTTACACTGTAGTTTTTTCAGTGTTCTTCAGTGGAAAATAGTGTGTGAAATAACTACATGAGTAACAATGAATCTTGTGGAATAACTGGCCAGCATATACCTAAACAAATATGGTAGTTATCTGCTATGCTGAATTTGATATTCTCAACTAATTTTATTTCCTGGCTTGTTTTTGACCTGTGAGGATGGTCATCAGATTTATTTTCTGGCTGTTCTGTGGGGATAGTGCGTACAATGTTGATTCATAACTATATAGATACCAGAGTGCTGAAACACCTGAAACTTTATTTGCAGAAACTTTATTTGCAGTTCCTGGCATGTAATATTAAAAGTTTAGCCTCTGTGTCCGTTTCTGTAGGACACCTCTGTTGCATACTACCTTAATTTTTCTGTAATCACTGACACAGTACTAGTTACCTCAGCTGGTTCTGTTTAGATTCTTTATCTAATGCACACTGTACACTTGAACAGCGTTCATCTTTGTTTCACTTTTTTTGTTTCACTTTTTTATTGATACAGCATTAGGACGGTCTTCATTGCACATGCCACTTCAGGATATCATACCTTTTCTAAATATGTTACTGAGCTATTTGAGACTTTAAAGTAAAGTGGCAGTTGTATTGCATCTTTATTCTAACTTAACAGTGACTAAATTCACATTTAAGATACATTTGAGGTATAAGGCTTCTCCTTTGAGGTGATAGTGGAAAAATGCATGATTATATAATAAGAATGAATTTGCATTCCCAGGCATGCTGTTTTCTAAAACATGAAACTTCTAATTTTTATCATATGTTCAAAGTTCATAGTATGCAAAGCTGAACACTTCTGGTATTTGGGGATTAAAATGAGCTGTGTTACACCTGTACAGGATCTCCAGAAGTCGCAGTAACAGGACAAATTCTGGAAAACTTGCCCCCCATTGGAGTCTTCTGGGATATTGAAAACTGTTCAGTTCCCACTGGCCGTTCGGCTGTAGCAGTTGTACAGAGAATTCGGGAAAAGTTTTTTAAAGGTCACAGAGAGGCAGAATTCATTTGTGTGTGTGACATAAGCAAAGAAAATAAAGAAGTTATTCAGGAGCTGAACAACTGCCAGGTATGAAAACAGCATTTACCTAGCATGCTTGCCTGAGGATGTGTACTCTGATACAGATTGACTTCTGTTTACTAAAGCTTTTATTTTGACTCTTTTTGTAAATGCATGGTTTTACAATTAGGTCTTATAATAAATTTGTAGGTGTTTTTTTAGTGCTAGACTTTCTTGTTATGGTACTGAAAACTGAAATTGCATTCTGTTATATGTAGATTACCCTTTTAGCTTGGATGTCAGAGGACTTAGCTCTCAGATGATTTTGATTTCATTCAGTAATGAACGGATGCTTCTAGCAGTATCCTTCAAATAAATGATTATGGCATTAACTTAAAGAATGTAATGCTTTAACTTTTGTTAGTGAATATTTTGCTCACTAGTGTGTTCTTACAAATTGGTGGTACTAATTGTGACACCTTCAACTTGTTTTTTCTATCAATACCTTTTCTTGGTATCTTTGGCTTTTCTGTGTGCAGGTTCCTACACAATTTCCCTTCCTGCTCATGAACTTGTAGATATGCTAGCAAATTCTTTGTTATTGGATAGTGCTAGTCTGCTATAAGAAACTGTCAGCCTGTTTGTAATTACCTGCTTACATGAGGTAAAATGATGAGTTTGTGCTGTTTGTCACCTCTCTATTTCAAATGATGGCTTGTAGAAATGGCTTGTAGAACATCTTCCTAGTACTCTTTAAGAATGTAAAACATGGAAATCACTATCTCTACACAGAATACTGTCATCCCTAAGACACTGAGCAGCTAGCAGTGAAGTTCATTGCTCTTTAGCGTGGTTTGCTATCCACATGCTGAACTTCATGCATGTGTGCATTGTATTGTCTGAATAGAAACTGCAAGGGAAAGCTTGTATCTGTTACTATTGAACTATGTTTAAGCCAGTAAGTTTGAACAGTTCTGTAGAATCTGTCTACATCTCTGTAGGTGACTGTTGCACACATCAATGCTACAGCAAAGAATGCTGCTGATGACAAACTCAGACAGAGTCTTAGGAGGTTTGCTGATACACACACGGCACCTGCCACTGTGGTTCTTGTATCAAGTAAGTGTTTGGTCCTTCTGTGGTACAGAACTCTGTTCTCTGTAGTGTTACTTCTGCATGTAAATACTTCTGTGTTTTGTTTTCCAAGGGTTATGTTTAGAATCAGCTTTAACTGACCTGTTTAATTAAGAATTCATAATTTTGTGGGCAGTGAGAAAAGTAGGCATGGAAAGATGAGACCTTTTGGTTAAATCATTGCAATCTGTTGGCCTGTTAAATGTTACTAGGTATGCTTATAAATACTGTCTGTTGGACAGCTTCAGTAGGAACCTTAAAGTAACTGTCTTCCTTATGGATATCTTTGAGGAATGAGTTTTGAGACAAATGTATTTAATGTTTTTATTCTTGTAGCAGCATACTATACTGGTAAACATATAAGGCATTCAACTACTAAATTGCTGTGTGTTGCCTTGGGTTTCTCCCTAAAGCTGTAATCCCTGTGAAGCTAAATGTTTTGTTGTTACAAAAGTATACAGTAGCAGTCAAATGCCTTGCGGGTTGCTCCAAGTTGCTATTAAAAGGAAGTCCCTCTCTGAGACTGAATGGTAACTACTGATTTAAATATCTGTTGAAGTTTTGTTGCTGTTACTGCTATTTCATTGGAAGCTTTCAGTAATAAATAAAACCTGACAAGTGAGCTCTGGAGTGTTGCTTGTTTAATCCATGATTTTTGCTTTTTCCCCACGTGTTCATTCTTTTTTACTCCAGCGGATGTAAATTTTGCTTTGGAACTCAGTGACCTGAGACATCGACATGGTTTTCGGATAATCTTGGTACATAAAAACCAAGCATCAGAAGCACTCTTACATCATGCTCATGAACTTATTTGTTTTGAAGAATTTATTTCAGATTTGCCCCCAAGGTTACCACTGAAAACGCCGGTAAGGTTTCAAATTCTTAATTCAGTAAACGTTTCTAAGTGTCAAAGCCCTATCTTTCTGATTCTGGGGGGAAAGCAGTGCTATTTTTATTGTGGAACATAATGTCCACTACAATTTTGGCTGTTGCCTATATTCTAGTTACTGATGTGTGAATGTGTGGTTTCTGCATTAAGACTGAAAGAATTAAAGAACCAAGTAGTTTACTAAAAAAAAAGTACAACAGCAAAGTCACATTTACTAAATATTTTATGAGGTAACGTATATTACATGAGTTTCTTTCACTGGCAGAAAGTAGGGTAAGAAGTTGTCTGTGCATTAAGACAGCTTTGTGATGCTCTCCTAACAAAGAAGCTGGTTTTTAAGTAACAGCCTACTGTGTTTTTTCTCTGCATGTTGCTCTCTGGATTTGCTGTGTTGTCTTTGCACAGCACTGAGCCTTTTATTTCTTTAGAAGAACTTCCATAACTGTGCTCTTAACTATGTGTTCACATGCATCTGTGTGATATAGAATTCTTGGGTTGCAAACAGTGAGGCTTTCTTATCTGGAGAAGTAGTCAGGTATTGATTAGTGTTTGCTGCAGTCTCTTCTGTCTTTAACTTACTTTGGAGGTAGACGGTTCAGAGCCAACCTTGGCATTAGTTTTCCCAACAAATTGAACATTGTAAAGAGTTTTTTTGCAGGGTGGAGCTTGTCACTAGAATCAACATAAAAATACTGTTCTTGAACAGTACGTGGGTGTTCTGACATAAAACTAAGATCTTATTCCCTTAAACAGGCGTGCCATACATTGTTGTATGTCTACAATCTGCCAACAAACAGAGACAGTAAAAGTGTCAGTAATAGACTCCGGCGCTTGTCAGACAACTGTGGAGGGAAGGTACTGAGCATTTCTGGAAGCAGTGCAATTCTCCGTTTTTTAAATCAAGACAGTGCTGAACGGGCTCGGAAGCGAATGGAAAATGAAGATGTTTTTGGCAACAGGATCATAGTGTCTTTTACTCCCAAAAACAAAGAACTTAATGAAACAAAAACCTCCAGCTTTGTTGGAACTGAAAAGGTGAAGTCTCCCAAAAAAGTTAACAAGAACACAAAGCTGTGTCTCTTCAACAAAGATACAAGTGATCAGGCTTCTGGTACCAAAGGTGCTGCTGGGAGAGGGGTACAGATTCACGGATCAATTATCAAACCCACAAATGTTAAGAGTTTACAGGTATTGTTGTGTTCTGCATTGTTTTGTAGCCTTACTGTTAGTCATGTTCTGAAGATTGCTTGCTAGAGCTGTATTTTTAACTGGTCAATCCTAGTTAATGTGTAACTGTAATGTGTATTGTATTCATGAGTGAGTTGTATGCTCATCTGCTTGGAAAGTATGTGGTGAGTTTGAAAGTGTTTTTGCTCTCTCACCACCACTTCTTACTCAGTTTGGAAATGTTGGTGCTTAGAGTCTTGGATCCTAGGTCAGTTGTAGCTTTTAAATTGATGTTGAATTAGATCTACACAGCGTAGCAAAAATGCTAAAAAAAAATGCACATACTAACTATAAAAAATCATTGACTATTTACTTCTGTCACAGAAAATCAAATATTCCTTGTTTTGAAGTGCCAATGGAAATTTAACTAAAGAAAAATTTGACTTTCTGTCATAAGGAATGTCTTTAAGGAAAGTCTAGTGCTTTTTTGACCTTTCTCCTGTTTTGTATAGGAGCTGTGTCGACTTGAATCAAAGACTATTAGTAGAAATACTGAAAACCAGCAAGAACATTTAAGAGAACAAATTCCATCTCAGAATAACTCTAATGCAGTGATTCCTGTGTCTCTGGCAACCAAAAAAACTGGAACGGGAGAATCGTCTTGTAAAAGTAGTCATAAGTATGTTTAGGAACTTAGATGTTAATGTTAACTGCACTTATTTTATATGAATTCTGCAACATAATGTGCTTTCTTTTTTGTGTACTTCTAAATAGAAAAGAGACCTCTGCTTCCAGGAGTATTACCAATTCGCCTGTGGATAAAAAAGATAAAGATGAAACTGTATTTCAAGTCAGCTACCCCTCTGCTTTCAGTAAGTTGACAGCCTCAAGACAACTCAGTCCTTTGCTCATGTCTCAGAGTTGCTGGTCATCTCGGTAAGTGTCTGGGTCATATTTGGGAGGTGGAGCAAGACTGGCTAGTGCTAGGCCTTTACAGTATCTGTTCTGATTCTTGATATTGTCATGTGGAATTGCATACAGTAGACATTACCTGTTCATGTGCATGTGAGAAGTTGTTACAGTGTTGCATAATAGCTTGCATAATAGACTTATGTGTTAGTAAGATAGTAGGGGAAGACCTGGTCTCACATGTTAAATTGGGTGATTTAGAAGGTCATTCATATTATTCATCAGTCTTCTCAAACGGCATGCTTGTCTTGCTCTGGTGTCTTGCTTGTGTGAAACTTGTTTTACATGCATACATATAGTAGGAAAATGCCTTCAAAGTTTATTTGTGTACTTGACCTCTGTCTGTTTTAATGGATTTCAACATATCAGAACAGTGCAATAACTACTTCAGTTCATAAATATTTTTTGTTTACCCAGGAGTATGTCTCCAAACCTTTCAAATAGATCATCTCCGCTCACATTTAATGTAGTAAATCATACCAGTGGTACAGAATGCCCTGATCCTTTTGCAAATGGTGCAGACATTCAGATCAGCAATATAGATTACAGATTGTCCAGAAAAGAGCTGCAGCAAACTTTACAAGAAACTTTTTCAAGACATGGCAAGGTAAAGGGTAAAATCCCTTCACTAAATCTGTCTTTTTACATACTTGTCTGTGTCTATGGGTGTGTTTGTGGCCTAGCTTCGAGTAGGAATAGAAAGCTATCCAAATGTGCAAATGTGACTTCCACAATTACTGTCTTGTAGCAAAGTTTTTCCCTGGGGGAGGGGGGACAACCTCAGAATATCACTTGCACTAGCTTTCTAATTTGCATGTGGTTTCTGTAGATTTGGTAGTTTGAAGTTTGATATATATCATGTTCATAAGTGGTTCACTTGGCATGGAGGAAAGAGAGATGCACTTTGGCTACATAATCTTTTTAAGCTGTAAGGCTGAATTCTTAATATGAGATTAAAAACAAGTAAAAACTGAGTTTGTTTTGAACCTTAAGTGATCAAAACCAGGGAGTGAGAATCAGTAGTTATTTTTTAAAAATAACTGTACTGAGGGAGATCACTACTGTAGTGATGCTATGTGTGATCTGTAGATAACCTTCTTTTGGCATCTTCTGCATGAGAAGGCAATACCTGAGTACCGTGGCCTTGCCTTGTCCACAGTTCATTACATTGGATCATTGTTTGCATTGTCCTTTTGGCTATGGCTGCTCATACTCAGTTTTCTTCTGCCTCATGTTTGGCTGTTGGCCACAGTAAGACTACTATTCTTCTGTCAGCTTGATTTGGGTTAATATTTTGTGGTAAATGCATAAGGTTGTGTGGCTCTATTTTTCTTTCAGGTAAAAGGTGTTGAGCTTAGTCCTCATACAGACTACCAATTGAAGGCTACAGTTCAGATGGAAAATCTGCAAGAAGCAATCAGTGCTGTCAACAGTCTTCACAGATACAAAATTGGCAGTAAAAGGATCCAGGTCTCACTAGCAACAGGAGCTACTAATAAATCGCTCTCTCTCCTAAGGTAATAAATACTGTCTTAACTGCTATAGCATGTATTTAGTAGTTGAGAGACAATTTAGAACACTGAGTGAGGGAATGGTAAGAAAATAAAAATCTGTGTAATCATCTGATAACTGTTAACTGCAACTAGGCTGACAGTTTTCAGTTCAGCATTTTCACATTGTTTACATTAAAGTTACCTTTAAAGAGGTTGAATCTGTTTCATGGTGTCCTTGTGTTGGGCTTTCACCATGCACGGCTTTTGTAATGCTATGTACTTGAATAATGTACTTTTAGCAGTTGATTTAATATTATACTTGGCATCTTGTACTTCAAGAAAATGTCAACAAATTCTCTGCTTAAAGAGAGGACACAGTTCAAATGCTGATGCTTTCTTTATCTCAGTTTCCTGTAAGGAAAGTGATAGAAGATCTAGAGTGCTAATGCTAGTGGGAATACAAATATTTTCTGTTTCTTCCTTACTGAAAGAAAGCATTAGAGAAGTCTTCATCTCGTCTCAAAGCTCCACTTGAAAATAGTGTGTTGGTATATAGTGTATTCACCAATTCCCTTGCTACTGCATAATTTACAACTTCATTTCATTCTTGCATTTTAGTTTATGCCAGTTCAAATTTCTTTTTAATGTAATGACCAGGTAACTGGTAACTTCTAGTGCTACAGTTCTAATGTTACAACTTACAGATGCTGAAAAACTTACTACCTACAAAAGATGGAATATCTCCAAAGATGTTACCTATGTGAGTTAGCAGGAATATATTACTACTTGCACTCCACTGATCAGAAGCATCAATGTCCATAGTGCTGGGACAAAAGGGAATAGTTAGTCCTGTTGTCATATTTACAGATGCATTCTATGATCTATAAACGTGTCCCAAATTGGTCCAGAGAATACATAGCTATTTCTAATACTAACAGATTAATTCTGTGCTAACACTACAAAGCTTCTCTTCTAGCTCAGAAGCAATCTCCATTCTGCAGGATGCACCTGCTTGTTGTCTGCCTGTATTCAAGTTCACAGAAATCTATGAGAAGAAGTAAGTTCTCAGTTCTTGTTTAGTGCCTCTAAGAAGAATTCAGTTTTGTGTTTGCTTACGGTGCATTATAGAAACTAACAGGTGCTGTGTTTTGCTGTTAGATGTTGCAGTATCTTTGTCCAGACTGTTATACTGGCCTTTGGTTAAGGGGATATACTTCTATTTTATTGATTTTTTTTTTTTTTCTTCTGTTTAGGTGAACAGATTTGTGGTTGTCTGAACAGTTTGCATAGCATAGTTTCTCCAATATTCTTTTGTTATAAACATAAAATGAAGACTTACTTTTTTTTACTCTTTTCTTTTAGGTTTGGGCACAAGTTAATTGTATCAGACTTGTACAAATTAACGGATACTGTGGCAATCCGTGACCAAGGAAGTGGGAGGCTGGTGTGTCTTTTGCCCAGCAGTCAAGCCCGTCAGAGCCCCTTGGGATCATCACAGTCACATGATGGTTCATCAGCAAACTGTAGTCCTATAATATTTGAAGAGTTGGAATATCACGAGCCTGTTTGTAAGCAGCATTGCCTGAATAAAGACTTTATGTAAGCTGTGCATAAAATATTACAAAATATTATAAATTATTTGAACAGCAGTTAACACTAATAGGTGGATTAAAGTTAGAGAACATTCACATAGCATCATTAGTAAACTGTTCTTAATGGGTTGAAGATTTCCTGAAGCCACATATTACATTTTTCATCTTACTCAACAACAGGCAGGGTATGCTAGTACTGTTGTTATTAGGTCTTTACTGGTAACTGGCTGGTATGTGTTGCTGTACTGCTACCCATTTGTTATACATTTTAATCTAATGATAATAAAACTGTGGTCTTCTAAATGTTTATCTTCTGAAAACTTGCTTTAGACCCATTTTTGATGAATAAAAGATGGAAAATGCTTGTGACTGTATATAGTGGCCTGGTCAGCTAGTGTCTGTGTCATAGTATATTTATTATGGGTGTGTATGAGCACAGGTGTCATGCTTAAAGCAAGCGTAGAATGCATGTATTGACTTCAACCTCTTGTTATTACAGTGAGCATGAATTTGATCCAGATTCTTACAGAATTCCCTTTGTGATTTTGTCTCTGAAGACATTTGCTCCTCAAGTTCACAGCCTTCTACAGACCCATGAGGGCACTGTGCCTTTACTAAGGTAAGGTAGTTTAAGTTAGCCTTTTAGCATAAAGGCTGAAATTTTAAGTTTTAAAACTTTATGGCTGTTATAACATTCTGAAACTACCTGCTGTATTAAAAATTCCACTCCTCATACATGCTTCTGTCAAGTAACTTTATCAAATTATTGCTTTTACATCTTGCTGAAAATAAAAAGATGCTTTTATTTAAAATTTGAATTTTATTGGGACTTCTGTAGTCTATTAGTAAGCTGTTAAAGCCTATTGCTCAGGAACAGACTCAAAATAACTGTTTTAGGATAATTGTTATGGTAGCATTTTAGTGTATAATAGAAACTTTTTTTCTTCCAAAGTTTTCCTGACTGTTACATGTCAGAGTTCAGTGATCTTCAAGTGGTGCCGGAAGGCCAGGGTGGTGTGCCTTTAGAACATCTGATTACCTGTGTTCCTGGAGTTAATATTGCCACTGCCCAAAATGGCATTAAAGTTATTAAATGGATACATAACAAACCACCACCTCCTACTACAGGTAAATATTTTTTTCTGAACTAATATGTTTCTGTGGAAAAGTTTCAAAAAGAATACTGGAAAATGTCTTGTGTAATTGTTAAACATAATAAAGGAAAACTAAGATTGTTTTTTTTCTCTTGTGCTTTAACCTTTGTCACAAATATGCAGTGATTATTGGAAGAATACTTGTTCAGTAATACCATTTATTTTTTTTGTAGATCCTTGGCTTCTGCGTTCTAAGAGCCCTGTAGGTAATCCACAGCTTATTCAGTTCAGTAGAGAAGTTATAGATCTACTTAAAAGCCAACCGTCCTGCATCATACCTGTCAGTAAATTCATCCCAACATATCATCATCACTTTGCAAAACAATGCCGGGTGTCTGACTACGGGTATTCCAAGTTAATGGAGCTGCTAGAAGCAGTACCTCATGTACTGCAAGTGAGTTACTTGGCACTGTTCCTTTTACTTTAGAGAATTGTATTTATATCTTGAGGTATCTGAATTATGAGCCTGTTGCTGGTTGGTATTATATAATAGATGTCATGGAATTACCTTGTTGACCTCGAAAGAGATATTACAGTCCAAGGTTCAATTAAGTTACTTCCTGCTCATCTTGAGTTGTTAGTTCTTTCTTGTTTACTTATCCCACCTTCCCAAAATAACTTATTTGGAAATTAACACTTTATTTAATCTATGCCTCTAGTGGCAAGTTTGAAGGCTTTCTTATCCTATCATCAGTGCTGGTAAATGGTTTTTGGTAAAAGAAACACAGTGCACATCTGAATGCCAGTAAGTTAGTCTGTATAGGTTGTAACTCGAAGGATTGTTCTGTGAAATAACAGATTGCATGGCCTTATCTTACAAAGAAGATACTATGGTCACATTAGCTTACTGCTTTGAATGCTAATTGTTGTAGAGGTTTAAAATAACCAATACAAACATATGTTGCAATTGCAGTAGTACTCACGGAGGAAGTCTGTCTTGATGGCATATGCTTTATTACCGAAAGTATATAGATTTATAAGGCTGGCTGTATGAACGGTTGTCTATATCCCTTGAGTACCCTATGTCTAGAGTACCTATACCAGAACTGGCTTCTAACCAACTTGTAAAAGTAATTAGCTGAGGATGCTAAGGATGAGTGATCAAATAACTTTCTTTCAGATTCTTGGCATGGGTTCCAAACGCTTATTAACTCTAACGCACAGAGCTCAAGTGAAACGCTTTACTCAGGACTTACTGAAGCTTCTGAAATCCCAGGCCAGCAAGCAAGTTATTGTAAGGGAATTCTTACAGGCTTATCATTGGTAAGTTAACTTCTGATGAAACAGGAAGAGCTGTGCAGGGCATGTCTATCCAGCGGTGGCTTTTAAACCTATTGCAAGAGGGGTCAGCACTTTTCATCTTAGTACAAAACTTGTGGTAACTGTATTCCATGATTTGCAGTTTCCAACTTCTAATGAAAGTTAAAAGTTCTGTCAGGCTGTACTGCTTTACTTTAGTATTAAGCAAATGTAAGTTTCTTGAAGTGGAAAATAGGTTAATTTATTTCATTAGTCCTATTTGAAGCTGACTAATGTATTTAAGCAGCTTGTAGCATGTTTATAATATGAACTGTTACGGGGAAAGTGTGAAGCATTTTTTAGAGGGAAACATAAAGTAGACTGAATGTCAATAGGTGTTTAAATTTTAATCAAATTTAACAGTGACATAAAAATGAGGATGAATAATAGCTGTTTTGCTATTACCAGGAGTTATTCTTGTCTGGCTTTAAAAATAAATAATTCCTTGGATCTTTTTTAAAAATGTTTTCCTTACTGTGAAGATAGAAAGTAGTACCTCACACGCTTTGAGGAAACCATTGTATCTTAGTGCTACGTGTGGTCTACTTCTAAAAATGTGCTTTTGCACTACATGTGCCAATGCCTCCTTTGTGGAAATGCACACCTTTATTTCTGCTATTGGCAAAAATATTATTGGCTGTTTCTTAATCTACTAAATGTGCATCTCCCTTATAGTTGATTAGCTCTGGCAATTCCTTGAATAAGAATGTTTGTGAAACTTTCTGCATCTGAAAAGTACTCCTCAGTCTGGAGGGGAAGGAGTAAGGGGAGCAAAATACCTTTCACTATTCTACATAATACTGTGAACCTTAATATTCTGTTTTCCAGGATACGTCTATAAGGTCTATAGTAGGTCTATACCTGCTCTCAAGACCTTAGCTTGTCAAAGGGTATGCATCTTTATTATGGAAATACAAATGGTTGAAAGTGTGGCAGCATGGGGGCATGCAACATTTTTCAGTCTTTCTAAAGTAGTACTATTTGAATTCAGGTTTTCTATCCTCACTTGCCACCTCTAGTGAGGCATCTAGTGGCTGGTATGGCATTCTTACAGTGGTGTATGAGTCATTAGTGTAACCCTTATTTTTCTGGTTAGAATAGATACCTTGGTTTAAGAATACTTTTTTCTTTGTTTCATATGCTAAAATTGGTAATATGAAAATTATGCATATCTTGTTAAAATCTGAGGCTTATCCTAGTAGCATTCTGTGAACTCAAAACTTTCACATTGTATTATACAATTTTATAAAACTTGCAGGTGTTTCTCGAAGGATTGGGATGTTACTGAGTATGGAGTTTGTGAACTGGCTGATATAATATCAGAAATTCCAGATACAACCATCTGTTTGTCACAGCAAGATAACGAAATGGTGATTTGTATTCCCAAAAGAGGTATGCCTGAGTACCTTTTCTTTTATTGTTACAGAAATTGTTCTTTGAATATTTTTTAAAAACCAGGCTATGTAAAACATGTAGAAGTGATGTGGGTTATATTTTGTTGATGCTAGTTCTTTCTACCTCTATAAACACCTTTAACTGTAAGGTAGTTATCAAATTATAACAAATACAGGGTTTGTTACATTAGGAATAATTTTATAATGGAACAGACAGGAAAGCAAGTGGCAAAACACAATCATGTTGCTACCTCTGTATGTAGTGTTATATATGTGTACTGCATATATTTCTGTGGTACGATTAGAGAGCAGGTTATTTCTACACAACACATACTTAAATATTTGACTATTAAACATGTAAAGTACTGATCACATGCTTATTTTGGATGACAAGTGTCTTATTTTTAAGACTAGTCTTCAATATTAGAAGAAAGTGGTGTAATGTGAGCAATCTGAAAAATTACTCTTATGTTCTGCTGTATGTCAAAATAATTCTATTGGTACATAGCTATAGCTTTCTTTTTTAATTTTAGAACGCACGCAAGAAGAAATTGAAAGAACCAAACAATTTTCTAAAGAGGTGGTAGACTTACTACGCCACCAACCCCACTTTCGAATGCCCTTTAATAAATTTATTCCATCTTACCACCATCATTTTGGTCGTCAGTGCAAACTTGCTTACTATGGTTTTACAAAACTACTTGAACTTTTCGAAGCAATACCAGATGTGTTACAAGTAAGTCCTAAAATCTGTTTGTTTCAGCTGGAATTCAAAGGTACAGCGTTTAGAACTCACGCTAAAGTTATTTTAGCTAGCTGTGTTTAAAACTTTGATATAGCCATGTTAGTAAACTGTTGAAGGTTTATAGCATGTTCAGGCTAGTTAAACACATTCAAATTGGATTAGACTTACAAAATTCAGTGCATCAAAATCAGCTAAAATCAGAGTTAAATTTCATTTAAGTTGTGTTAAACTTAAAGAAAGTGAGCTATTTTTATTGCCTACTTTGTCACTTCAGAAACTGTTTTTTGCTTGCTATGTAGATACCTTGTGAGGTAGCCCTGCTTAATACCTAATAATTGCTTGCAAGCACTGAATTTTAGTGGCAGATCATTTTTTTCACTCAAACTAGGTAACACACATTAACCAAGTGTAACTTTGGTTTTGTAGGTATTGGAATGTGGAGAAGAGAAAATACTCACGCTCACAGAGGTGGAGCAAGTCAAAGCAGTTGCTGCCCAGTTTGTTAAACTGCTGCGGGCTCAGAAAGACAACTGCCTAATGATGACTGATTTATTGGCAGAGTACAGTAAAACATTTGGATATACGCTGCGTCTTCATGACTATGATGTTAGCTCAGTTCCAGCTTTAATGCAAAAACTTTGTCATGTTGTAAAGGTAATGCTCTTTGTAATTTATCCACTGAAAAGGTATGTAATATGTTGAGGACTTCCTATCTCAAATTATTGTTCTATATGTTTAATAATGTAAATTTTGATTTTTAACTTTTCTAGGAAAATTTCTAGGAAAATTCATTCACATTTAATAAATAACAAGTAAAGCATTGTATTCAAATGCTCTTTTTAACAGTAGTGTAGTTTTCCTCCCAACTGCTGACTGTGTTTAAAAGTAGTCATTTCCTGTTAGCTCTAGTAGGTCTCACTCTCTTGTGATGTCTTTTATCCTTGATTTTTTTTTTAAATCTGGTTTGAGGCATTGACTCTGATTGGAAATGTCTAATGATCTTGTATGCCAATATATAAGTAGATATGGATGTATTCTTTTAGTTTCTCCCATGCTGTTATTTCAGCAGCTGATGTTCAGGCTGGAGCTTAGTCACTTCCAATGGTCTTGGAACAAAGAATAAAATTGTCTACTGCATAGGCAAACTGCTACACAGTTTTTGTATTTCAAGTAAATATGTTGTAACTTATGTTTTAAGCTTCATCCTTTAGGGTTTTGACTGGGGTATTATCAGATGCTGGTATGTAACGCAAGATACAGCTGTGCTGAAACCCCAGCTACACACTTTATAGATTGATCTCTTCCCTGTCCCTAACTACATTCCAAATTCATTTTTGTAGGTTGTTGACACAGAGGCTGGCAAGCAAATTCAGCTGATAAATAGAAAATCTCTGCGGACTCTGACTGCCCAATTACTAGTCTTGTTGATGTCTTGGGATGGAACGTCCTTTCTCTCAGTTGAACAGCTTAAACAACACTATGAAACAATCCATAGTACTTCTCTTAATCCATGTGAATATGGTTTTATGACCTTAACAGAGCTCTTGAAGAGTCTGCCTTATTTGGTTGAGGTATGAAAGTTCTTTCTGGTGTTTCATACTTTCAAAGAGACATCATAATTAGAGGATATGTAAGCTTGCACTCTAATTCTTTTATTTTCCTAATAGGTTTTTACCAACGGTGCCACAGAAGAATATGTGAAACTTACAAATCTGTATATGTTTGCAAAGAATGTGAGGTCCTTACTTCACACCTACCATTATCAGCAGATTTTTCTTCATGAGTTCCCACTAGCATATAGCAAATACACGGGAGAAGTGCTGCAACCTAAAGCATATGGATGCAATAATTTAGAAGAGCTCTTGGGAGCAATTCCACAGGTGTGAAGAATTGTTTTGCACAATCACATTGAGACTTCTGAATGAACTAAAAGTTAGACAACTGAAGTTTCTGAGATTTGGTTTGAATTATTTGTATGGCTATATTTTCCAAGGAGGCTTGTACCAGTTATATTTTAATAGCTTCTAAGAAACTGGGGCTTTGTAATAAGAATTTCTTTTTTCGAATGTTTTGGATGAACTTTTGCTTAAGAACTGTTCTGGGTAAGGCCACAAACTTTCTTGGCATCTTTATCAAGTGAGGTAACTTTTTGTTTTCACTGTAAAGAACTACGGTAATGAAGTTCAATTCTGCTTGGGGTAGAATTCCTGGAGTAAGGAGCTGTGGCACCTTGTCAGAAGCATCACAGTCTCACTTTGCTATGCCATCTTGTCATCCACATGCATTTAAGTGCTTTCGGATAATTTTGTGACCCAGCTTATGGCTTTTCTCTTCTGAGTAGATTAATATTTGTGGAGAGTAACAAAACGGAAACTTAGAATTTTGTATTTAAATATACTTTAGTTAATATTTAGTGTACTTTCTAGCCCTAATGGGTTCCCTTTGGCATCAATTTCGAGACACTGCTTTTACTTAGTGTAGTACAAATTAGCAATATGGTTCAGTTGACTTAAAAATAACTTGTGCAAGACTGGATGAAGGCACCGAGTAAACTGCTTTAGACTTTGAGGCTAGCATGTACTGCTGTTTAATTCTGTGTTTTTCTCTACAGGTGGTCTGGATCAAAGGACATGGCCATAAGAGAATTGTGGTACTGAAAAATGATATGAAAAGTAAGCAATTTCAATTCTGAACCAATATCATAGTTTCCGTCTCTTTCTTTTTTAAGAGGTCACTTTAGCAAATGAACTTGCCTTTTTGTAGCTCGTTTTAGCTCACCTAGTTTTCCCCCTGCTGATCATGTGGATGATCATGGAAATCAACTTGCTGACCATAATGGACATATTATGGAGACCACAGGATCCACTTCATCAATGGAATTAAGTCTAGGAACACCTAGCAATGGTAATGCTAAGTTGATTTGTATAAGAAATTTATCATCTCTGGGGAAATAAGCAGAGTATGCAAAGCAGCATGGGGAAAGCTGTGTGAGTTAGATATAACTTCTGCAGAAATGTTTTTGGGTTTGAAAGCTGATTCTTTGATCATCTTAGTGTGTAGTTAGGCATGTGTCTTTTCAACAAAGGCATCTGTTCTCAGCTCTGTGTATAGTCACTGTAATATTTTTTCCTCTGGATTTTAGTGGAAACTTAAATCTGTATGGACAAAGCTAATAAGAAAAGATGGTCAGTAGTACCTTCTGGCAGGGTTGTCTCCTACCTTCTGCTAGAGCATAATGCTCTTTCTTGGGTAATCTTTGTGTTCATGTATTGGCAAATAATGACAGTCCTATTTGTATAGGTCTGTCTGCAAATAAAAGTAACTGGGAAATGTTGAGCTTGTAGTTCATCTTTTGCTGTGGTCTCCAATTCTTTTACTGCTGCTAGTTTGAAGAACTTGAGAAATGATTCTTGAGGTATTACCTAAGAAGTCTAGACTTACTCCATTTAGTAAGGGTATGTTACTTTATTTTGAAACTTAAATGCAAAAATTAAGTGTTAGTTGGCATGTAAATAACTGATACAATGTCAGTACATCTGCAGGGGAGTTGTCTGGGAAGTGGCCCTTCTGTTAAAGACTGTTCCTCACCTCTGTCTATTGGTAAAGTTTGGCAAATAACAGGTTTTACTCTAGGGGTATACCTGCTTGGGCAAGCACCAAGTTCAACAGAGTTTTGCTTTGTCTGCTGTATTGTAATTAGGTTGATTACATGCTTTTCATCCCAGTGAAGTAACTGAGGCTCGTATAGCTTGTAAATAAATCCTCAGAATCACATCTGAAGGCTTTGTATTTAACAGTGCTAAAATAACACCTTCATAGCTTACAGATGCTTTGAAAGATGTTCTCTTATTTTTGTAGTTTCTAATCAAACTGAGCAAGAACTTCTTTGCCTCACCAATACGTCTCCTGTTGACCTCTTGTGCGAGCCAGTTCCTTCCTGCCTACCATCCCCGCAACTGAGACCTGATCCAGTGGTTCTTGAGTCTGCTGACCTAATTCAGTTTGAGGAACGTCCTGTACCTCTCTCTGGTAAGAGTTTGCCTGTTGTGTCTAATGTAGTGATGATGACTCATGATCTCAAACAGAACATCAAACAGTTTAGAAAGTTCCATTAAAAACTATATTGCCCAATAGGATGTGTTGGAAATGCAGTTAGCTTCCATCAGATGTCTGAGTACTGACAGTACCCTACAGTGGCTCTTGAGGTGAATTTTATAGGTACCTTATCCCCCCACCATTAAAATTGCATTTTGTCAACCTGTAGCAGTCTTTTCACCAGAGTACTTTCATTGTGCTTTTTGAGCACTGACAGGCTTAATTTATGAGAATTAAGTTAAACCTTCTAAACAGTATAGCACAAAAAAAGCCAAAAGCAAACATGTCAGCTACAGAGGTGAATGTGACACATCTCTTGGCTTCAGATCAGGCTGACAAGCTTTTAAACACTTCATTTTTTTTATTACTGGAGAAGTATTATTTTTTCAAAAACAGAGCATTAATAGAGTTGTCTTGCTTATTTTAGAGATGATGATTTTAACAGAAGAAGAAAAACAAAAAATTGTTACTACAGCTCAAGAAAAATTGACCTCTGGTTCTGTGGTATCTAACACCATAGAGAATACTTCAGTGCCTCCCTGTCAGTCCTCTGAAACCCAACTAAACAAGGAAGCAATGGACAGCCCAGCCAAAAAGCAACACAAAAACAAGGTGAAATTGGCAGCAAACTTTTCACTTGCACCTGTAACCAAGCTTTAACTGTTTCTTTTAGTGTGAATGACAAATACCTATGGACTCTGCACAGAATAAAGCTATTTGCTAGCCCTTATGTATTTTAATGAAAGGCCTAGAATTAATTTGTATTTAAATGTGTTCTGTGAATATTTTGTTCCTTTTACACTGAACACAGCTATTAGCAGAGCAGAATTTTTTCTATTATTTTGAAAAAATCCAGTGTTCATTAAATTATTCTTAAATTTTACAGTTTTTCATAAATGTGTTCAGTAAAAGCAAAATATAAATTCAACTAAAATGGAGCAGATTTTATTTTCCTTAAGCCTCGTTGGTGGTGTAATCATACATGTAGCATATTATACTCTATATGCTGTTGCTTACTGGTATTGTTTCAGACAGTATTAATAAAATGCATGATCTGTCTTTCAAAAGCCTGTTGAGAAGTTTTAACGTGCTGACCTGAAGTGACGAGAGTGAGGGAGTTGATTGTACTCCAGAGGAGAAACTTGTTCTCTGCCCTTTCAGATGACTTGTGGCTGCATTGTAAATTCTTTTTGTGTGAAGATGTCTGTAGAAGATTATGTGGATTTTTGTAAAACTTGTTTTAAATGTTTTCTGTACCTTTCAGTTCCATTTAGGAGCTTTCTAGGACATTGATGTTTTAAGCTTCCCTTTTATGTTCAGTTCCAGTTTGGCATGGATTTGGTTAAGGAAAAAACTGTCTTGGTGTTATGAGTTTGAGATAGAGACACACACATTTTATTGTGTCTAGAAATGAAGTTAGGAAGATTCTGATAATTCTAAAATATGCATGTAATGCATAAATGACAGATAATGGAGCAGGTCTTATTAAAATGTTTTGTGATGGAAGATGTCGATGCTATTTCCACCTGTAAGGAAAGTTCTATCTACATGTGGAAATGCTAAGGTTGTTCTGCTTAACCTTGTTTTCTATTTTTAAGCATCTTTGGTAAATGGGAAGCTTATTCTTTGATGTGCTGTCTTTTAGCTGTGTCTGTTTTTATTCTAAAACTTACTCCTAGTGTTGGAAGCTTTTTTTTCATGTTGTGGTGTCTTGTGTTGGCTTTTGAAAGGGTCAGCCTTGGAAGAGAAGTTAAGTCAGTGGATGACCTCAACTCTAGTTAGCAGAAGCGTCCAGTGTATGAGACTTTATACCCATTCTGGGTAAACATGGCATTTACAATGGGTTGTATTTGCCAGGCAGCAAATAAATTGCTTGTACTGAAAGAACCTATACCAGAGGTTTTCCACTGGCCAACTGGATTTTTTAGGTGGATTCTATTGTAATAGGCAAGAGATGGAACATGGGCTCTATTTTCTCAGCCAGCAACAGGAAATGCCACTGAATAATGGCTATGGACAGAATTTTACTAGTCAGATTTTGTTATAAAATCTTTTAAATTTAGACTTTACCTGCAGTAAACATATAGCCATTGTGAATGCAGAGAAACACTTGGAAGTTTTTCTGAGCATTATGGCACAGTATCTGAGTCCTTAGTAAGCCTCTACAGACATCCTGTGATTTAGAATAAGCTTTCTTGAAATGCTTTTAATAAGTTTGAGAACATCTGCTTTCACCTTACCTTTGATAAGCTAACACTGATCACTTAGATCTTTGTTTCAGAAGAGCATGCATTGGAGAAAAGGCAAATCTGGAGTTCTATTTTCATAAGGTGCAGCTGCAAGTCATCTAGAGTACTGAAGAAAACCAGTTTTTGATGCTTTAGGGGAAAATATGGTATTTGTCAAAGTGAATGTGGTTATGCCATTTATGGAGGTCAGCATACCTTTTCTGGATTCATGTGTGATTCTGATGAAATTGCTGTTTGAAAGTAATAGAATAATACTTTTGAGAAGTTGTGTTTATAGTGTAACAAAATAGCTATTTGAATTGCAATATATTTTTTTATCCAAAGGGTTAAATGAATGATGTGACTTACAGATTTAAAAGCATTACAACCATGAAATTCTTTAATTTAACAATTAATGTACTATCTCAGATTCATGTCTGTTAAAAAAAAAAATGTCACTGAAGCCCTCAGTTTATGCACTATCTTTTCTTTGAAGTGGGAGGGAGAAGAAATTCTTTTCTTAGCTGTCTACTTTGTTTGGACACTTTCTTTTGTGGCTCAAGTGCTGTTTTGTGTGTTGGGACCAAACAGTTGTGTCAATAAAATTTTCAAGCAAGCATAACTCTTGTCGTTCTCTGAAGAAATGTAGGGTAAGAAAAAAAACTGTTCTAGAATCCTTAACTTGCTGTGTCACTCACTAAGCTGAATTATCCAGACAGAGCAGATAGGTAAATTTGGGGGTTTAATGAAGATGAAAATTCCATGAATCCATAACCTGCTACTCTGGAAAATGTTTTTTCAACTTTGTCAATTCTTTTATTGACAGATGCACTCAGCAGTTTCCTTCTGAAAACAAGCCATAAAGCTGTTGTACAAAGAGCAGTAAGAATTACTAATTACTCTAAAGAGAAAAATGGAGAAAAGTATAAATGGAACAGGTAGAAATAAGGTTCCCTTGATTTTAATCTCACTGTCAAATGTTAAAATATGTGATTAATGTCATATAAAGTCCTGCTGTGCAATGAAGTTAGCTGGTCACTCTTGGGGTGAAAGAGCTTTGTTTTTTAAGCTTGAAGATAGTAAATATCCAGGTGCTACTAGTTTGGCACAGAAACTACTTTGCAACTTCACTAGAGAGCTTTGAACTTCACTTCAGGGTCTTAATTAAACTACTGCAAGTAAACTGTTCTGTTATGTCATCTCAGGTTTATGTGCAAAAGTAAAGAGCTGGATGAGCTTACTCCTGATTGTTTTTATTCAGTGGTCTTACTGCATTCTCATTAATGGAACTGTCAAAGGGAGCAGGCTGCAATAAATGTCAGAGTGACCTGAGGTAAATAGTTGCTTGACCCTGTAGAATACTTGGTCAGTCCAAAGTGTTTAAGTAGTTACATGAAAACTAATCCAGCATTGCATAATTAGAGTATTAGATACCCCTTCCTAAGAGGAGGGGCAGGTAATTGGTAAAAGCTTTTTAAAGTGTAGGAAACAAATTGTAAAATCAGTACTCCAACTTTACTCTTTTGGTAGTTGTAAATGCTTTTAAGTATGTGAGTACAATGCCTCATGCTACCTGGTATGCAATTTAACTGCAAAAGGTGAGTCTGATTTTAATTGTTCTATTGTTATCTTGCTGTGGACATTCTCATTTCTTTCATTCTAATGTTAAGTCATTTGTTTAAGTCAATTAAAGTTATGATTAAAGTAAATTTTCTCAGGATATGATTCATTTTGTCTGCCTTAATGTAACAGGATGGTGTAGTTGCATGGTGAACTGTGGTTTAACTTACATTTCTATTAAAAAAAATAAACAACAAGACAGGCATAATGGAAGAGTTGCAAGTAGAGGGGGGTATAAGACAGCTGACATCTCACGTAAAATGTGGAATAATGCTGTTAGGAATTATGACGGAACATCACGCTGCTCCTTAGGCTTTGAAGTTCCTGAGTGGAGAAGCTGACAAAAGGGTTTTCCTTCAAACAAAGC
The DNA here is from genome assembly GCA_011075105.1 of Heteronetta atricapilla. Classification (NCBI taxonomy): domain Eukaryota; kingdom Metazoa; phylum Chordata; class Aves; order Anseriformes; family Anatidae; genus Heteronetta; species Heteronetta atricapilla. The sequence continues at coordinate 9,726,504 of CM021744.1, forward strand.
AAAACTTTCGGGTGTGAGAGAAGGAAAGCAATTTTATGTACAGCGCACTGAGGTTCTGGCCACAGACAAATGGCATTGTCTAGACAGTTCTAGGGCTTTGGTGAGGGGTGGGGGCATGGGAACCAAGTTACATGGCCTTGCTTTGGTAGCCATTTACAGAAAGGTGAATGAAGACTGAGTAGCATCAGTGAAACCTGCTTATACCTGCTTATCAGTCTGGGGGAATAATGCTGTGGGTTTCCTTTTAATCTTGCCCCTTCATTTTTTAATTTTTCTACTTGAAATACATTGTCTTTGTAGCTTAACTCTCTGCAATTTGAATACTTCATTCTACTTCATTCCTTTTATCTTTTTTCTAAGAGTTCAGCCTTTAAGTGACTTATTCATAGCTTAATCTAGATACCTGTTCAGTATTTCTGCCTGAAGGAAGGTGCTGATGTCCTTTGAAGTCAATATTTTTGATGGTAAAACATATAATGTGGTGTCTTATTGTGGATGTGTGCTCTGGAACAATTGAGATCCATAGAGATTCTTCTGATGCTCTTGCACAGTTTAGCTGGTATTTGTTCAGAGGATGAAGTGATAAAATGTCTCTACCCTTCCAGCGTGTATTACTTTCAAAGTAGTGTTCCTCCCTGTATGGACTGGTTTCATGTTTTACATCATATAGATAGAGGAAATTTAAAAAAAAAAAAACAAAACTGACTAACAAATAACTATTAAAAAGCTTTTGTAGCTGTGTATGCTACAGGGAGCAGATAGTAATCCTGTGATGTAAATACAGTAAATAGAGAATGCCACTTGATAATAAACTTCAAGATAAGTTGCCACTTCATTGATAAGATGCCACTTCAATATATTATTTCTGAGCCCTCTTTTGTAGAGTAAGAAATGCTTCTATAACAAAACACTTAAGGCCTTTTTTAGATGTTCTATTAGTCCTGCTGTATTCTTAGCTCCCTTCTATCTAGAATACTCATCTAAGGAAAAAATTGTTTTTCTGTTGGTTAATTGCCACTAACAATGTTGCATTTATTTTCCCCAAGCATTTATGCAGTTTGTCTTCAAGCAGTCACAAGCCTGACAGAAGCAGCCTGACAGTGGTGGTTGTACTTAGAGGGAGAACTGTTTGAAGTGCAGATTGTGTGTTTGAAGATCTCCTAAATTTAAGCTCAAGCATTAGGATAGGATTCTCAACTGAGGACAGAAGGTTGATGCCAACACACTTGGGATAAAGAGGTGCTTATTCAGTGACACCTAGCACCTTACTGGATTTCAGGTAAGTAATTTACCTGAAGAGCAAGATAAACAGCTAACGTTTGAAGGAAATTCAGAAAAAAGCAATGAAGTTACACAGGAACAATTCACATGATAGCTGTGTAACTAGGAATTTCTCATATATTTTGTTATTTTTTAAAGTGCAGAGAGGGGAATGTGAGGGTGGAATAGGACAACTATGTGCAAATTTCCAGGATGCTCTTGCCAAGTTAGTATGAAATAATCATAAATGGATTGGGAGGAAGAGATAAAATTTTCAGGAAGCTTTCCTAAGCTTATTACCATTATATTGAAGGATCCATATACTGCAGGACTTCCAGGGTATCCTGGACTTTATTCAAAGCATTGGTAATGTCTCTAAAAAGCATAGCAAGATAGCAAATACGGAAGATCCTTACCCTCATTAAGGTAGTTTGCTGCCTGAAAAGTTGAGTGAGGTGTTCCTGTACCACAGGACTTTCTACTCTTACGGGTTGTGTAGTATGGACAAAGTATAAAAACAGCTGGTTTGTGTTTCTGGTCCTTATATTTTGTGTTATCAGCGACTGTTCAGTCCTTAGACAAATGATAGCAATTCTAGAGTGCTTGTCTTGCTCATTAGGACACATGTGTTGAAATGAGGACCCTTTGGAAATGAACTCTAATTCTTTGAGCTGGACAGTCCTCAAGCACAAGCCTTCAAAAATTTCCTTTAAAATATATTAGTACCAGGTGGGGTTTTGGAGTGACTCTAACCTAACCTTTCATGCTTCTTCAGGAGGCTGTAGAACTGCCTTTGCTAGCTCAAAAGCAATGTAATTTGTGAACTGTGATCTTGTGCCAGAAGTAAGTTTGTAGTAATTGAGGGAGAAGGAAGGTGAGAAATAGGAGCTGTTGCAGACACTTTGAGCTGATGCTTGTTCATTTTACCTTGAGCTTCAGAACATGTATTAACTGCTGTATACTACTCCAGTTAGTTTATGGTACATCCAGTAATGCTGTGCTGATTTCTTCCATCATTATTCAGTGATACCAGTGTATAGGATATGTTAAAGCCTCAGGCATTGCAGTAGCTTAGAACAGTGCTTTGGGAGCCATGCACTCATAAGTCAAGCTGTGGGTCCAAAAGTGTCAAGTCAGCCTCTTAGTTACTGGATTCAAAAGCTGTAGAAAAGGAATTTTGCCAGAACACCTATTTTGCATGATGAAATCTGTTGGTAAAATATATGTGTGTATATATATATATCTGTGGATGGGATGAGATAATTGCTTCATGAGAACTTCAGGATTAGCTGCAGTCATCTCTGCTGGTTTTGAGCTTTCTTAAACTACAATTTACCTGAAGAAGAACTTTTGGAAGAAGCCCACAGAACAACTTGATACTCTTTTGGTTTTTGGCTGGTATTTAGTAATGAGTCTGTGGTTGTTTTTTTACTGTAAGAGACTCCTTAGATATACTTATTGAAAATCTGAACTCAGTTTCTTTAAATTCTTTTCTAATAAAATATATGCATGGCAAAATATTTTCTGATAACTCCTTGCTGGTGAGTTTAACTTTTCAGAGTCTCTATTCATTCTCAGCTGAAACTGATTTTTACCAACTGTAAAAAGTCTGAAATCACCTGCTTTTTTCAGCAGTTAAACTCTGGCTATTCATTAGCTGCCTCTGTTGTCACTTGCATTTCAGAGCCAGGAACAAGGTCTCTGGGGCTATGATTCTACATCTTGTGTAGAATGAGCTCAAACTCCTTATTTTCCATCATGCTGAAATCTATTACTTCAATGTTTCAGTTCTAAGTGGCATGATTTGAGATGAAGCTGAACAGAGTATTGGAAAAACTGCTCTCCTTAACCATCTGCTTAGTGGCAAGTGAAAGGCAAGTAAGTGAAAGCATACTCTTATGCCTGTGTAGGAGGACAAAGTGTGACAAAGACTGACTCACACAGGAACTTATGATCACTAGCTGCAAAAATGAAGGCATGCCCAAGTACATTTTGCAGCCCTGCATTTCAGTATGCAGTCAAATAGGACTTAATACTGGTCTCTGGGGCAAAAAAGTAAAATATTTTAGGGGGTTGTATTCCTAAAAGCACTTGTTAACTCATTAAGTGTCTTGGACAACAAGACAGTAACTGTCACCAGTGTACCATCAGGCAGAGTCTGGATGATGCCATCACTTTCCTGTGTTGCTGATTTTGAACTTATTTCTTGGTTGGGCTACAGGGTTATGTTAGAGCTTTCTGTTGAGTTAAATTATTTGGGTAGAGGTGGGGAGGGATACTCATTTTCCACACACCTTGTTCAGACAATGTAAAACTACTGCTGTTAAGTGTTAGTTACCCAAAAACTCTTTCAATACAAACTTTGGTAATACAAATTTTGATGTCACTGCATGCTGGCCTCCTGCAGCAGGATGCTTGGGGTAATAAGAGCAAAGATGCACTTGATTGCATCTCATCCCCTCTATCTGGTCACGTAGACTCTGCTCTCTAGGACTGCTCAGAGCCCTACAGCATGAGGAACATCTGTAAAACACCACTCCATGGAAACCAGGCAGTGCTGAATTTCCTTACTGCTGTTAAGCCACCATGGCTTGGCAACATTTTTATCCAGGACCTGAAGATGGCCAGCAGTGCCAGGATTTTGCTTTCAGGCTGAATCAGATCAGTCCTGCTATTAACTCAAAAGTCTTGCTGGAATGGTATTTGAGTATGTCAAGACCTTTATCTTCCCTAGGGCTAGGAAGGGTCTTCTGCTCTGGGCTGTAGTGAGGTTTCAGTGTCCTCTAGGAGAGTCGCAAGATTGGCTATTGCTTTCCCCCCCTCCACCCTGGGGCTCCAACTGGGGAATTTTCTTTTGCAGAGATAAAATACTAATTTTTTAGTGGCAGCATTAACTTAGATGATTCTTTCTTGCAGAATACTAATCCTCCTCTTGTAAAGTATAGCTGCACAATAAATGCATCCCACTATTCCATAACCTCTTCAATAACAAGGAAAAAACACATGCCTAGTGTAACACAGCAGCTTACTTTATTTGGAAATATGTTTAATTTTGCTGAAGAGATTCAGTAGGCCTAGGGGAAGGTGCAAGAGCCATTTGCTGGTAGAATTGGTCTTCAGTATAAAGAGCACTGCTTACTACAGAAAAGTGTCAAATCCACCTCAAACTTTATTCTGTCTCTGCTGCCTTGCCTTTTTTGGGTGGATGAACAGCCACAGCTTTCTCCAGAAGAGGATTTCAGATGCTTCAGTGAACCACCCTCCCTCTTTGCAGACAGTAACAGACATCTGAGAATTGGCTCCAAAATGATGGCAGATGGTCATTGTAGCCTCCTAACCTTCCTTGTTGGAGATCTGCTGATTGAAAATAGGAGGGAAAATACGAGGGGATGCATACTGTACTGTGTTCATAGGGTCACGGAAGCTATGGAGACTGTTCTTGCAAATACTGTTTCAGGCTGAATTTTCTTTTTTAACCCAAGGACTGAGATGTTCATGCACTTAATTAACATAGTTCAAAATACAGAGCTTAATTTGTTTAGTTACAGCTGTTGAAATAAACTATTAGGGCTTTGCTGTGTTTTGGGTGGACAACCCTGTAAGCCAGTGTGACCACAGTTGATAATCAGACCTCAGTCTTTAAAAAATAAATAAAACAAACATTTTATTGCTAAGCAATATCACTAATTCCACTTCCAAAGAAACTATGGGTGCACTGCAGACAAGTAAAAACAGAACTAAGGCATTAGCTAATTAAAAACAAAATAAATGCACATAAAGAAAACCTTTCAGCCAAGCTTCTGGAAATAAAGTTCACTCTCATTAATACTGCTGTAGATCAAATCCCTCTGGGGCACTGGCTAGCAATGCTAACTGCCTCTGAATATTCCTTCTATCTTTGCTGTGCTTTCTCTTCATCGTAATTAGAGAGGAGCTCTGTAGCCTAGTTGTGAGTCCTGAATCCTAGAGAAGTTTAGCTCAATCTTTAATACAGACCTCCATTCCTCTGATCTTATTTTCCTTCCCAAGGTACTGTAGGCAGTTGTGGCACACACAGGAATTAGCCCAGACATCAGCACATTTAACACCATAATGTGCCTACATCACCTCTGCTCTTCAAACAGCTATCTGAATAAGTCCTTCAGGCTCCTTCCCATACTGCTATTTGCAGTGCTTGGTTGTTACAGCTGACCCTCCAATAGGCTTTAAGCTAGCTGCTTCACTACAGGTTGCTTTTTCTAACTTCCCTTTGCATTTTGTTAATGATATCAAATGCCTGTACCTTAAAGACATCAGGAATTATCAGTATCTTAGTTGGGCACCAGCAAAGTCAAGAGGCTGTTGAATTTTCTGGAAGTCAGTGGGCATTCCTTTCCCTTCTGTCTATTTTGTCTTAAAGGCTAGGCAGTCCCCCTCCCACAATTCTCCTAATGTATGCAGGTACTATACAGAGCAGATGTTAACAGCGACAGAGCTTAATGTGATGTATATCCATAAGGTTGTCTAACTATATATGACTGCTCAGCCTGGGATATGTTTTCTTTCTGCATCTTTGTTCAAAGTATTTCAGGTGCTTCATGTCTTAGTGGAAACCTTTGTAGTTTTTCCTCCTTGATCCTTAAATCTTAAGGAAATTGTGGTGACAAATCACTTGTCTCATGTGAGTCTGCAGTACTGAAACATGATTCTGGAAATGCAGATGTTCTTCGCTAAACCAGTCCAATACTAGAGATGTGGTTATTTGTACAAGAATAGTCCAATTTACTTTATAGTGTCTATCTCCTTGAACCTTAGTAAGGTACTTTCTCTCTAAGAATATCACTCCCTGTCCTTTTTGGGTAGCTCTGCTGTTAATGTTAATCTCCTTTCCTATAAGGTGGTTCCTTTGTATACAAATGCACATTTCACTTAGCTGGCTTTGCAAAATGGAAGTTCCTCTTCACAACCTTTTTATTTTAGGAACTTTTTGCTATTTGTTTGTTACTTCTAAGCCTGAGATTGTTTTTACTTTTCACATTAGATCATGTACATTTATTTTACTATTTATATCTATCACAATACATTTATATGGAATACTGTCACACATACCAGCTACTGACAGCTAATATAAAGATATTAGATTCCACAAAATTTAATCTGCATAGAGACCAGAAATGCATTAAATGGTGAAACGCAGGTAAGTCTGATTTCCCTTAATTTTAAACCCATTTTGTGTAGAATGTGGTATACCTGCCACAGATACCTACTTCTCTATTTTTGATTGTCTTGTGGTCAATTTGTCTTGGGTAGCTCATGTCTTCCAATGCTCAATAGCTTACATTTCTCATGGTCATTAGAGATGTGGTTAATAGTAGTTTTTAAGCACTAACTATTAGTTAAATTTTGTTTGTGTTCATGTCTTTAACTCTTCTCCCAGCAACCTACCACTGGTAGGTGATCTCATACTGCATGTAACTTAGTGAACAAAACTTGGCGTGATTACCCCTCTGACTCCATGTGAGGTGGAGATCTGTGAGATAAATATGATAGAGCTTTGGACTAATCATTCACTTGCAGATTACTGTATCTGTGCCTGCCAGAACTTTACCAGATATTTATTTTCCCTGGTGCAAGCAATGTTTGACTTGATTCAGAAATCATATGATATGTAAAACCTGTATCTGCTTGTAGTGTCCTTGTCATTGATACTTAGTGTTGAGGAAGCGAAGTGAAACTCAACAGCAAAGTATTTAAACATCCCACTAGCTTGATAAGTATTTTGTATGCAACATCAGTTATGCTAGTATTGCTTCAGCTATCAATTGCACTACATAGAGCATTACTATTTGTGGCTTTCATTTTGAAAAGTCGCCAAATGTTAATATTCCAGTAAATGTTTGAGTACAGTTTGTCAGGGGGAAGTATACAGAAAATTCTTGAAGTGATGACCCATTAAAATTGCTTTTTTAGCACATTACTTGATGAAATATATCCTCTTTCACTTTTATCACTGGGATATCTTTGTTAACTCTATTACAGATCTTTTCTGGTCACTGGACAGCCACTATATGGATTTCTTTTGTTTTTTTTAGGCATGCGTGTTGAGTGATCCATGCAACAGTGAAGAACCTGCCATTGTACATTCCATGTATTACTGTTGTACCACAGTTGCTCTTGATTCAGTTTAGCAGGATGCTGTTAATCCCTTCACCCTACAGTTTATTTCAATGAAAACACTTGAAAAGACGACAAATATGGTAGAGAGCCCAGAGCTACATGATGCTGCACTGTGTGGCTCCACAGCAATCTTTAATAATAGCCAATCCTGCCTTGGCAATGGTGGGCTTGCTTGGAGGAGGTTCTGCCTTCTTTTCTGCTGGGCTGCCTGCAATGTTCAAAAAGAGCATACCATTAAAACCAAGAGTTGGTCAAGCTATTTTTTTGTACTTCTGGCTTAAAGGAGATAAACTCCCCCTCCCTGAACCTTTTTATTTCAATTATATATCTTGAACAGTTTGGTAGAAACCAAGCTGCTCTGTGGATTCAGACTGCTCAAGATGACTTATCCTTTCAGAGTTTAAAGAATCTAGACATTTAAGGGTAAGTTTCTTGCATCTTGCTCAATTCGTGTGTCCCTCTTCACAGCCACAGGGTCAGATAACTGTGCACTTAGTCACATGGTCTGAACTTTTGGGTAGACCTGTGCGGTGTCAAGAGTTGGACTTGATGATCCTTAAGGGTCCCTTCCAACTCAGGATATTCTATGATTCTATGATTCTATAACAAATCCATCTGCAGAAAGTCACTGTGTTGAACCTCACCAGCTACAAAACTGAAGAAGAACATTGCTAAAACTTATTCTCTCAGACTTGGATGTCCAAACTGGGACAGCAAGAAAAAGGCAGACATGTATTTAAAACAAAAAGCAATTTTAAAGTGGCCAAAGGTGATTTGGATTCAGGGTTAAGGGGTAATTGGGCATTTAAATTCTAAGTGGCTGTAGTCTATCTTTTGGCAGTGGTTGGCTCAGCATGGCCCTTTGAAAATGCATTTCTTTCATCTACTTGTCTGGAGTTTTTCCTGTTAATTGTTTTTCTTAATATTTGGAAACTCACTGGTAGGAGACTGTGTTGCTTTGTCCAAGGGTTTTAACTTGGTCCGTAGGAATTCAGCCATCTCCTTGTCTTCCTCTTTCTCTCTGGTGGAGGGAAAAAATAATCTGTTAGAGAAATAACAATGTTTTCTCTGCAAACTGAACAGTAAAATGATACCGATTTAACACTTCAGTGAAAGACTTCATCAAGAGTTTTAAAGAAAAGCATCGGGCTTTACTGCACATATAAATTGACACTAATGTATTCACAGCTGCATAGTGCACAGCTATACATTTTCAGTAGCCTGCGATTAGCCTTCTGTTATTCTCTGGCTGCTGCTGAAGTTGTTGCAATTTGCACAGTGAACTAGCAATTGAGAGCTCGGTATTACATTAGTAGCTCAGGCTTTTGTCAGCTGCTGCCTTTGGCCAGCCTCTCTTTGATCAACTGCTAGACTCTGGAAAACACTCTTCTCTCCTGTCCTTTGCCTGTTTAGAATTTAAACGCATTGGAATTGATATTGTCATTTAGGATAAATGGTTTGATGGAGCCTTGAAACATTACTGTTGAAGAAAGATGGGCAGTAATAGACAAAACCCTATTTCCACAGTGTTAGAATTCAGTGCAACAGCTGGAAATCAGCTGTCTAGGAAACCAGAGGTTTCTCATTATGCAACTTTGAGCTAAAATACTGAGATTCTGAACTTATACTTTAGGTTAGGTAGACCTGTAGCAATTGCATTCTCATCTTTCCAGACAATGGCATGTCAAGAATAGTGATAATAAATGACTGAAGTATTCATTTTTATTTAAAAACAAAACAAAACAGATTGTTCATGTCTACAAATATGCCCCTTGCAGAATTCTATTTCACATCTACTACTTGTGCCAAGAAGATTCTTGGGCAGCAGCAGAAATCCTTCCCTTTGTAATAGTAAATGCCCAGTCACCCTCTGGGAAAGAAAGAGACCAAATCCCTCTGCCATCATTAGATAATGACTGAGCTATTTATGGGATAAAGAGCAACAGAAATGCAGTAATCTACTTTTATTTCTTTCTGTGGAACCAGGTAGAGGCTTCTAACTTGTCTTTAAAGGACCAATTCTCTCCCATTAATGTAAATGTTGGCAGTCACTCCAGCGTAGAATTAAGACTCATGAAATGTTGGGAATAAATTTGGTTGCCTTTAGTTCTTACCGTAATCTCTCTACCTCTGCATCATCTACAAGAAAATCTCTTTTTTGTACCAGTCTATGGATCTTCTGAATCAGCTCATCTTCTCTTTGTTTCTCCATCTTTGTTTTTTCTTTTTCTGGTTAAAAACAGAGGAGGGAAAACAAACAAACAAAAGACTTCAGATTCCAGGGGGCTGGACAGGAGAAACTGCAGATGTCTAAGAATGATTTGCTGATGGAAGTCTTGCTGATGGCAGATTTGAGTCACCAAAATCCAGCAAATTCTGTCTGCTTTCTCTTTTTTCTCTTCTACTTGTTTTCTGCTGCCTAATCAGTTTAACAGTCTGTAGATTTTCTGAGAGGTTTGTCAAGACTATTTTTAACACTAAGTTACTCTGCAAGACACTACTTTGCTATCCTAACTTTTTAAAAGCATTCAGGTATTTAAAAAAGTTCAATCATTAAAATCCACAATACAAAATCCCCTTGACTGTACAGAAAATGAGACCATGCCAAAAGAAACCATTTCTTTCCATTTTATAACAGCTCTGGTTGTTGGCTGCAAGAGTTTTTCAAGCCTATTAAGGCAGGTGAGCTGCAAATTCAGAAGTAATAGCATCAATTAATTGTATAATGTGGAAAAATAAAGCGAGGTGTTTTGTGCTTCAAAAGTCTGAGTAATTAATATGTCCTTGTTAATTAGACAGTCTGTAGTGACTAGGTTGTCTATAAACAATGATTTTAGTGACACGAAAGATAGGACTGTCACAAGCTAAAATAATCATAAATGCTAGGGATTACACACTTATAGTTCAAGGTTATAAAGCCACATGTAGTTAAGACAGACAGCTTCAAACCTAGTAAGCAGGGCAGAGATGAGCAAAACAGAGGCAAATCCCAGCCCACATTTCCTCAGTAAGTTCAAAATTTTGACTAGTTGAGAAGACACTTACGCATTAAATCAAGGATTTTGGTTTTGAGGATTAAAACTGTATTTAGAGAACCATAAAATTAATTTAAGAATTTTGAGACGGGCAAGCTCCTACATCCTGATGGATCTGAGCAGTATATGTTGTGTCTGCTGGTTGAACATTTAAGTTCAATAATTTGAAACAGCTAAATAAATCGGACATTTGAAAATGATTGCTTATTACAGATTAATTCTGGATCATGGGTTTTCATACTTCCTACTGGGAATTTCTGCAGTAAATCCACTCCTTAGTAATTGAGACAAAAGCACCTTAAATGTAATATTTGAGACATTGGAATTCTGTAAGTCTCAGCCTAGAAGTCGTATTCCTTGAGAATTTCAGATTATGGTCTGCTAGTTGCAGAGTAAATGATTCAGCAGGCAGCTTTGCTTTGTCAGAAGGATTTTCTGTGTTCTATAAACAGTGCAGGAATGTGGTTATTGACTTCTACAAAGACGTTAAGACTTCTGCATTTTAACCTATGGAAAGAGTTCATGGTTGTGAGTAATGCTAAATCTGCATCCGGGAATACTTAAAAACGCTTAGCTTTGCTTTGCCTCTTAAGCTTATGGAACATGGAATCTTCTCTGCCTGCTACTGACAGTAGGAGCTAACTTCTGTTTTTTTTAATCCTTTCCTGGATCTTCCATCCCATTCTTCAGGATACTGACTGCCAAATGATAAATGTATGCATGTTAAATTGTGGCATAGTACTGTAGATGCTGTGTTCTAAAAGTCTGATCCTGTGATGACTGCAATCCATGCCCACTGAAACCAAAGAGTAGGGATCTGTTCATCAGCCGGAGAATTCTGATCTGGATGTTGTTATGAGTGAACACATTTCTGTGAAGTGTTTTTCTATGTTAGGCACATACTACGTAAGCACTTAGTTTTGTGTGAATGCCAGCGATGCCTTTGTTAAGGTAAAAGTAGTCTTACTGTGTCTGCCAAAAGGTGGTGCTGCTGGAACTGTGCATACTTAAATTCTGAAGTTTTGCTGAGATTTGCAAAGTGCTAAGGAGAAATTGCTGTCTGATCTCTGCTTAAGCATTGGACTAGAAAGTAATTTTGAAAAATTTACAAAACAAAAACAAAAATGTGATTAACCCTAGCTGTGAGACAAATGTGAACTTCTGTATTTCATGAGTGACCTGCTCTCTTCTTTCTGGGGAGAAAGGTTTTTAAAGTTGCACAACAGAATATGGGAGGAAAAATAAGGATAACCAAAGGAGCATCAAAACCTGTCCTTAGTAGCTGGGCTGTAGTAACTTATTTGTGAAAGGTGCTAGTGCCAGGTAATAACATCTAATGTAGATAGCCTACTGAGTGTTTTGCAGGATCTGTTTCTAATTTTTCTGGAATGGAGTAGGGCTGTTATGAATGATCTAAAACAGCAAAGATGTAGTAAAGTAAAATTCCTCATTGATTTCAGCTGAAGTTTGGATTTAAGAATTGCAAACCTGCATACAACTGTCACTCCTTAGAGCAGTGAGTTTCCAGCAAAATGCAAAGCACGCCTTTTATCTCTTGCTTTTTGTGGAAGGCTTTCTTCTAAACGGTAGCTGTAACTGCAGCTGTGACAGTAAATTAGTGTATCTAGGAATAAACAACCTCATTCACCATGATGGTTTTAAATCCTTCTCCATTCTCCCTTTCATCTCAGGTATCTCAGCGTTCTGTCTTTTCTACTTGACAATCTCTATGCCAGTTGGCTCCCTTGATATTCCCGAGGGAGTGTAAGAGGGAGGGAATATGTACCTTGTCTGAGTGATAGTTGTGGGTTTGCTGTCAAGGGAGCAGTGAAGGACAGCATGAAAAGAAATTCAGAGACCAGGAGAATAAAGAGGGGAAGGAAGTAAAATGGGAATAAAACATAAGGACTGGAGGAAATAAGTGAAGACAGGAGATATGAAACTCAACCTTGGGGGGAGGTTTCTGACTGTGTTAGTAGCAGAGGTATGCTTCTGACACCGGCCCCGCCTCTGCATCACCCAAGCATTATCCTAAAATTGAGCTGGAAACAGCCTTTACCTGGGATTGCTACCAAACTCTGCAGCTCTTTCTTAAGGTTCATAATGTCTTTGCACAGCTGGATGTCATCCATCCTGCAGAAACAGAAAAGGCACAGTCAGAGACACCCTAACAGTTGGCAAAAGCTGTGCCATTCTGTATATACTTAATAGCTGTAGAGAAGACAGGTATGCCATGCTGCCCATACTGCAGCAACAGCTTTCACTGGGAAAAGAGCAGTGGTGAGAATACCAGGGAGCCTGGGAAGGGTGGCAGAAGCTGATCCGTTATTTGGCACAGCCAAGACAAGTTTACCTTGCACTACCACCTTCTTTTGTGACCTCACTAATGATTTAGCCTTAACACAAAATCTGGAAGCTGTCGTTAATTAGGCATGTAACTTTTCTGAGGTCTTGTGCCTTGGGTGAATGTCTTCCATGGCTGATGTATTTCAAACCTTTGGTGGGTGCAGAAAATCCATTAATGCTAAGACAGAAGATAATTAAAAATAAATCTGTAACATTAGCAGAAACTGATGCACACATTCAATTCTTATTGAAACTGCTACCTGTCCTGGGGGCTGCAGTACTAAAATACTCCCCTGTAAGTTTGCAAATGTCAATGTTAGCTTTCTGGCAAATGTATTTTAGTGCCTCTGTCACAATGACAGCCACAGCTCAGGTGTTGCCTCTGAAGGCTGCATCACAGGCTTCCATTTTGAAACCACCCCATAAAGAGCACAAAACCCAGCCCCATTGATTAATTTTACGTTCTTCAACTCAGATGTCACCAATGCTGTCCCTGTCCTTGGATCTGTTAGTCCTTGTTGCATAATCCTGTGCCTGAATTGGTTGTTTAAGCACCCGAAGGTAACTAGTGCTGTCAGAGCCTGGGTTGTCACAGTGATGTTTCAGGATAGGAAACCCGAGAGATTAGGCATGTGTGTGAGAGCGAGCAAGCGTACAATGGATAATGCAGTCAAATTATAGAATTAAGTGAAGAGTGGAAAAAGTAGGTGTTTTTGGCACAAATAAGACTTTAATCACAATCCAAGAGCTTTTATTCTCCCTGCCGCCTCTGCATGCAACGCGGGTCTCTGCAGGGAGCTGTCCCTCAGCTGCTTTGCTCATGTTATTAAAGCATGTTGATCCTTTCATTATTTGCTGTTTTGGTTAACTCCATCTTGCCTGTTCCCCTACTTCTTTTGTTCCGTGCCAGCCATTTCTGTTATCTTTTTACTTCTTTCTTCCCCAAATGTGATAGTGAAGTACCTCTCATAATGTTCTTCACTGCTAACCTCTCCTTGTTTAGGAACTACTGTCACCCCAGCTGAGGGCCTGCTCTCCTGCTGTTCATCTGGCTTTCAAGGGGGCGACCAGCAGGCCAACCTCAGGGCTCCCCCAGGCTGGCTGCCATCCGTCCATTCAGCACACCGGCGGGCAGAGACCTTCACACGGTGACTTTTCTGACTTGGCCTCCCCGTGTTATTCACGCTGATCACAAGCAAAGCTCTTTTTACTCTTGAGACCCATTATGTTAAATGGTACTAAAGTTACTTTTATCAATTAACAATCTTAAGCACCATTCCCGCAGGAGAATCAATATTCAAAATGTGCTGGGATGTGTATTCAAACGGTATCTAGGGGCAGACCCTCAACTAGTGAAGAGAGCAGTGAGTTTCTACAACAGATCTCCATGATGTATGAAGAGAGAGCATTCTTTTTTTCTGCGTGAGGTAGATTGGGCTTCATCCTGGGGTGATCTGAAAGATACTAACTAAAATACTTCACTTTAAATTTTCAGGAATTTAAATTATCAGTGCCAGTATGTTCCAAATGAGCAAGATGACCTATATCTGGTAGTCCCTACAGCCCCTATACTCAGTATTACCCACTGGAGAGAAGGTACTGTGCTTTTTCCCCAGCTGCAGGTGCAATTGCCCCTATTATTTTGTTTTTACCTGACTTCAGAGCATATAGCTTGCACTCTCCATATTTATTCTTTACACTTCTTTTTCCTGACACCCAAACTTTTTCTAACCCCCGGAAGAGAAATGAAGATGTAGCCAAGCACTTGAAGGCTCTAACAGCTCTGTGACAATCTGAATTCCAAGTCACGCACCAGGTGCCTACTCTAGAGTCCGAGCTCTGTAGGCCAGTTTGTTATGATGATGAACAAAGATTAAACTGGCCATCTGTACCAATCCCTTAGGCACATGGAACATCTTTCCTCCCATCTGTGTCAAATAGCCTTTGCTTCTCATCCAATCCATGGTGCTGACTGCGGGCGGGGGGAAGATACGGTTAAATGAGTAAAGAAGGGTTCTGGGATATATTCATAGAAACCATGTGAAAGCTTCATCCATCTGACTTAGTGAAAGCAGGAGGTATAGTTGCTTATAATTATAAAAAAAGAAATTACATATCTGCTAGCAGTTAATACTGAACACAGGGCAACAGTTGCTGTCCTGGGCAAGGGTCACCTCATTGCTCTCAAGGAAAAGAGAAAAGAGGAAAAACTCATGGAAAAGAAAGCCCTCGGAAGGTCATTTAATCTAAAGCATTACAATGGACCTCCCTCTCTTTCCTCCCATGTTCTCTGGTTCTTGGATGTGAGCAGTTACAGAAAGCTAAATAAAGAGAAGTTACTGCTGCTTCTGGGGGGAGAAAAAGGCAAATTCCAGTTCATTTGAAAAATGGATAGTCAGCAAGACTGACAGCATATTTGTAGTACTGTCAGAGCTCTTAAGGAAGTAAAAAAGAGGTTTGGGGAATAAGAGTACAAGAATATGCATAGTAGAGAAAATAAAACTTCTTCGGGTCTCAACCTTCTACAGAGAAGCTGGAGAAATATGGTGAGACTAATTCTGTAGCACTTCTGTCCCATGTTCTAAGTCAAATCTGTCACATTGTAGGAGGGAAAGCTACACAGACTATTGTCCAGCTTATTTAAGAGCACTGTTATGCTTTCTGTGCACCTGCAGCACACTCAGGTGGTTGTTCTGTGCTGGATGCAATAGGATCCGTATAGATAGAGCATGGCATGGGGTACTGAAATAACATCCTCCAGGCCTATTTAAGCAATCTGCAAAGCTGTTCAAGAAATATGCATAAAATTTGCAATATAAATACAACGTTTGCTGAACTCTCAGTCCTCTGGAATAGACAACACATCATTTCCAGTCCCTGCAAAACCATTTTTGATGTTGTAGAAAAACCATCAGTAAACCAAACAGCAGTTACAGTATGTCAGTTCCCCCCAAAGCTAAGCTTTAAACATCTGCCCAGCAATCTTAAACACATGAGTTATGAGGATGATAAAACATTTCTCTTATTAAGAGCCCAAATCCATTCCTCAAGTCGTTGCAATAGTATTGGAGTAGGGCTAAATTCTCAGTGTGTTTTCATGTATTCCTGATACACCATCTGATTTTTTCCTTTTCTAATTCTTGATGGCTTACTGCAAGGAACCTTCTGTATGCCTGGCGGTATCACAGAAGCATGCATTATTCTTTTTCCTCTTAGTATTTCAAGCTGTATTATTAAAACCTAAAAGCAGACTCTCTGTCCAAAACCAAAAAAGATAAAAACTCATAATGAATAAACAGTGCAAGCAAAAGATTTTCTAAACATGTCACAAAATGACAGGAAAATAAGTGGGTCGGAAGAGCCTGCAATATTCAGGCATGGTGACTCAGCCCTAATGCATGTTTCTTTGGTCCAGTTTCCAGGAGCAGAATGCTCCAAGTGCTGTCACTGCCACAGGAACCCCAGGTGAGGTGCCAGCGTGAGTCACCTCTGCCAGGCACCATCTGGGCTGAGGGGGAGCAGAGCAAGAAAACAGAAAGAGGAGACCTCCCGTTCAGCTGTGCCCTGACAGGTCTCAAAGGCTAAGGAAGGTAACAGCAAGCAGGGACGGATTAAAAAAGAAATGTTCTGTACTGGACATGGAAGGAGCATTTTGTTTTGTTTCAATAGAAATTGTTCCAGGACAGCTAAATTATTCTTTTTTATTCCAGCTGGGGAAGAAAATCTGACTCCCTAGTATAAAACTCAGGTACCATCTACAGCTATGCTTTCTTCAAGAAGAAAAGCAAAAATGATAGTAAAAAGCAATAGGAAAACCACTAAATGCTCACCATAATGGTCAGCCAGAAAGAAAAAGGTGGCCAACCAGTCTGTCAAATGCTTAAAATTTGTAAGAGCTATTAATAACAGCTGCAAAAGCATCAAATATATTTTCCATTGATTTTAGAAGCAAAGCAGTTCAGCTTGTCTACCTTTGCTGAATGACTTTCGAAGATAGAAAAAGATCTGTACTCCCTCTGGCATGTCTTGGGAAGTGTGTGGGGGGGTGTGGGGGGGTGAGATTATGTTTTCTGTTATTGCATTAAAGTGCTTGAAGATAAAAAAAAAAAGGTAGAGTGGCTTTTGTTGATTTCTTGCCCTCTCTTTCAAGAGGGTTTGCAGGCACTTAGATTATTTTTAGTTCTGTTTTAATGTATCCCTGTCCCAGAAGGAAAATGCTAACAGAGTTCTTGAAGACTTTGATAGCAAGAGATGGCCCAAGAATCAGCTGTCATGCCAAATCACAAGTTGACATGAGTACACGGATCTGGAGAAGGTCTTCTTATAGGGATAGGTCATCTCCTTGGTGGTGTCAACAATGAATGCGCTGAACACCAGCCAAACACTGAAGTAAAGAGCTGTGCAGAAATAGAAGAGATTTGCTTCAGACAGAGATGGCAAAGTGTAGTGAAGCTGCAGATTTGTTAAGGTGAGGACTCAGGTGTCAGGGAGGATGTCTTCAGAGACTGCAGGTATTTAGGGCTTTCATGAAGCTGTGGGGAAACAGGAATGGTGAAAGTATTCTGGGAATAGATGGAAACAAGAAGTTTAAGTATGTCCCTCTTCAATGTTTGACTTCATTTTGTCCCTGTCAACTTATCTTAGTTTCTTAAAGCTCCTAATTTATAAAGCTGTGAAATCACAGACGACATTTAATGAATATAGCACACGTTTTCTGAGTCATTATGGTATGTGTTTATCACCTTGTTATTTAGCTCAGCACCTGGTGCTGCTCACTCTGGAAGACACAGAGCTGGCAATTAAGATAACAGATTGCTGACCAGCCTGATCGGCAGGTCAGGTTACAAATCAAAATCCTATGATTAACTTTAACTATTAAAATAAGTGAGTCTGTATTTTCTAGTTAAGAGCACTCTCCAATGGATAGAAGCACTGGACTGCCATGTTGTAAAGTTACGTTGTAATTCAGCTGTCTTTTCATTCAACTGAAGATGGCAGGACTTGAAAATCCCAGTCCCTGGAGGTCACATTTAAGGTGTATTTCAGAGAAATTCAGAACAGTGTCTAAAGAAGCTGTCTGTATTTCATTCTTACTGACATTGTTAAATTCTCTTGAGCTTGGCCATTTCCTGTGCCAGTTATGAAGTTTTACTGTCAGCTTCAATAGTAACAAGAGAAGGACCTTTCCCGGAAATGCTGCACTGTGGAAGGAAATATTTCTATCTGTGACAAAAACTGTCTAATCTATCTAAAAACATAAAATAGAGTTGTTGGATTTAAATTCAGAAGTATCTAAGCCCCATCACAGCAGCATACAGCAGACTGAATATTAAAAGCACAGGGCCAACTTATGTATGCTGTTGGTCTGGTAGCTGGTACTTAAATTGGTCTGGTAATTTTATTTTTTGTTATTATGCAGTAGAAGTAGGAGCCTCTAGTTTTGGCCATGTATCATTTTTAGCAGAATCAATGATAACTTTTCTTCTTAATTTGCCTCCATATTTGACCTTTTCTTATTTTTAAAAGCAGAAGAGCAACTATTTTGTACCAAAGCTGAAAAGAATACAGAAGTATCTGGTATAAAATTAAACACTGGCAACCAGTCCATCACAGGAGTTTCCAATTCACTGCTGAATCACAGCTGATCTGCACTTTCCTATTTATAGCAGAAGACAAATGAGAGAGACCACAGAGAGATCACACAGCAAGAGCTGTATGTTATTACAGAGCATCTTCACCAAGTGGAAGATCAACCATGCAAAATGGTGGGCCATGATATTGTTGTGAGTACTTTATATGCATGATATGTTAAGCATATATTATAACACATTATCTATCAATGGAGTTCACCCTGTTCTCTGATCATGCAAACCAGAGCACAGGTAGCTGAAAACTGAGAATTCAAGAATAGTTTGCTATGAGAAGTTACATTTGGAAATACAGTGTTAAATTAATGACCTCAGAATGACTAATTCAAAAGATTAAATATGACCAGAGCTGCTTCCTCTTCTATTAATGGCAATTTGTGACAACCACAACATCTATTCAGTGTATAAAATATTATTTAAAGTTTCTATTAAATAATTATTTTCCTAGCTGCCCAATAGAGATAGTAATGAGAATTCCACCTTTTGCGTTTTTTCCTAAGATGCAAGCATATTAACTAACAGGTACCAAGCCTACAACTCATTACTTTGCTAATTATGTTTATCATTATACAACATTACAAAAATGTATTTATTTTCTGAGTATTTTAGCACAGTATTTTCACTGCCACGCATTTGAAATTGTAATGTCATATTTTCCTCTGCAATTGATTGCAATTAAACAGGGCAAAGGAGATGGGTCTGCAGAGAGATCAATGTGAACAAAGGCATTTTTCTTGCCTCTCTGAGAGCTAACTTGTATTTACACTTCCATCTTAAAGTGCACAATCTGGAACTTTGCAATTCTGTCCGGACGTTGTGCTCTTGAGGCTTCCAGGCTCCCACCTGTAGAGCTGGAGACTCATTAGAGCTGGACTTTTCAGGAGTTAGCAGTCCTACAATGGACCTCCTTGGGGCTTCCAAGTCCACAGCAGTCCCCTAGAAATGCTGTCCCTAATCTCAGAAGCCTTAAGCTCTTGGTGGCTGGCAACTTCCATTACAAAGCTGTAAGCTGGGCCACTTCCCAGCTTACAGTTTCCTTGTTCTTCCCTCAATGAGGCTGGGTACTTACAGATGAAACACCACTGCAATGTGCTTGGGGTGGGAAAGGTGAATGGAAAATAGAGTCATGACCATGAATTAACCCTATCTTGCAGAACAGCATGTACCACACCAGGCTATGCCAATGGGACAGCTATATAAATGGTATCCCTCATAAAGCTGGGCTGGGTATTTTCCTTTATTGGATTAGCCCATAGCCTGACACGTATATTTATTGAAAAATATACATCATCACACAACTTCCCTATAATATCCCAGAATGCTCTGTATGTTCCTAGAACAAGATAGAATCTGAAAAGAAAAAAAAAGGAACAAATTCATAGCAAGTTATATTGCATAGCTAAAATTATAATACTGTGGAGGACAGATTTATTACTCCTTTCCATTAAAAGAGATTTATGAGAAAACACTGACAACAGCTACAACTCTATATGTATTTTTGTCATGAATATATATATGTATGTTTTTGTTGGTGGTGTTTCTTTGCACTGTAGTAACAGCTAGATGCTAAAAATCAGAGAAAAGTACTTGGTGTTGTACATAGAAGTAGTCTTAAGAGAATTCCATGCTTAGCCTTAGAGGAGAGAAAACAGAAAATACACAGAACAAAGAAAAAGTAGCAGGGAAAGAATCAAACCTAGCCAAAAAAACAAAAGGCAGAACATCTGCTTAGCAATATATAACCAGCAAGTGATTACCACTACCCACACCCTTGACATTTGGTGCATGTTTTTACACCTCTCCCTCCTTCTCATACTCACCCAGTGTGATGCTCATTGTGTCACTCTTGCCACCTGTGGCATTAAGCCACTGAAAATTAACAGTTGATGCTACATTCATGAGTCACTAGAAACAAAGTATTTGGTTGAAAAATTAATTAAAACTTAAAATGAACTTCATTCATACAATGGCAACAATCACTGCAGCCTTTTCTCACTTCAGAATGGAGATATTCTGCTTACACAGGCTCATTTGCACAGCAGTACTTTTCAAATTTAGTCAGTAAGGAGAGAGAGAGACTGTTTCATATTCCCATTTTGTGTGAGTCTAGGATATTTACTGCACCCATTCTAAATTAAAATACGGGCTTTCTCATTTTATTGAAGATAATCATAACCAAATGAATTAACCTCTCATTTCTGCAGTTTTTGTATAGTTTCACTTTACAGTGACTGCATAAAACCGGGCAATCAGCAGACATACCTTCAGAGAATCACAGAATCATAGAATGGTTTTGGTTGGAAGGGCCTTAAATCCCATTCAGTTCCAATCCCCTTGCCGTAGGGACACCTCCCACTACATCAGGGTGCCCAGGGACTCGTTCAACCTGGCCTTGAACACCTCCAGGGATGGGGCATCCACAGCTTCTCTGGGTAGCATTTTCCATTGCCTCACCACCCTCTGAGTGGAGAATTTCCTCCTAACATCTAATCTAAACCTCCTCTCTTTTAGTTTAAAACCATTCCCCCTAGTCCTATCAATATCTGCCCATGTAAAAAGTCATTCTCCATCTTTAATTATCTTTAAGCTCCCTTTAAGTACTGAAAGGCTGCAATGATATCCACACGGAGCCTTCTCTACTTTAGGCTGAACATCCCCAGCTCTCTCACTTCTTGCTTCATAGGAGAGATGCTCCAGCCATCTAATCAATTTTGTGGCCTCCTCTGGACCTGTTCCAAGAGCTCCACATCCTTCTTGTGCTGGGGGCCCCAGACCTGGATGCAGGGCTCTAGGTGAGGCCTCATGAGGGCAGAGCAGAGGGGGACAATCCCTCCCTGCCCAGCTGGTCACACCTCCGTTGATGCAGCCCAGGACGCAGTTGGCCTTCTGGGCTGCAGGCACACACTGCTGGCCCATGCTGAGCTTTGCATTCCCCAGAACCCCCAAGTCCTTCTTCGAAGTACAACAAACCTTGCTATATTTCAACATACCAATAAGCTGTCAATATTACAAAAGACATAAGGGTAAGAATCCTATCTGACCTCTGTTGTGTGTTACTATCCTTAAAAAGAACTTTCAGTATTAATTTTTCTCCATGATGAATTTACCGTAAATTTTAAATTCCACCATTATGTCCAATAAATATAATCTAGACTAACAAACATTACTTACTATCCTACCCATACTACTACTGGCATCAATGTCATTGCAGCAAAATAGAGATTTCTTGATTTTTTTTTTTTATTTTTATTTTTTTGTGAAGTGGGAAAAGGATAAAGATTAAAAAGGCAAAGTAAGCCTAATTGGAAGAAAAACAAACAAAAACCACCAAGCATTAATTATTTTCACTGGCCTGCTAATGAAGCTGTGGGGCTGCTATCAGAAGTTTATTACCAGGGCAATGTCAAGCTGCAGCAAACGTATCTACGTAAAAGGTAATTGTTCCTGAGATTTTAAGTAAGCAAACATAATAGTGTAAAATGGTCTGAAAAACAGAATGTATCTATGGAGAATTTGGATGATGTAGATGTTATGAGCACTCTGGAGATGAGGGAGTCATCTAATAGTGTGTATGGAGAGCGTACAAAGACAATGACCAATTTTAATTCTAAGTCATTGTGGAGGTAAATCTGGCTTTTTCAGTGTTAATTTAGCACTGTAATAACCACACAGGCATTAAGCGAACATTGTGTGTATTACATTGGTAATATTTTTACCAATAAAACAGGGTTAATGAGGTAAGTAAAACTATTTTCAGTAAACACCTAGAGCAAACTAACAGGGCTTACTATTTAATATGCTATATGCTCTGTACATTAAAAAATTGCCATTCAATATTGCCCACGTGTCAGAAATAACCACTCCCAAGATAGCTATCACAGGCAGAAGCAGCTTCCACAGTTTGAGTTCAAGGTCATCCAATATAGCTGGCTTCAAGTTTTGCTCTCCATCTGGAAGGCCAGCAGTATCAGGCACTGGCAGATTTCCCAAGGAGCATGTTTCATGATGACAGGGAATGCTATTTTATAAGAACTCAGTGCCTTTTCTGTTCACAGCCATAGGCAGTAACTGTGGATGATAAAATCTCACCTATGCTATTAATATTTACTGGGTCAGAATATGGTAATATATTTTTAAATGCATGGATTCTGCAGAACAAATGATTCTGAACTTCAGTTTTTTATCTGTTCCTGTATCACATAGTAGTCTGAGGTTTTGCTGCCTGTCCATCCATCAGCTGAATGGAGCCAATGCATGCATTATCCACTTTTACAATCATGTCATTCAGCGTGGTAGATTTCCATGCTCTGCAGTGATATAAATCCTAACTGCCTCTGAAGCCACACACAAGTATCCATAGCAGTAACACATTAAATGCGCAAGGTGGAGGATGCTGCATGAGCAGCTCCCTTGGCTTCTGGGTCTGTTATCTCACCAGAAAAGAAAAGGGAAAAAAAAAAAAAAAAAAAAAAAAAAAAAGTGGAACAGGACAATTTCAAAGGCAGACAGAGTGTGCATGTTCTGAAGTGGTATGTTTGCTTTCCTTAGCAGCAAAGACAGATTGGAAATTTACAGTTTGACCCAAAACTCATATTACAGAGAACGTTTTAGGAAATGAGCTGAGAGAAGCATGAGAAGAGAATGAGAGGGAATGCCATGTAACTATAAATTGATGTTTTTATGTACATATTGTCTCCTTCATTTCAATATGGGCTGAGTCCTCAGATTTTCTGAAAATAAACCCAAAAGAGCTGGAGACAGTAGATGATGGCTTTAAGCTGTGTTTTCATTTCCTGGGCAGGTCGGAGGTGGTCACAACAGTTCCTAGTATAATTTAAAGAAATTTCACAGTATCAGCAGATATTGTGCATAGATATTTGTCTCAGCTAAGTATGATTGTATAATGTAATTTGTGGCATTATCTAATCGAGGAAAGCTTGCTTTTATAATCTGAAAACTTGCTCCAGATAAACTTCAGGTAATTATCCATAGCAAGAAGGTATTCAGCTGGAAATAATGTGGACATCCTGGATATGAAGGGTACAGCTTCTTCAGCTGCCCTCCTTTCTCTTAAAGGATGAAACAATAGAAGGGATCAAGCAAAGGATAGGCTGACGAAGGCTAGTATCTTACTTGCAGTTTGCACCAAGCTCTGAGAAACATCATGACCCATTAAGTGATTGTTTCAGCTAATTTTGCTTACTGTATTCCTTTGTATTGTTAAAAAGAAAAACACAAATAATCAGAAAGCTAGCCTCTTTTGTACACACTATCAAGATGAAATATTCCTCTGTCGTATAAAGCATGTGATCTGTTTAATTGATAGAATAGTTCAGCTACTTCCATTGCCATTCAACTCACAACTTTTTAGGGTTCAGGTTTCAGGCTAAGAACGTAATCACTCTGCCATCATACATTGAATTTTACTGAACTTCGCTAAGCAAATTAAAACCCCACATTTTGCAATATTTTTGTCAATAAAAAAGCATCACAAATTTCAGAGTTTGACAAAGTCACACTGTTCAAATGTATTTTGGTTTTCAAGTGCTTTATTTTTTATTACTGAGACTTGTCTCACATTATGTTTAGCACACTAGCAAGATTTTTCTACTTCTGTCTGGAAGGCAGACACATAAGAGTAGAAAGAAGTCTAAAAGCAGTACAAAAAAGAGAACAATCACATGTATTGAAACTGTATTTGTAGTCTTCACTTAAAAAAATGCTGCTATTTCGTTTTAAGACAGGAGAAATCATCTCTTTCCACTGTTCTCAATCTGTTCCGTGTGTTTGGGAAGTTTTTATTTAGCACAGTGATCTGCAGACCATAGAGGTATCTATATTTGTCTTTGAGAAAACAGCAAATTTTTGGTCTGACACTGCAAACTCATAAATATTGCTCTGTGGAGCTGTGCCCTTTACATGATTTGTGGGCTTGGTACAGGTAAAACTGCAACACCTTAAGGATGTTTTCTGAAATTAAAATAATGTTGATGGATATAAGTCTATACCTGAATTATCCACTGGTCAGGGAAGATGCAATTTCTGGAAGCTGTCAGTAGTAGTCATAGTCATCAGAGGTGGTCACTGGAAAAACCTACTTTTTTGAGATCCTTAGCTGGTAGCCCACAGCCCTCTGTGCCACACAGCCCAAGACATGGTAAAAGGTGTGCAGGTAGCTCATGAGGAAGGAAAAAAAATCCTCAGAACTACTGGAAGAGGAAGGTGGGTACCAGGGTATCAGTCTGTGCACAATCCCTACAGGCTAAGCAGCCATTTTGTGCTGTGTGGTTGAGCTCCCACCAACTGGGCAGCCATTTTGTGCTGTGTGGTTGAGCTCCCACCAACTGGGCAGCCATTTTGTCTCATAGAAAGACACAGTGTTTGTTTGGCCTGTGAGATCCAGTAGGCAGGTGATGCATCACAGTGAAAGGACTCTCTCTAAAGTTGAAATATAAAAGCGTGTCCCTTATTAAAGGAATTTTTGCTGCCCTTTCCCTTCTTTAACCTGAATGAATGATGAACCTGCAGGTAGGTGAGGTCTTTTGTGACTGATTTCAGTATCATTAGAGTGACTGCTGCTGACTGGGTACCCAAATCTCTTTCAGAAGGTGGAAACCTTCTTCCTGAAGAGACAAATCTTTCGGTGGCCCACAGCAAAGATTGTAAGTAATTTTAATTTCCAGTAGAGCATAAAGTAACTTGCATATTCAGTGCCACCTTTGCAAAGAGGTGGAGCAAACAGGAGAAATTCATTAAAAAAAAAAAAGTTTTGATATTTTAACTCAATACGTGATCACAGGAATGTATGTGAAATTTGTTCACACATAATTGTAAGTTTCTTCACTTTAATTTGAGAAAACTGAAAATCTGGGTCTGTTGAATTACTGATATGTTTGACAGACATAGGCTAATAGACACCGAATAGAGCCTGCTTAGATTTATATCAGAAAAAGGACAAACATAGAGTGTTATATGACTTTGGAACACCACTGAGCATCACTGTTTAAGTCTGATATTATTAAATCCATCATTTATTTCTAAGCTAAATCCCACTGCCTGACTCTCCTCCTCTGATACTTTAGGTCTTGCTCTGACTTAATGATGATTAAGTATCTGTCTTTTATTTCTTCACCATCCCACTCTTTCTTTCACCCCTACAGAGTGACCCTTCTAAAGCTTTTAAGAGGAACCATTCAGTAAAGATTTCTAGCTACTGAAGTGTTACCAACTGTGAGTACTGTAATGTAACATTTCTGTAATGACGGAAGAACAACATACTTTATTTTATCCTTTTTGTTGTCCTTCTGGACTCCATTAGTCATTGGTGTTATTTTGTTAAGTGGGGGAAGGTAATATGTACCTCACAATATTAACACCAACTAAAATAAGGCCTCAGTGCCTTAACTTTCAAAGTGAACAAAGTTATCTGTGTCTTGCTAAATATTCCCTCACTGGAGTTCACATTGCTTTGAAGAGAAAAAGATCTTTGAAAATTTGAGAGACATATAGGTAACAGCTGAGAAACTGCCTTAAAGAATATTACATTATACTAATGATCTTGTGTAGCAGCAGGAAAATTTAGCTGGTTCATGCACAGAAGACTGAGAAAATGCAAACTGACTCCAGGCCTGCTGAGCATCCACACCCTGCTAGGTTTTGTTAGTTTGTTTTTGTACTGCTTGCTATGCTAACCTGGAGCATTTCTCTGCCAAATGCCCTTATTTTATGGCTATTGCATTTATTTGAGCAAAATGTTGACATAACTGTTAGAACATATCAAGTCTTGTTGCAAAGCTGTTTCAAACAGCAGTGAAGGTGAGTTTTATTATCGCACTTTGGTCTGTTTTGTGCATCTTCAAGGTAAACAGTAAGTTCAGTTAGCAGCCAGAGCAACTTCCTTCTATAGATTAAACCTCCATAGCTCTGACAGGGGAAAAGCTTGCTCTAATTTCTGTCAACAATAGGTCTGGCTTGGGGTGTTTTGTTTCCTTATTCTTAAGTGTGAACATTGTTAAAATACGGTGTCTGTATAGTGAAGAAAGAACTGTGGTAGTTGCTGGTGTGTGAAGTAAAGCTGACAGGTTGCATGCCTCCAACAGGAGAGAGCCACAGCCACCATTAGGGCTGGTGATACACTCAGAGCATAAACCCTCTAGCTTATTCCTTTTTTTTTTTTTTTTCTCTCCTTTAAATAACAACTACAATATACTTTGTCTTAGCTTTAGGATCTGGCAACATGTGAATGCAAAAAATAAGTAATACAGAGAGACAGTGAGAAGAATGAACCATTATTTTTTAAAAAGCAGCTAGAGATGTAATCTGTGGCAGGATGTGTAACTGTTACAGAATTATTGCATCGTATTGTTCATGCTTTTGTAAGAACTTAGTAACGCCCAATTTAAATGAAGAGAATTCCTATTCTGTTGCTAACAACATGAGAAAAAACAGCAGGAATCCAAACATACTGCACATGGTCTCTGTTACTATATGTATGTCTTATTCTTTTGTTATAGTAGAACAATAGGCTAAAGTGGGCATACAAACTAATAAGCGATCCGTTTCTCATTAATGCTATCTTCAATTCAATGGTCTGGGCATAGGTGTAGCAGTACTAGTTGGCAGCCACATGTTCAAAGCCAAGTGAGATATAAGCCTTTCTGACACAGCGCAATTTCATGTAGTTGGTTTTATAGGTCATTCATTGGAGAATCTAGTCCAGTCAAGAGAAACTAATTACTAAAATTCATGACCTACATACAGACTTCTGGTCTAGGGATACTGGCAATCCACTACTTCAGGAAATAACTGAAAGCAGTAAATATGACCACATATAAAGTCTTCCACAGTATGTCTATGAATGAGAGTTTATGTAATTTGCCTAGTTAAACAGGTATAAAACTTGGACCACTGAGGTAACTGTGAGTTGTGCTGTTAATCTCAGCAGGAGGTTAATGTATTCAGGTTAATATATGTTGTTAAAAGAAAATATATCTGAGCCTGTCATTGTAAACTACTCAGAATGAAAGGCAGTAAAGAACAGCTGCTGCTACACTAGTTGGGCACCACTAGCAACATCCTTTCCATTCACCTTTATTGTCAGGAATAAAATGTAAAAACATTTTTTAAAATGACACAAAAGTCAAATAGATAATTTTTTGGACTCCTAAAGGGTATTAAGGGAAGCATGTTCTAATTGTGGAGGTCTTTGTGTGAGAGGGACTGCTTCTTGTTTCAAATATAGTGCAGCCAATATGAAGAACTTGCTTGTTGTAAATGGGCTTAGAAAGATGGGAAGCCTACAGGGGGCTTTCAAAATCATGATCAGTTCAGTCTTGGGTTGCAAGCAGAGTGCTGGTGCAGACCAAGATGTATCTCACCATTTTACTCAGTGGTGTTAACAAACTGAATTTTACTGCCTCAATGATTAATGAGCAGAGCCAGGACATTGTGCCACAGAGAGGGGAGGAGTCAAGCTAGAAACCTGGGTGAAATGTCCCTGGAACAGTTGGTGTACTGCTGCTGAAGGAATGAGAGGGGCTGTGGCACAGACCTCAGTCCTTGCTGAAGGCAGTGGCAGCAGCAACCAGCTTAGCTTTCCAGGACTTACGAAATACAAAGTAGTGGAGCCATCTCTGACAGTTGCTGCCTCTGTCACCTGCCTGTTTTGCTAATACCTAGGGCCAGCCCTAGTGGAGACTTTGATATAGCTGCTCAGAAAAGCTTCCCTCGCTCAGACAGTGGACAGCTGGGGAGTCCTCCTGGGTAGCTCTAGGCAGGGTGTGTTTGGATATCTAAGGCAGGAAGAGCACTGTGCAGAAAATGAATGTCAGTTACATTCCCTTTTCAATAACCAAGCTCCTCTGTGTTCAGTTCATTACTGAAATACCTGCCAAGCAATAAGAGTGGTAAGTGTGATGAGTGTGAGCACAGGGGAAATGAAAGGAACAGACTGGATACAAGAACAAACAGAACAAGGGAAGAACATGCACAAGTATGACAAGCTGGTGTCTGCCATGGCTTTCATTCACTGGGACAGTTTATTTCTGTCCCAGTGCTTTGGTATAGAAAATGTCAAGGGAACTGCATTGTTCAATGATGTGGCTTTTTTCAGATTAAATTTGTGTACAAGCCAATTATCAAGTACTAACTTGATTACCAGGAGCAAGTGTGACAAAACTGTCTTTGTTTACATTATTTTTAGCACTACACCACTGTTACAGGTCAGAGTAACTGTAACCAGTCCTTATTTCCAAAGATCTCTAAGCAGTGACTGTATATATGCTTTGTGCTGTTTGCAGGTAAGGCTTCCTACTTCTGGCATCACAAGTAAGTCAGGGCACTGAAATTAACCACCAGTAATAACAGTTAAAGTATCAGTCTTATCTTATTACCTTACAAGCAGAAGAGATTATCTCTGGGGGTCCCTTCCAACCGAAACCATTCTGTGAGATTTGTTGTTGTTTTTTCCCTGGTAATGTAGCTTCATTATTGCCAAGAAATGGCATTCAGCAGGTTTTTAGACCTACTGCAGTTGTTGGCCTGTCAGCAAAGGCACTAGTTTCTGATCTCCAATGCTCAAAGACAGATGGGACTTCAAAATAGCATACTCCCTATTAATAAATCCTTATCTTCTGAATTCGGTGATATAGGAATATAAACCGTACTGACTTCATCATCAGAATGGGATTAATATTTATTAACCTTTAGTGCAGCTCCTATGCCTGACCCTTTTGGCAGTTTTGAAAATCTCTTATGGAATATTGCTATTTAATTTGATGCATCAAAATGTGTTTTGTGTTCAAAACTTAATAGGTTTCATTTAACAAATGTCAAACCTTGTCTGCTGTTAGTCCAGAACACAGCGTGCTCTCTTGTGACATGAGCTAAGACCGCTAATGAAGTGAGGAGCAAAGCCTGAATTAGCTTCAGACAAATATCATTCCCACAACGGACTGAAGTCAGGTATAAAAATATGCTCTGTAGACACACACTTTGCTAAAGTTTCCTTTTGTAAGTAATAGATCCCTCTTATATAGTCTACAAATCGTGCTGAATAAAAAAGGTAATTTCCTTTGCAACTACAAAAATCATTTCCCAGCGGCATTTTGCAAGCATTCACCTAGCTGGAATGCTCTTTATCTTTCTTCCTTTTAAAATGTCAAGCAGATAAAAGTCTTCTAAATAGCATCCTTTCCTATTTTGATTAATTTTGCATAGTATTTTCCCAGAAGAATTGATACTTACATAAACCTGAGTTCTGATTCTCTTCTGACTAAGACTTCCCGAAGTCTCTGGATCTTTGCCATCTCTAGCTCAATTTCCTCAGGCATCATTGTTGTTTCAGCCATTGAAATTATGTCAAGTTGATCTGTGTGTGAAAGAAGAGAGAAAATGAATGAAGCTAGTCCAATTGTCCTAACAGGGCTTTTTTAGGAATGTGAATTTAATCACAGAGCTATCTGGCTATTAGGCAATTAATTCAAGTAGTGGAGAATAGCTGAGTGCTACATTGACTGCTTTCTCTGTTGTTTTGCTTATTACTTTTGATGTAATGATTTTGCAGTCAAAGAATCCCTAAGCCAAAGTGACTTCATTTCTAGTCAGAATCCATCACACCTCTGAGGAATCCTAACCCAGTGTATAACTTCAGCTACTCTTCCTTCACTGGTATCACTACAAACTTTGCAAGTATAGCCATAGCTATAAAACTCAGAACAATTACTTGCAACTCTGGAGTCTTGTCTTGGCCCAAGTGCAGGCCATGTAAAAAGATGCAGGTTTCCCATTTTTAATTCTTGTAACTCTCTATGTCATTCCACTATCTCAGTGTGAGCAACAGCCCAGACCCACTACAGAAGAGCCAAAGACGTGGATAGAAATGACACAGGGCCTGATCCTTCATAGAGCTGAGTGTTCCTACTGGGGGCACTGATTCATTTCAAACAAAATTTCATTTAAACAAGATTTGAGACACGTGTTGAGTGCCTGCACATTTTGGTACCCAAATGCAGGCATACCGCTGAAAGCAGGCCTGTTTCAGCCCTATTGATTTCAAAAATAAAAAGTGGAGAGGTCAAAATCTATCATCCATGACTAAGCAGAAAACAGGAGACAAAAAGCTTCTTGCTTATTATGAGACAAATTCCGAAGATTCTCATGACAGGCTAAGCTGAGAAGAATTTGTGACAAACTTGGAGTAAGAACAGAACTACAAAGTCTCAGCAAATATAAGCTCTGCATCAGCATAGTTCACAAACGGGTGTTCTCTCAAAATGGAAGCAAATTAAAGAAATTCTGGAGGATATAAGGAAAATAATTTTGGCCCTAATGTTTTTATTTGCTTGTTTGTTGTTTTTCTTTCTTTCTTTCTTTCTTTTTTCATGTTATCCTGCTAGTATTGTCTGCTTTTTTTGGCTTCAGTTCATAATGAAGAAAGTGGATAAATAAATATTAAAAAGTGACACAATCTCTCTCATGAGAGAACAGCCATTTCTCCACAGTTGCTTTTAAAACTCAGATTGCAAAACTGTTGGTAAAGTAAGGCTATCTTGTGTGTCTGAACACACAGCTACTGCCTGTAAAAGATGGGATTTCCTACCAGAAGTCACTGTGTTTGTTGGGGCATATTTACTTGGACTTACAGCCTAGATGTCCTAAGAAGCGTTGTAGCTCTGCCGTTCATGGCTAGCTCCATAACGTAAAGCATACAAGTCTTTTGAAATCCCAGCCACAAACTTAGATTTTGAAATAGAAGCTTAAAAACTTGGAGCCTCTAGACGTGTTTCAGGAAGGGTGAGCCCCAGTGAAAACACCCTTAGGGACTGTATGCAGCCCCCCTCCCCTCACACCCTCAACCATGTTTGGGAATGAGGAACTATAGTGAAGTCTGGAACTTAACAGCAGAGCACTTAACATGCTGTCCTACCACTAACAGGTGGTCACAGTTATAATACAATACTTAAGATGTTTTATCAGACAGCATTTAAAAGAAACTAGGAAAAAATATTCTGTAAGTGTAGTTCTGCCCCTTGTTGCTTTTCAGTGCTGTGGAGTTATTTTAACTGCCTGCAGCACAGTTAGCTTTGATGCAAATTTATTTTCCAAAAATATTAAGCAGGAGTTAGGGTATTATTCTGATGCTACCACAAAATAAAGCTAACAATACCAGTAATCAGAAGGATAAGCCACAAATATATCATACACACACACAGATATCATCATCAGATATATGCATATACATTTTAATTAGTTCTCAAGAGCTCAGGAAATAGGGAAAAAATAAAAAAATAAAAAAAGGAAATTATTTATTTCCACTCTGCAACTGTAGCTTTATGTGCCACAGTATTACCCCTTGGATCAAATCAGGTGTCATAATGTGATTTCAATAGTTCAGGAGGGGAATCATGGACAAACCTTATGCCATATGTGCTTAGAGCCAAGGCAAGAATTACTGTGACAGCAGTAGTTTAGTCTGACCTCTTGCAGAACAGTCACAGATTCTCCTTCACATCCCACTCAACGTGTGTTTGAACCAGAGAAAATAGTCTTGAAAGCTATCCAAAATTATGCAATGATTTTAAAATAATCCAAAATATAAGCAAGACACCATAGGTTTGAAAGTAGAGGGAAATAAATATAGAAACCATAAGATCATAGTTCACAACCTGTCTGTGAACTTAGAGATGCGGCTCAAACAATACAGACATAGAAGGAGCAGTGAAGTTTATCTCCATAGTAGCACGTGTGCTGTGAGCATACTGTAAAGAACTTAATTTTCATAGAGATTTCAGACTGGAAGGACTATTAGGAAGAACTAGATGAAGGCAACTTGGAGATAAAATAACAGGGCAGTCGACATAGGAAGGTATTTGAAGGTGAGAATACAGAGAACTAAGTATGGGATTCTGTGGTGCTGGAAGAGATTAACAGCCAATTCTAGATGGGTATGATGCATGGTATTCCAAGGGGAAGGGACTGAAGGATATTGGCCCTGCTTTATGCATGTTCACTTGTACACTGTTAAGGAACAGAATCATTTTGCATCTCCAGCTTTATCTAGACCTCCCTTTCTAACACATAAAGCCTAAGTAAGCTCCTTTGACAGCTGCTAATTTACTTTATATAGGTGAGTACCTAGGTCTGATAAACCTAACAATGCTGCACTATGCCACCCACTTTGGCCCTCCCTATACAGTACACATTTTTAAGGCAGGCAGTATTTCCTGAAAATCCTGAAGCAGTAGAGCACAGGTGTGCAGACACTCTGGAAATACAAGCCTCTGAAGAGATCAAGATTCCCACCTCACACTTTCACCTGTTTGTATATGAATTTCTCTTCTAACTTAGTGGATAATTGGCCTACCTGGCAGCAGCAATCCTAATGGATAATTACTGTTCAGAAAATTTGTGCGCCTGTGATGAAAACTCTAGGGAAAGGATATGTTAATGTTGTTAAGGCTTTGAGTAAAGTTCTAGCTCCGCTGACACCTTTAGTGCTCTGAGACATGATTCTGAACAGCTTCACACAGAAGCCTCTTGCCTTTTCATAAAAGAAAGGAGAAACCTTTTATTTTATTTAGAGCTGGCATGCATTAGTCAACTATTTTTTCACGTATATTGTTATTACAGAAATCAAAGCTCTGTCTCTGGTAATGAGACAAAATTCATAAAGCAAACGTGGAGACAACACAGATTAGTCACAGCTAGTGACAGAACTGAACTATTCTCTGAGCTCTACAATCTCCAGGATAATTTTCAGTGACAAAGAAACAAGTAAAATATTATTACTGTACGCACAAAAGGATATTAACATGAAAATAATTGCTACATAGAAATGAAATTATCAAGCTATTACATATAATGAGCAGGACTGAAGAGGAAGCTACTTATGCATATTTTTGCTTCAATTTAAATGTAGACCGGTATAGTTAAACTGGGCATTAACTTAATGATCACACTACATCCTCAGTGTGCCAGCCAGAAATGGAACATTAGCTACCTGTGATGAGAAGCAACAAAAAATAAAATGCCTATTGAGTTTTGGGTTTTGTTATCATCATCTTTGTCAAAGTCAGGGGCATGGAGAATGTGAGGTGTATCAGTAATGCAAACAGTTATGAACCCAGGCCTTAGGAACCCAAAACGATGTCATTGTTATTCTGATAGTATCCTCATATTGACCAACAATCAGAACTCTCCCTGTAACAGTGCCTGATTTGCAGTAGAGGCATTAAGAGCTGAGCGATGAGTTGATTATGGATACACAGCAAGTCTGTGGTAGAGCCAAAGTCTGCTGGATCTCAGCATCTCTTCAGGGCATCATTTATTCTTTCCCGCGCACACAAGTTTGCTGCACTTGGAAACCATCAATCACTCAGTCTTGAAGAATCATCCGAGTCATTTAGCAACAGAGGAGCTCCAGCAAAGGTAAGGGTAAATACCCAACTACCCTGCCACTTTTCTTCATCTTTGACATGAAGGAACTATCTTCAAGGAGACTCTGTTTAGTCAATCCATGATTTCTGAGAGCTCTTGAAAGGATTGCAGTGCAAACCAGTTGCATGGCTTCTCGAACGTAGACACCTCTCAACAACAAACCTGCTGCTTAGCCCACCCAACTACAGTGTTTCATTTGACAATGATTTTAAGTCATTGCTGTTCTAGACTGGATTTAAACTGAACAATTTGAGGCCTATTTCCACTCCCGTAAATTGTCCGATAATAAAATAATCTTTGTTCAAATACTGTTAATGGTTAAATTTTGTTCCAGATTTGGGTCAGCACTGCTCTTTCTCAAGAACTGAATGAAATTCTTAAACTGATCTGTTTTCAATGAAGTATATTAAATGCTAATAGAGCAACTCCCAGTGCTGTTTCAGGTATCAAAATCAAGATTTTCAAGACTGCTATTAGTTGATGTGCCAAAGCAGAAGTAAGCAGGAGGCACAGGTTAGAGACAGATGAAAAGAGAACCAGATGGTACAACTTAAAAAGAGAATGCTAGGTGGAAACTGAAATAGTTCCATAATGCAGAAAAATAAACTGGTATAGTACAAAATATTCCAGATAAAAAACATTCATGTGAAAAGAACCAGCTTATCAGATTGTTCTTGCAGCTTGTCACTAGCTTGTCACCTGGAGACACGACTGAGTAGTCTTGTAGCCAGGCCTTTTACTATACCATTTACTTTTGTCTCAAGTGTATTCAGAGGCTCACATACCATGGCATTTGTTGGTGGTTTTTTTTTCTTTTTAATTTAACTCATCTGGGGCAGGATGCAGTGGCAAATAACTAACCCATGCAAAAAAAAGCTACATCTAATTACTCATTCATAATCTACCCTGCTGCAGCATTCTATTACTGTGAATCCTAGCAATGATTAAATTTGGCATATCTGTTGAATAGTGTTTTTTAGTGTTTTATGCTGGAATTATCATGTAAATATAGCCAATAGCTAAACACGGCACAAGCAGCTGCAATGTGTTTTGTTCCTGGCTTCCCTGACAGGCAGGCATTTTAAAATGGGGAGACTGAGGAAAGGGTGAAGGTGGTACAGGACAGTTCCAGTGTGGAAGCAACCTGACTGTCATGGCTCTGAGCGCATCCCACCACTCTGGGCTCAGGGCTGGTTTGGACATGGGGCAGGTGTTTGACCTTGAGAGGCCTCAGCAAAGGTTCCTAGCAGAAAGCTGAAGTCTTTTTCTTTCTTGTTGTGACTGTTACAGCTTTGGAATCCATTTTAATTCTTCTCCATTGGCTGAGCAACACCATTACTCATTTTGGAATCAGTGACACATAGGCGCCATGAAATGCACTTTGATTACACAGTCTGAGCAGATATCCTTCTTAGGTGGCTGGATGTGCTTTGTTCTTGCAAGTAATGGTGGCTAGAAACATTCTGACAAAACTGAGTCTGCCAGTGAAATGGAGTTCAGAGTATTCGGGGGATATATTTTGGATTCAGTATGTTTACTATCAACTCAAAGAGAATTAACTATCTGTGCAAAGAGCCTGTTTTTCTGTCAGAGAATGGGGAATCAGATCAGCCTTGCAGTTCTGGAGCTGCTGAATTCTCTGTCGCAGAACCAGAAAGCCCTGGAAGCAGAAGTTACAACTGCAGTCCAGCTCCCAGGTGCACAGGAGGTAATCCTGGAGCCCTGAAATAATGGCTTGGACCAAGCATGAAAGCTTCCAACATCTTTGCCAGACAGCAGGGAACCTGGAAATCCCAAGGCTGTTTTTTCTCATGCTCCATGTCTCAGGGCAGACTTCTGGGCTGGTTGATTGGCCTTACAGCCAGGCTTCACAACAGGCAGCTGTGAAATCTGGCAGCCCTAAGGAACCCCTTTGGCAGGAAGGTGCCAGAGATGCATACTGAAGGCTGATTAAATGCCAGGATGTCAGGGAATGTCACAGTCACCAAATATCCCTGCTTCTGAACAGTCATTTGAGAAAGGAGAAAAAGAAAACAGGTGATATTCATGGGGAACAGTGGTGCGTCTATATTTCCAGTAAACCTGATGTCAGAGTAATGGCCAAATCAGCTCTGCGGTGCTCTGCTTCAAGATCATTTATGTTCTGAGATAAAGAGATAGACCAGAGCAGTCCCTTCGTGTCTGTAGTCCATTCAGCAATTCCACAACCAAGAGATAAATTCCTGTCTGTAGAGAGACGCTGCTACAACCTGCAGAGAAGCACAACACCTCTCTGAGATGATGAAAATGAATTATCTCACATTTAAACTTGCCATTTGTGGGTGGAAAGGAAAACTTGCTTTTATAGTAATGCTTAGACTCAGTGGGAAAAGCACTGTTGCAGTATCAGGAGCAGTAAAAATAATTTTATTTTGCAACCAGAGAGAATAAAAAATACTTTTTATTGTCCCTTAGGATAATAGCTGCTTTTACACAGATTGCTTACGGAAACAGCTATTTTTTATAATGAAAATTACAATATGTGATTTTAGGACATATTAGCAGCATTAGTAAAGACACAAGCAACCTAAAAAGACATACTTACTGTATGCCCAATATGGGCAATTTGGAAGGTTTGTTTCAATTTTTTCTGAATTAAGTATCACAACCATTGGAAGAAGTCGTGTTGAGAATATGATTATTTCTTTTGCTCTGTTCACCTCTCTTCTCCCTCAGTATTTGACCACCTCTCAGTTTTATTCAGGATTCA
The DNA here is from genome assembly GCA_011075105.1 of Heteronetta atricapilla. Taxonomy (NCBI): domain Eukaryota; kingdom Metazoa; phylum Chordata; class Aves; order Anseriformes; family Anatidae; genus Heteronetta; species Heteronetta atricapilla. The sequence goes on from CM021744.1 coordinate 9,763,133, forward strand.
ACACTGAATATCAAAGATAATCTGTTGTCATAACACATGAATTACTACCTCCTGTTTTCTAATAATAGCCTACCATGACTTATTTAATAAGCATGTGCAGTTTTATGCAAAGCTTGAATATGTTGTAATTTATGTGTGTTTTCTGCCATCTTTGAATACTCTGATCAGCATTCACTAAGTATATGTAAATAACTTCAAAATGATAAACAAAACAAAACCATGGTTTTCTTCTATGCAGAAATATGAGCAGCAAGCCCTACACCATATACACTCTGTAGGGAAAAAACAGCTTGGTCAAGGGGACAGGAAAGCATGAATTTGTCTTGTGGAAATGATCAGCCCTTCTCCTAATCCAATACTCACTAAAGTCAACAAGAGTCTTTCACTTCAGCTTCTTTTTTTCCCGTCCTTTTGCATGTGTCATATTTAAATTGCCTTTCTAGGCATGCAACTATTTTGCCTTTGAAGAAGAGGAAGCATGAAAAAGTGCTGGAAGTTCAGGCTCAGCTTTTCAGAAATCTGTAGAAATCTGTTGGTATTTTGTGCCTAAAACTAACAACCTGATGAATTCTGTAGAACTGGGATGTGATGTGCTAGCCTTTGGTGAAAGCAGAGGGAAAGAAGAATGCCAGAAAAAAAGCAAAATCCCAGGACAGAACTGACATTCACCATTTTGTTGAATTCAACAGAATTTGAGTCAGTCTTTAAATTACCATGTGGTGACCAAAAACCAAGCCAACTAATGGTAGAAAACACCAGAGATCATGTTGTTTGCCATATTAATTCCTTCCAAGGCATCTTAAATTCATCTGATGTAACTGGAAATGGATCTGTTCAAACAGTCATCTGTAGTCTGAGTGCAACAGCACAACTATAATATTGGGATTCATTTTGTCCAGGCTATTATGTGTTTTTTTTTTTTTTTTTTTTTAATCATCGCAGTTTGATCTACATTTCAGACATACTACAACCTGACTTTCCACTTCAAAAGTCTCATTCTCTATTGTATGACCCAATTTTAAAATTAGATAAGCAGAGAATATAAAAAGCACTGTGTGATTGTCCACTGCACTTCCAGAATCACTGCCCTCTGTTCCATATCAGAGAGCCTCTTGTTATCAGAAGATTCTCTTTGAGTAGCATATCCTGTACTTTCTTGTTCTTATCTTCAAGCTTTGACCTTTTATTTTTCGTTATTTACCTTTGCAAAAAGCATGTCGTATTCTTTCCCATTTCAGGCTTTTGTGCACTGTGGTCTCACTGAGACTTCTCTTGAAATGTGAACTCCAGAATTCACAATGTTGAATATTAACTCCTTCCTCTAACCCTCAAAGTCCTTTTGGTTTCTGTGGCATCATACTTGGAAATACTGCACACAGTGACTCCTTTCATGTCTGATGTGTAAGAAAGTGCCTGTACCTGCCCAATGCCCAAGTGAGATTCTCTGTTGCTCTGCATCTTTTATGCTGTATTTCTACATTACAGCATATTATTCTAGATTACAGTAGTGTTGCAGTGAAGAAAGGCTGTTTTTAAAACTGAACCTGAAATAAATTCTGCTTAGAGTTTTATAATTCAACATATTTCCAAACAGAAGTAGACATTCAGACAGTAAAAATGATTGTTAATAAGGATGTAATAAGGATGGTCTACAGTAGTTTACTAACTCTAAGTTTTGTAGTTAAATGATGGTCCCAACTTTCTACTTTAGGGACCATTTTCTGACCATGTTCCCTATTTAAAGATACCAGCACAAGTCCATAATGGTAAATCTATAAAGATCTTGCCTCTAAAAAAAAACATCAATTAAATTGTCTTGTTTGTTATCCTGAGAAATTTACAAGCAGTAATTATTCCTGGCTTTGTCTTTTGTCAATTTATGACAGTTCCAATTTCCTAAGTGGGTTCCTAATTATACAACCCTTTAATCTTACACTTCCCCCAGGAAAAAGCTCTTTCTAGTCCAAGAAACTATTCTATGCATAGAAGACATCATTTTGGTTGTAATGGTATCTGGAGAAAACAGCTCCTCTCTCAGTAGCTGTTCGTCCTTCTTTGACAGTGAAGATCCTATGAATCTTTATCAGTCTTGAGGGCTTGTAACAAATTTGATGTGATACTCAGGACTTAATGTAATATTCAGGTCCACCCTTAACATAACTTAAAATCTATACTGCCATCCTGTATTTGGATGATGAATTCTATTTGTTCTATCATATACTTAAGCTTTCAGTTTTCAGCATTCCCCTGACTTCTGATGCTGTCAAAATAGTGGAACTCATCTACTTTTGATGATGGAGGTTTTGGTGGCCAAGAAGAGAGGATCAGGGCAGTGGAAATGATTACTTATGTTAAATGATAATGGCTGCTGTAAGCCATTACGTAAAGAATACATTTAGAAGAAAAATTAGTAACTATCAAAAACAATGACACTGAAGCAGTCTTTAAAGTAGGATACTGGATGAATGGAACCAAAGGTATTTTAAAATAAGATCAGAGCATTTGGGTCTTTTAAGGGTCTGACCTCCCTTCACGGGAACAAAACAAACAGCAGAAGTCCTGCAAATAAGCTCAGGTACTGCATGATTGTCTGCTGTTGAAGGAGGGTGGACTCAGGAAGCAGAAAAGAAATAATTTGACCATTATCTGGGGCTTCACTCTTTCAGTATTAAGGTAGAATTTAGCTTTTTGAGGTCCAGTGTTTCTGTAGTCAGACATTGACCACACAAAGAATCCAGACTCTTTCTCCATTTAAGAAGTTGTAAGTATGCATCCTGTCAAATCAAACTATCGCCTTGAGACATCACCATCTTTGCTTTCACATTCTTCCACCTGGATCTAAGGGTGTTTGCTTATGCAAGGAACTGATTCAGTATGATAGGACAGTTTGCTACCTAATAATCTGTAACTAGAATGATTTCTTTCTAGTTGTAAATCTGTATATCATCTGGTGCTATTTTATAGTGTTAGCATTACTATTTACATGTAATTTTTTTCTATCACTGAGACTTCCACTAGCTTTCTGTATTTTTATATCATGTTTTTGATCTGTGATTCACAGTGCCCTGGACAGTCCACTAAACAGACAATTTTAGGGGGAGAGGGAGGACTTTTCCCCAGTAGCACACCCTCTGGCAGCAGCTTAAAAGCTGATACAAAACATTTACAGATCAGAAAACAATTTCAGCATCTACCACAATAAATGCCTAAGGAATCCAAAATTAATAATGAATTTTTCCTTTGAAAATATATGATAAATCTAACTTCCTATGAAAGTCTTCCCGTAAACAAAGAAATAAAAGCCCCAGGCCAGATTTGATAGTGTCTTAGTATTAAGACAGAAATAAAGAATTTTTTAACGTGATTGAAGTTTGCAGGGAGTGCTTCCTACATAAATAAATTCTGGGTATGCAGAAATATGTCCACTACCATAAATTACCATAATGAGACTCACAGATTGGGTCTTGAAAACCCGCAGGGGCTTTGACATTGCAATTACAGGGCTCAACCTTGCTACTTTGAAGTTGATTCCAAGACTGTCTAGGCAATTTGCATGCCTCAGCCAATTGCCATTACAGTCAATGATAACAAAGCTGCACACATCTCTTCAGCCTCTTAGAGGGCAGATGCATATAAATTAGGAAAACAGAATCATGAAAACAGCAAAGGGAGTTTGGAATAAATATCTTTTTATAAAATCCTTTTTAAACTCAAGTCCCACTGAATTAAGAAACCCCAGAGACATTATTCGTGGATTCACATGTGATTCTGCACTCAGTTGAAACTGAATCCTCTGTTCTAATATAAATAGCATTTCTGAGTTGAGACAGTTCTCAAGATCCAGTGTGCCAATAAATGTGGCAGGTCTCATTTTTTCCCCCCATGGTGACTGGGATAAGGTCATTACAGATGACCTGCGTGCCTTCACATGGAAGCTGGTCTGCAAGTGACTGCTTAATAGCATCGCAATGCAGTTCCTACCACACATCAGACTTAAAAATCTAGCACCACAGAGCATCTTTGCTAGTGCCTCAGATATACTGTCAGAGAGGAAACAGGACTTGCTCAGAGACAGAATGTTTTCAGAGCAGTTACAGCACACTGGAGGGGCATCTGCAGTATCACTGCGAACGTTTCAGACTGGTTTCCAGCATCCACAGGGCATGAACTGAGCTACAAACTCTCTTCAAGACTACTGCAGTCCATTTGTGAAACAGCCTGTGGTGTATCATCTGGACATTCTTGTTGTGTGTAAAGAAGGATCAAGTGCTTTTGAGTGGGATTTGAAGAAGAGCTGTCCGTATAATGAAGTCTGCAGAGAATTATGACAGACTTAACAGAGTACTGTAATTGAATTGTGCAAGAATGTTTTCCAGACTTCCTACTGTTATTTCCAATTCTAAACAAACTCTAGTTTGGGTATCAGTGCTGCAGTCCTTGTTGCCAGATGCTCTGCCAACAGGATTTTTCACGTTTGGCTAGTGGCTTTAGATGAGGTGTGAAAGCCATTTCCCTCAGACCACGTTACATGTCAGTTTGAAACTAAGCAACCTAATTTGTTTTGCTATAACTGAAGTAAGTGGCATTTTTCCTCCTCTTTCTATGCTGTACCGCAGATCAGTGCTTCCTCTGTTGACCCAACCTGACAGAAGGGTGCCTTCAATATCCCAGCAAGCTTCTAATACTCTGTTCCGGTTTCTCTCTCATCTCTCCCCATACCCACAGATAAATAAATAAGTCTCTGCAGATGAGGCAAATTAGCTGATGTTGCATGAAGTTATCTCAGCACTTAACTAACTGCTGCTTGCAGAACCCCCCAGCAATTTAGCTCAGAAAGGACAGGATGCTTTGGTGCAGGGGCTGGTTTTCCTTGAGCTTGGGAAGTGGGGCACCAGCCAAGGGGCTCTGCATCCAGCTCTCTGCTTCCTCCTGGCTCAGCAGTAGGTGCAGAGGAAATTCCTGTACTTCTTTCCATTTCAATTTGCACTTGACAAATCTTTTCCAGTAGTCAAGAAGAGTGACAAAGCAATGGCCATGCCCATTCTCCACCTGCCTGTTTTGGGGAAGACAGACGCCCCTGACTTGCTGTGCATAAGCAGCTTAGAGCCAAGATTTGAGCAGTTTTGGTATAGAAAGGGAATTGCTGACTTTCTTGAGCAGTTGTTTCTTCTCATGACCACACCTACCTCATGTATCACAGCCTTGGAAAAGATTTTCTTAATTATATATCCAACCCAGGCGTATGTCCCATTTAAAATATTGCCCAGAGAAATTCTCAGTGCCAAGATAATAGGTGACTTCACCCCCTCACAACAGAAAATGAAAGATCTTTCCTTGCTTTGCAAAAATCATGACTGTGTGTGTTAGAAGTACTCAGTGCAAAGTCAGGGATCTCTTATATAGGAACCCAGCTTTATTATGATGGAGGTCTTAGAAAAACAATTAGCTTTTTCAATTGCAGCCAGAATCTGATCTCAGTACATCTCCAGATTACAAAGCCTGAGGTCTAGATCTTTGACATATGCTGGACATACACGTCTGTGGGAATCTGCTACCACAAAAATGACAGTCTAGACTCCTCCTCTGTTTCTTAAGGGTAGAAATTCCCTCTGAGAATTAAACATAAGCTCAAGAAGAGTTGTAAACAAATTTGTCATTTAGTAAAATATTGGGATGCCACCAGGATGAAGTCTGCCATTTTTTAAAAATGAATTAAGCTGAATGGCTTCCTTCACTTTTTTCCTCTTTCCCCCTTGGGTAATCTTTCCTATTCAATTCTTTGGCTTTACAATCAGATTTTCCTATTTCATTAAGTGTTTATATATCCCCTTTTTTGTATGAAAACTTCTCATGACCAGCAGAGAACAAAAAAAGTTCTATTGAGAAAGCATTATCAGATAGATAAAAGTCACTGTAACCTGTTCCAGCCTACTGTCCATGTGTTACTATTAGCAGATTAATAATGGATTTTACAGAAGTGCAGTTTAAGAAAAACATATAGCATTAAATAATGAATTTACCTCTTATTCTCATTTTTTAATTGCTTACATAATCATTTTTCATATAAATTTATTGGTAAAGAAAGGATACCTTTCTTTAAACCATTTCCTCAGAAATCACTATGCAAAGTTTATCACCTCCTAGATTAAGTAGGGCTTTGTGATGAGTGCCATTTTTGCTGACCTTTCTTCCCAGTCGATAATCTCTGACCTAATTTGTGTTGGTGCAGAGCAGGGTATAAACTAATACTCGAGTATTGTACACATTTCATGCTAATTTATTTGAATCTGGTTTCAGCTCATTTGCAATATGGATTTGTTTAGAAAGATACACAGCTCACAGTGACTGTCCCCCATGCTGCCTGGTTCTTTGGCCCACCAGCAAACACCAGCCGATGCTTGATTTTGCCCACAGAAATGCCATTGCTCTCCAGTCTCCTTTAAACTCTCCCTACTGTTTGTAGAGGAGTACCCAGAAACTGAGGAGAGCTCTGATCATCTGTTCTAGTAGATCTAAAATGGCTTCTAGTTGGGACTTTTTTTCCTTCCTACAGAATAAGGAGGCCAGGGGAAATTATTGAGGGGATATTCTGTGAGGAGGAGCTCTGTTTCCTGCTTCTTGTCTGTGTTACTCCCGTGGAAGGTGGTGGGGTGGCCTCCTTATTTAAACATACAGAATGGGAAAAAAATGACTGGACATCTGAAAGACATCTCTTCTGCCTTGTGCAGAGTGAACAAAAACATGCTAACATGCTATGAGGACAATGTTCTTTGTGTAGAGACCTATATGTGTGGGGACTTAGAGGAGCCAGATTTTTCTTGCTTACAACAGAAGGGTGAAACAGCTTTCCAGAGGCAAATAGTTACCTTAGATTTATTCTGTTGTGAGCTAGACACAATTTTTATAAAATGAAATTAAGTGCTGTGATTTTCTTCACTGTAAGAAATTATCACCAAGGTATTTTATATCCAGACTATTCTACATAAAAGGTAAACACAATAGAATTTGTTAACAGTTACTGAGAAAATAACTTATATCAGCAGTTATGAGATCAGTGTAACAAAATGAACTAGGAAGACACCTGAAAAATTGTTTTGCCTGGCTTCCTGTAGCAACAGCTCTCATGCATTCCCTTCACATTTGATAAGGAATTAACCTGAAGTTTATGCACCATTGCATTATGCTTCTGCTGCAGAGACTCAGCTTAGACTATACAAGCTCAGAGTGCTTTATATTCACTGGGTGTAGCCTGTCCAGCCCTCCAATCGCTGTAGCTTTGCCTACACAAACCCTAGGGTACTCAGAACCCTGGAGTCAGGTGCTCACTGTGAAATAAAATCTTCCAGGAATGTGTACAAACAATATTTTGTAAGTCAGGGTGTGACTTCTCTGGGTGTAAGCTTCCTGCCTAACTTAATGTATTATTACGAGTTGGACTTGATGATCCTTTGGGTCCATTCCAACTTCGGATATTCCATGATTCTAGGGTAGAGTGCTGTATTTTGAGTGACAGGTTTTTTTGTTGTTGATGTTTTCTTTTTTTTTTTCCTTTGAAAGAACATACTTAGAAGATGAGGCAAAGGGAGACAAAGTAAAGAGAGGAGGAATTAAGGAGAACAGATTAATAAAGCCCAGTCATTCACTGTAGCACACACCATATCTGTGTATCAAAGGCAAGACTTGAATGTAGTGGGAAATGTAGCTGAAGCCAGTACAAGAGCTCTGGCACTCATCTTGATCAGAACCCCATGGTAGTATATGGAAATAATTCCATATACTGTAGCTTTGAAATAGGTCTTAATATTCCCCTCCTCCCCAATTATAGTCCTGTATCACTGTTGCATCTCTGTTCTTCAGTCACGTTAGGAATACAAAAAAAAGGACTGTGTTAGTCACTGCCTCCAGATGCCTCCATGCTTCTCCCACCATGACCACCAGTCCCTTTGTCCTCTCTCTAGTGGCTTCCAGTGCCTCAGAGATGCAGAAATAAAAAAGTCCAGAAATCAAACTGCATTAGTTACCTGTTTCTAGAGGCCAGATTTGTGAGAACAAGGGATTATCTTTTTAGCATTTCTCCAATTACCTTAAAGGCAGTGCGTTACTTAAAGCTCCTGGTAGCTGTTCTTTAGTGCAGGGTACTTTATGCAGGATAGGGGCATGCTGACTGCTTAAAATAGCATTTTCCTTCTCAAAATAAATCTGTGAGATGAAAACTCACTTTACATTCAAATAAATCATGATGCTGATGATATGGTTGTCATTGCTTTTTGCATATTCCTTTCCCCTTTTCCCATCATGTTATGAATTGAAAATACTGCCTTATGCACTTCACACAGCAACGTGTCCCTCAGAGAATGGGGAGAATATTCAGCTGTATGCAGCCTGGTAGGAAAGTTTGCAAAGTGTATATGATCTGACAGTCGTTTCTATGAGAAAATGGATTGAAAATGAGACACAAAAAATTGCCTTTGAAGGTCTGACCTGAAAGCCCTCAATGTCAGTTTTTTTCATTGGCACTGGGTTAGACCCAGCAACGACCTATTTTAGTCTGGCTCAGGAAAAGAGCCAGGAGTCAGGAAGGCTCAGGAAGAGGTTTCCGTGCCCAACCCTGCCACAGCCCTGCGTGAGATTCAGCTCTATCAGAGGGCTGTAAATAGCAACCGGTACAGTTAGTTACTGTGGTAGGTACCTTCCCTGGTGCAGAGCTCCCACTGAAACCAAGGCATGTTCCCATCTGGGATAACGTGTGTTCAGGAGCAGGACTGTATTTAAGGCACATTCCAAGGAAACCAATTCATGCTCTACTCTTATGTAACAGAGAATTAAAAGGGAATGTTAAGAAACAAAAATTACTCGTTCATTTACTACTGTCATTTTTGTCAGTGGCCAAAGGAAGCAGCTCGGACTTTCCATTTTATTCCTCGCTGGAGTCATTTTCTGATCCTGTAATCCTAACACAAAGCTTCAGTGTTTTGATGCTGTGATAGTGCCAGCTTCAGCTTATGTTCAGTTTTTCTAAAGCTTATTTAGTTTCATATTTTAACAATACTTAACTACATTATTTTTGATTTCAGATAAAAGAAAAAAAAACACTTCAATTTTAAGTCTTGCAAAACCTTGTTAGGAATGTATGGCTTTATGTAAGATATCCTGTAAGCATTAATTGATAAACAGCTACATATGTTGCAAGTGAATTTGGAATAAAATGGTCACTGACATTTCTAAATTTCACATCTTTACAATATTCTCCTTTGAAATTATCCAATTATGTACCAGAAAGTGTGTTTCTCTCTTCCTCTGTTCTCTGTGATGTGATTCTCTAATAACACAGTTGTCTAACACTGCTCTAAACATCTGCCCAGCAGGTGGTAGATAATTTTAGGCACCCTTAAAACCATTCGATAAATATTATAAACATCTGAGTCTAATCCAGTAAGGGCCAAAGTGATACTGGTATAGGGAATTGCTTTAGACACTAAATAAATTGCTTCACATAACAGATTCCCACTCCAGCAAGTAATTAAATATTGAGAAGATGCTCCTCAGAAGCCCAGAGAGAAGTTTCACATTTCATAGGAGAAAAGGCTGGTCATTTCTCAGGGGGCTGAATGTTGCTATTGCCAAGCCCCCTGGCATACAACGTGCACAGTCTGGTAGCAAAGCAGAAAGCCAGGCTGAGGAGAATCAGGGGGCTTGGTCTCTAACGTACAGGGCAAGCGCTTCCAGGGAGCCAGGTAAAAGCCGGGCCCTTCCTTAAAGGTGGAACTGCCAGAGCTGGTGGAGCCAGCAGATCCCAAACAGCTGGTTCTTCCTCAGCACATGCTCCTTTAGAACAGCACGGGCCCTGTCTCTTCACCTCACACTAAACAATGATGACAGTTGGCACGCAAATCTCTTTTGCATGTGCCTTTCATCTGCACAAGTGGAGTCATTCTCTAGCCACCTTTGTTTTCACCAAGTTAAGTGCTTTGGCATCCTTCATTTTGATTCAGTTTTCTTTAAATATACTAATACATTCTTCCTCACAGCTCGCACTGAGCTGATGTGAGGCTGAGCTGACTGCCTCCCTGGAGGTCTCTGAGGTGAAGAACCAAAGGCCATGCAGCAGTCTTTATCTTTGCCACCGACACAAACGGACATCTGGCTGTCACTTTCTCTTTGTGTAAGAAATCACTGCTAGAAATGTTATAATTGCAACACATTTCAATACATTTCAACACCTTACCAAAAGGCAGAGGCAAATGGATCTTGATTTTCCTAGCTGTGTTCTTTGCTATAACATTCCACATACTTTGCTCTACAGACAAGTACCAGCCTGAAGGAAAATGTCTCTGCCTTGTTTCTTAGAATCTGCCAAACTGCAATAATTTCAGTCCCTTCCCAGACACAATGCCCAGAGGAAACACCCGTAGTAGAAGATGAGAAAAGGCAGAAACTTTAGTTTGGATGAGGGGAGAGAGGGCACAAATGCATAACTGAATTAATTTCTTTGGCTTCCTCCTCTGTGAAACATGATAGTTTGAGGGCCAGCCGCTCACTGTAGGGGCTCCAATCTATTAGCTAATCACTCCTTGCTCAGAGACAAGATCAAAATGGCATTGCCCCTGCTGGTGCAAATGCTCACCACTGCCTGCCAAGGCTCTGCGGGACTTGCCCAGCCAGAGGTGAGGGCTGGGAGGCCCAACTCAGAGCAGCTGGACACAAGTCCTCAGGTGAATCCTCGTGGAACAGATGCAGCCCCCAAACTCCCCCTCAGAGCTTTCTAAAGACAATCAAGGTGAACAGGACTCCAGGAGACAAACACACAGAGTCCAGTTTTTCTTTCACTGAAATCATTGAGGAAATTTCCATCGATGTCAATGAAGTCACGACTGCATTTTGTTTGTATTTAAGAAAATGTCAGTCAAACTTCTCTGTCATTTTGCAGGGAGGTCAGGCCACTGTCTTACTCATTTGGCTTCAGTAACATTATTCTAAAATTTACTTTGACTTTGTGTACAGACTGAAAGGACTTATGTGGTAGAATGAGCTGCTATGCCTCTTCTGGTTTTGGAGTTGTTTTCTTCAAAAAATTAACAAAACCATTAAATCACTTTATAATGAGAATCTTTTGTTCCAGATTTATCCATATATAAAAACCAAATGTGCCTGTAGAAAAACTCTTAAATCCCTAATCAGTAAAGGTTTGGGTAAGGGGGAAGGTTCAGGGCAGCAAAAAGATCCTTAAACCACTGCTGTTCTTACAGTAACAAATTACCTCTTACATTTTGGTAGTGTTTGCAATCATTAGACTTTAGCAATGAGCCACCTGTCTCATTGAAAATCATTCATCCTCATTTAATGATGAATTCTCTTGAGATTATTTTCTCAAACATTTTGCCCTTTATGAGCTGACAAAATGTTGATAATTAATGTTTCAATGCTGATCCTGAAGGGCAACTAATAATTATCCAACAGTGCTCCTGGTGATTTCATATAGTTTGCCCTCCAAGCATGCATTTTTCATCTTCGGATTGTGATGCATTTATACTATATCATTTATGTAGTTAGATAGCAGAACGTGTTTCATGGAAATGGATTGACATTATTTACTAGTTGAGTCTCTGGGACTATTTACTAAGGAAGGCTTCTATGAAAAAGGAATGTATTCAGCTACAGAGAAGCACTTTGGGATTCAGGATTGCTGAGTTCCAACCTTTACAGTGCTCAGTAGCTACAGGAAAACTCCAAAAATTTCATGCACGATACACAGTACTTTGCAGCGCATGCCCAATCCCAAATGCAAATTTTAATCCTATTTTATAAAGCACCCTTGAGACACACTCACATTCAGAAAAGTGGTTACTCTGATGAAAACATGCTAAGCAACTAAGGGATCAATTACTGAACATAATCAGAAAAATTACAGAGACTGAATCCATAATCCCACAGGCTACCAGCAGCAGAGATGATGTGTGCATTTCAAAGTGTCCTACTTTCCAGGTCTAATGTATTTTCTCTGTAAAATATATTTAAAGGAAATACAAAAAAATCACGAGCAACAGTCTCAAATATGGCACTTGATCCTCATCAGTTCCAGAAATTATTGATGGGCACCGGTTTGGATATAAACACTGCATTACACACTTAAGTGTTCATTTCCTACTTGGTACACACAGTTGGGCACAGAGACTTTGGGAGTCATTAACCCTCTGATTTATGAACATCGCAGCAGAGAGAAATGCCTTTGCTGATGTGCAACTAGATGGTACAGCAGTATGATCCTGACTATTTTGCATTAGCAACCAACATCTTTTTTTTTTTTTTTTTCCCTGGGTTGCCCCTAATAGCATCCAGAATTAGCCAGATTTCTGTTACAACTAGCCCCTTTGACTTCGATCAGATTGGAGTAGTTGTTTGTATTTTGTAGCTCAGGCTGGACTTTGTAGGATACAAAGGTATTATCAGGATACAGTTATATTCAGAACCATGGAACAAGTTAGGGAGTAAATTTGCTGCCCTTTTTGTTGAGGAACCTTGGAAATGCATAGCCCATAGCTAGGTAGAAAAGCAAAGGAAGCAAAAAACTTATGTGATAGGGAGACTATCACCAGATAGGAAAGTGTATCTCCAAGGGGATCTGCTCTGGAGACCAACATGAAGTAGCACGTGGAAGAAGCTGCTCTGTGACAATTCATCCCATTACTAACCAGTATTTCACCAGTAATGCACCCAGAGGTACTGAAATACACAGTTTGTTTGATGTGTGGGGCGTCATAGGCAAAGGTCCAGAGGTGTGTTTGAATACTTAACTGCTAGATGGTAGAAACAGCTGTAACTGATACAGATCTGGATTTAATTGGGGGAGTGAATAGTAAACTTTAGCCCCTTTGTCCCTCTCATGAAGCAGGACAGAAAGAAGAATGAGGACATCCAGTTGTCACCCCTCCAAGTATCAAGACTGCAGCCACCTTTGTTAAGAATCCAAACAAATCTGCTATTCTGCAGTCCCATGGGACAAATACAGCATGAAGGTGCAAGAGTGCATTTGAAGTCTCACAAGAACCAACACACTATTCAATCTGTCCATACTAGATATACAGAGCTATTAAATCTCCAAATGCCAGCAAGCTGACACAAAAATTCAAGAACAAATTGACATTTGTCTGCTTTCTGACAAATACCTACAGGCATATGATTAATACAGATCCATCCTAATTACTCTTCAGTGTTTAGAATGACAGGTAGATGTCACAGGACACTATCTGTGCATACTTTGCTGTGCAAGACAAATATATTTCTCTGTTGCCACTTGATTATTTTTAATGTTGCAACAGATATTCTTCAAATGATTATAAAGTGTTAAGAAGCAACATTGAAACATCATGAGCTAGATCCTGTCCTAGGACGTAGTCATTCTGTTCTGATAAGAAAATCAGGCCTTAACAATGACACTAGCAGTTCCCAGTAGATAAAGCAAGTGCCCAAACCCAGGGCATTTACAAATGCCTTTTCTTCATCCTTTCCTCACCAAAGAGAAAAGACCTGGCTACAAGACCACTGTGCTACTGCAGTCTTCAGTGTTGGTCTGTAATGGGACCCCCTTCTCCCTAATTGCCACTTTGTACTCAAAAACAATTGGAAAGGTGGATCTTTGCAATAGGGGTGGCAGCTCATAACCAGTTACCATTCAAATGAAAATAATTTCATGGTGTACTAAATTGCATCAAAAATAATCTTTCGCAGTTTTCTGGCATTTCTACTTCTTTATAGTGACTGAAGCTGAGACTTTCACCTTGCATTTTGAATTTATTTCTATACCTCATACTAACCGAAAGAGGAAAAAAAGTTAAGCAGAAATGCAATGTACAAAAGGCTGGTGGAAAACTGCTTCATTTCTTTGTGGCTATTTCCCTAGCACGGCATGCAGTTATTTAATCAGGGCATTTACGAGTCCCTGCCAACGGCAAGACAGATGATCCTAAATGAAGCTGTGCACTTGATAATAAGGACTGACCAAAATGCTTGAGTGCTCTGCTTCACAGCAGACTCCCTGAGACTATATCGTAAAGAGCATTTACTGAGAAGGATCAGCCACATTATCACGGTCATTCAATTTATGAGCCTGACTGTATTGAACATGTATGCACTAGAAAATGTATGAGTTGCTCAGTACATGGTAAGCAGTACGTAAAGAACGCAGCTCCAGTGTCTTCTTAAAGAACAAACTTCAGACAACCTACTTGGTATTTTGCTTGCAAACCCACTGGAGATCCCTCTTGGGATGTAAGGGCATCAGGTCTTCAGTTATGGTAGAACAGAAGAAGCACTGATAAACTGCTGTACAATAGAAACGTGCATGATACTACGTTTCACAGCTATGAAGTCACACACCTATCTAAAAACCAATAACCAGCAATGCTTTCTATGCCACCATTAGAGATGTTAACACAGAGCTCCCTCTCCATTTAACAGATGAAGTAGAAACTAAAAACCACCGAAACTTGATGTAATCAAGACGTGCGTTTCCTTGTGATATGACAACAATTGCATGCAAAGGCACCAACCAGGAAACAGCATTGTATTGTGCAGACTGTCATACAGGTACCCAACAAGTTCTGCCTCCAAAGAGATCCTGATTTAAGACAACACAAATTGTCAGAGCAAAGAGGGCAAACGTGTATGCACTAATGGACTCCTGCTTTCATTGATAATACTACTTAGCATTTCATATTTAGACTGATACACAAATACCAAAGGCTAATTGGTGACATTACTGAAAAGGGGATGATGTTTTTTCAGCTTCTTTCCAGACCTGCCGGAGATTACTGTCGTGGTGCCATACAATTTAAGACCTATGCTGTAAGGAAGCAATAAAGCAAATAGGAAGATCTCTTTATTTTTAATCAGTGCAGACATTTGGCCAGAAGTCAGTTTTAGTATTAAAATAGGAAAGAGACATGAGATCATGTAAAACAGCAACCATAAAAAGCATTTCTACAGTATTTTAAGAAGATTGAAGCCTACAAACAAAGCAATTACTCCTATAGCAAACTCTAAATATAATAATTTTCTACTTTTCAAAGAGCAGATAGCCTCTAGATTACTTCTTATTCTACATCTACATTGTTATACATGTATAGAAATACTCTCACTAAACCGAATCTAGTGTGTAGAAGGGCAGCTTAGCAGCAGAGCCAGGGTGCGGACACCTGGACACTTGGTTCCAGTCCTGCCAACAGCCCACTCTAGTATCAGGTCAAGCTGTGAATGTGGAAGCTCAATGCTGAGCACACATTTTTGAGCAGATCAGTTCTCCCCCTCAGCCTCCACACTCCCCTCTGCCAAACAGATGATCTTTTGTCCAAAGCTTGCACGATGTAACCTTCCTGTCACCTCCAGGTACCAGTTACTATTACAAGCACTGCACTGCACTCAG
Source organism: Heteronetta atricapilla (assembly GCA_011075105.1). Classification (NCBI taxonomy): domain Eukaryota; kingdom Metazoa; phylum Chordata; class Aves; order Anseriformes; family Anatidae; genus Heteronetta; species Heteronetta atricapilla. Next base: position 9,778,551 of record CM021744.1, read on the forward strand.
TTTGCAAGCTGACTCTGCAACAAAACAAGACTTATTTATGAGAATAAGACAAGCACAAGTTTGTATCACGTCAGAGGACCTCCAGAACTGTTGCACACAGCTGAGTCAACCAGCTCAGGCAACAGCGATTTCAGTCTTCGATTCCATTTAGCAAGTGGGGAGTTATTCAGTGCTGAACGTATGCCAGGCACTGCAACAAAACCAACACTGCAACTGAAGCACTGGAGTGGGAAAGTTACACCTCTGTCATCAGCATATGGCAGACAGCAACATATTCTTGAAAAAATGAAGCCAAAGGTAAAATCTGATTCCAGAACAGAGCCTGACAAACACAGCACTAGCTGAAAAGCCTGAACATAGCAGAAGTGCTGGCAAAAAATTGCTACCAGGATGCTGCAAAGCTCCAGGATGTTAAAAGGCATCCAGGTGAGTGAGTCTTCATGATGCACATCAGATAGATTGTGAAGCAAGAATATCAGCAAGCCCAGTATCAGCAAAGATTACGGTATCACAGCACACGCACAGAAAGCTTTTCTTCCCGTGACCTAATCAAATACTTGCTGAAACTTAGAAAATATTTGTCTTTATAGCAGTATGGAGCTTTTTGTGACCGTTAGCAAGATTTCTTGCCTCAGCGGTTACCTTGCCAATTAGAGGGGTTTACTGGGTTGTACAGAAGATAGTTCTGCCAATAAGAGAATAACCCTGGTGCCTCAGAGAAGACGAGGTCCTGTGGATAACTCAGATTGACAACTGTTTATCTTTTAACTTTATCTTTCCACCAGCACTTTGGACAGGCTATGTCACTTGTTGTTTTCTGGAAAATTACGATTTCAACAAAGCTGCTCCACCAAAGCGCATGAGTTGAGCTCCTAAATATATCGCGACGTATCGCTGTACCCTTTGCCGGAGATAACGAGGGTGAAAAAAGCGGTTGTCATTCGTGCCTTTCTAAGGTGGTGTATTACAGGCTAGCCATTTATGAAAAGGCACATATTAAACCCCACCTAGCAAGCAGCGAGGGAGACCTAACGTCCGGCCACCCTTCCCTTTCGCCAGGGGACACCTGAGCTCCCACTGCCACAGCATCACAGCCCCGACCGGGGGCAGCCCCGCACCCCGCCGCCTTCCCCTGCTCACGGAGCCCGGGGGTGCGCTCGGAGCCGGGCAGGACCTCCCGCAGCGCCCCCGGGCAGGCCCCACTCACTTCTCCCCAGCGCCTCCGCCTTCCACTCCGTCTCCTCCAGCGCCCCGTAGCGCCTCACGGCTCTCTCGGCCTCCGCGCCGGCCGAGATGGCCCTCCGCAGCTCCACGGCCCTCCGCAGCTCCATGGTCCCCGCCGCTCCGCCGCCCTCCCGAACCCCACCACTCCCCGGAGCCCCCCGCAGCCGCAGGGCCGGGCGGCTATGCAATCCTTCCGAGCCCTCCGATGCTTCCAACCCCTCCCCGGGGGCCGGCGGGGGCAGGCAGCGGCGCCGTGCACATGCTCAGTGCGGGGCTGGGCCGGGGCGGGCGGGCAAAGGCAGAGAGGCACTCCTTGCATCCTCACCGCTTGCACTCACAGCCCCTGCATCCTCACCCCCTGTATCCTCAGTCCCTGCATCCTCAGCCCCTGCATCCTCAGCCCCTGTGCCCACCCCTAGCCTTGCCCCACGGACCTGCCCCCAGAGGCATGCCACTCATCCCAGCCTCACCCCAGCAAAAGCCCCAGGACAGCATCCCAACAAGCGATGAGGTTTGGTGTTTCTCATAAACAAGCAGCTATGCAGCCTCCTGCGATTAGAAGTGAAGGAAAGGACTATTCAGGAAGCACTAGTACAGTGATAATTATTGTTGTTATTCTTTTATTGTAGGGGAGATCTTACGGATCAAATCCCTCAACAGCGTTTTACAGTTACAGGGTACTTTTCCTGGTGGAATCCCATTGCATTTTATCATGTGTGGTATTGTTATGTCTGATGTAGAGATGATGAAGCAGGAGTTGAGACAGGTTGCCCTGCGCCCCCCAGTAAATCAGGGTTTGTAGTACTCTGTGCCTGGTTTATGAGCAATGGGGTACTGGTAATGCTGAATACATACTGGGTGCATGAAAGGTTGTCTGTCACATACCTTTGCCTACAAACTTTGCCTTGCCCTTCACCATCAGTGCTACGAAAGCACCACTGCTATACTCAGTGATGTACTTACTAGTTGGACTGATGCATGTTGTTGCTGTACTCATGAACAATTGTTTAGGGGTCATGCTTTACATGTTAGAGGAGAGAAAACCTCCACGTCAGTTTTAAAACTGTAACAATGAAATTTTATTTCATTTTTTTTTCTTCTGAGAGCTGCTAACAAATTGCTACCAAATTAAAATGAGCTAGACAATATTTTGGAAGATGTGCAGGGCACAGTGATTTCTCCTTGTCAGCTGTGCTCCACAGGGATTTGCCATGGTTTGTGCACCAGACCTGCTTGGAGAGCTCTTGTTGACTGTGCAGTGCTTCATCCGCGATGGTTTTGGCCTTTGGAGATAAAGCCCAAACAAAACTGTGAGTCAAGCAGGAAAGCTGGTGGCACCACTCTGCACAGCTGATTTTGGGTGACAGTGCAGCTGCCTGCTGGGGTGGGCTGGACTGACTCAGTAGCAGAAGTGAGGAACACAAGTGTGGGAGGAAGACAAGAGCCCATCTGGGATCTAGATGAGATTTGGACTAAGGGAAACAGGCTGATTAGGGAGAAGGGGCCAATTTTTTGGTGGATCTGAGAACTGTTTAGCTTGAATTCATCCCTTCAAGGTTTTAGATTATTATAATCCAAGTGCTTTGTTTAGGAGGTGGAGGAATGATCCTAGAAATAAACAAGTATTTAAAGCTCTGAATTTGATAGCATGGGAGAAAAACACCCACTAATTAGTAAATGGGATGCACCAATTTTATTTACATAAAACAAAAAATGTATAAGGTGATTTATTGTAACTATAAAGTTTTCATCTGCTCCCCTTGGAAAACTCACAAAATCCAGTAAGAGCCCAGTCTTTCAGGCTGTTACATTTCTGAGCAGACGTGGAAGCAGTCCACATGGGTCCATTTGCTCCCAGATTTTTGCAAGTCTGGGGCCTAAATGCACAACAATCCTTTTCCTAATATTCTAAAGTCAGCATTTTTGCTATTACAACTTTGGAGCATTTTCACTGCTGCATTCACAAGTGGAATTCAATTTCTCCCCTACTGATGATGCCTTTCAGTTCACTCAGCAGTATGTATGCATTCCTCCACTTGGAAAGCTTGGTTTTCTTCTGCTGAAAGACTGCTAAGGAAGAAAAAACTGAGATCTCTTCTCACTACTCAGTAGATAATGCCTGGAAGAAGAACAGAGGCACACTTTGCTCTTGCGGTCATTTCTGCTGACTGCTTTCATTCCCTTCCCATTTCTCATCTGAGTCCTGCCGTTGGGAGCTGTAACTGGTCAGCAGCAGTTGGCAAAGCTACGCTCCTATCTAGTGCTCTTTTGGCCTCCACTGTGCATCACTGATGCCCCACAGAGACACAATGCTATATATAACAGGCACACTTTACTCAAGCAAAATTCTTAACAGCGGTATGACTTCTAAGTCAGATGGGGGAAAATGCTTTCTTTGCTTTCCTGGAGCTTTTCAAGCACCTATGTTTGCTCAGCCTGAAGTTCTCAGAGCTCTCCTGCCTTTATGGGCACACCTTGTAAACCAAATGGGTTCTCAAGAGTTGCTTTGAGAGTCTGGGGCTACAGCAAAGGCAGAAGTCAGGGGTGTTGTTCATTGTCAGATGGGACAGTCATTCTAACACAGAGATAACAAAAGTTAATTTCTGCCCAAGGTTTTCATTTATTTATCATTATAATAAAAAGCTGCAGTTTAGCTGATGAAAGAAAATTAAATTAAGTAGATAATGCATATTTATTCCATTTTTGTAGGCATGAATATCCAGATCCATAATTACCATGACAGAACAGGCACTGTGCCCATGTGATTTGATTGCTTGCGTAGTGCAGGTTGTGGGACTCCTATGAATCTGTCCTATAACATTTTTTTTTAAACACCAAGACTTGTTTAAGAACATCTCTGTGTTGGAGGAGTTATCAAAATTCCTTGATATCTGATGTCATGGTTAATCTTGTTTCCCTGTGAAAATACGTCCTCTTCAATCTTCATCCCTCAGCTCTTAGGATTCTCTGTAGTTCCACATCCTTAGCATTTCCCCAGTTATTCCTGGTACCCTGCGCAGCCCCTGACCCTACATCCCACAGACTGTTCCAGCAACGTGTAGGAGCCCTGGGGGGCTGTCAGCCTGCACACATTCACACTACCGTACTACAGCCTCTCTGCCACCTCCAGATCTCGCTTGCCAGGCATATGCGTGGCACAAAAATGTCCTGGCACAGGTGAAAGGCTGCGAGCATTACAGGAAAATGCTTACCTGTTGGAAAACCTGACAATCAAACAGATTTAGGAAGGCATGCACTTAACTTCCTGATGCTTCCTCTCTTGCATGATCCTATGCAGCAGACAGGTAGTGGGATGAAGACAAAGAGGGCCACAACTGCACTAAAGAACCTATACAAGTCCCTAACACAATAGGGTTGTTGTAGGGCACCATCCCCATAAAAGCAAGAATTAGTATTATCTGCTTGAAATTCAGCCAAATCAGGGCTCTTTCAAGGACCCAGCTGTGTCCTATGGCATGCAACTGTGGCTGTTTCACGAGATACACTGTGTTGTAGTGCGCTGTCCTGGGAGCTGTAGTGGTAAATCTGTACTTTACATAACACCTTTTCCCAAATCATTACGGCCAGTCTACATAGACAGCTTTACAGAGTGGGGAAATAGGGTTTAATGTGTGAGTGTCCCCAGCCTGTGTCACAACACAGTGTGAGCTCGTCTGAGTCAGTGAGACCCTGTTGTATCACAGATTCCAGTTATCACAGGGTGACAATCAGGTCTGTGTCATTCTTAGTCTATGTCTAAGACATTTGTATTACCGCTCTCCCTAAGAGATCTGTATTAGGCCAAAGCAGACCTCATTTGCTTTTCAGAGAGTTATAATTAAATACCATCCTAATTAAAAAAGAGAGAGGAATGGGATAGCTAAAAATCACAGCAGTGTCCTTGATACAGAAGATACTTTCTTACTGTAGTTTCCACCTTCGATTTCATGGTAACGTGAAGGACTTCTTGGAAGCCCTGGCCCTGCTGTTCTGTACTTGAAAGAGGATCTGCTGCAGCACAGCCTCGGCTGAATGAGGGCCTGGTCTCAAAAGCCAGTGCAAGTTCTTATTATGTCATTTCCTTTTTTTCTGAATCCTGGCTCATGTTTAGTTAGCGCCCTTTGTATTCTTATTTATTTATTTGAAATTACAGCCTTTCCATACATTCCATTCCTTTAAAAATATTTTAAGGCTAAAGTAACTTAAATAATTCACCATAGCTGCAGCTAAGTAACTAGGATTCTGATCTTTCTCCACAGCTATCCTGCATCTCTGTCAGGATAGAAGGGTGCACCTATAGCCTAAAAGTGCTGTGTATTGCAGAAAAGCAAGGCATTGTAATGAGTTTGTTAAAAGGCAACTAAAGTGTCTTGAATTAATTTTGTGAGTCTGGGGCAAGATGGTTTTGTTCTTAAAAATATTTGTTTGTAAGTATTTCTACCTAAACATTAAATGTCATCCTGTGAGATATTGCATGAATGTAATACTCTTTTTTTGTGTGTCACTAACTGTTTTATCAAACATGCACACAGAAAAAATGGACTATATATTTAACTTCTTACTATCTCTCCGTAGCTGAATTTCTAGTAGAGCTAGGGAAACAAAGGACAAGCAATTAACGGCAAATTTTAGTGAATAGCGTGGCACTAATTCTGTGTTAGATGTGACAGGCTTCACAATGTCTGGGTCAAACTAAATGAAAGTACTTTGTGTCCTAGAAAATGTTTTTCTAGGAAAAAAAATGCTATCTTTTTAAATCTCTGCATATTGATGCTTATGATTTGACTTGTGTGCAATAAATGTTAGCTGGCAGCACTGGAGCTACAGCATCTGACTGCCTATCTTTTATGCAGATTTGGAGATCTGTCCTGTAAAGCAGGCTTTGACCAAGCAGGTATTTAGAGTGCTCTAAGTAGGAGTAGTACGTACTTGCTTTTCTATCTGAAAACAAACTAACGCTTAAAAAGCAGTCCATAAACTCATAGCACATGTTAAATGTCTGCAAAGCCCTCTCAGTTCTGTCTTTTTGCTGCCAGGATCCACAGTGATGTGCAGAAGAGTGGGAGCTTACCCTCAGCCTGTTACTGCTCAGGATCAGTACCTGGTATCACGGGCTTGAGGCTGCACTGAATATCAAGACAGACCTTGCAGGACTGAGCTCCCAAAACACAGTCCAGGTTGGTTATCTCCTGTTAAATATTTGTCTTGTTTAAGATATATTTCAGGTGAGGCTGTGCTAAGTTTTTAGGTCTGTTTGACAATTGTATCTGTACTCGTGCAGAGCCTATTTGCAAAAGTTCCTGGGGGGTGAATAATGGAGACTATTAAAGCTGCCACAGAGCTTTCCACTTCTGTAGATTTATCTTGGCTATTTTCGGTATACAAGGTGAGAAAACACAGCACAAATTCAGGAGATGCACTGGCTGCTGAGACAGGGCAAATATTTCTGGCAGAGAAAATGGACACAATCTGCACAGACCAATGGCTGTAGTTGTGACCATAACATAGATTTCAGAAACTTACTTTAAATTCTTTCCCTTCATGCTTTATTTTTGTCTTAGTGGATTCTTTCTACATTCACTCTCCTTTTAAGGTACAAATTTTACAGCAAAAGCTGTTACAGCATCTGTCAGATGTTACTAATACCACGGGTGGTGAAGTCTTCCATGTAACAGTCTTATTTTTGGTGTTTGGAGTCGGTCCATATGACTGGACTGACTGTTGTGCAGGTGAGTCATTATTGTGCAGGTGGCTTTTGTATCTGTGATGAGTGGCCATAGCTACATAGAAAAACAGATGTTTGACCAGCAAATGTAGACAATAGAGATAGATTTAGAGATAAATTGTTCTGGGACATTTTAGGAGACTTGCAAACACTGTGGAATTCAGTAATACTGAAGTGGGTTTGTGGGCAGGACCATTTTAAAGTAGTAACTATACTGTGTAAAAATTGCAAAAGCAGCAACATGCTCTCCCAAACACAGTTCTTGTAGGTTCTGAGCCTCTTCTCATTTCACTTAGTTCAAAGTTTAAAGGTGACTTTCTATAAGCCTCTGTTTTACCTACACATATCTGGATCTTGCACACACAGCTAAGAACTGCTTGCAAGCTGCATTGCACACAAAGACTGGGTCAGTGCCTTGCTGATTCATGTTCCCATGAAGTGTATGTGCTGCACTGCATTTGTGTCGTAACAGGCGTTTCCATTTCTTCTGTGGAGCATTTTGCTACCACCTTCACTGGAACTGGAAGTTCAGCCCTGAATTCCAAAAGGGTTTCCTTGTGGCTTGAACTTCTCTGCAAATGTGGCCTTCAGTGATGGAGGACTAGCATTCCATTGATATTTCAACTTCTCAAAAACAGTAAGCAAAACACCACATAGGTAATTGCCATATCCTATCGTGCCGTTACTAGGAGCCCATAGTAATTCAGTACTGTATGATGGCCACTCTGAGCTAAGGATAGAGCTAACATAAAACTCTTCAGTGTCATTGGTGTATCATGGAAAATCAGGTGCAGCTAACAATCTTGTTATATTTTGGATGTAAAATATGTGATGCATGAGATGGGAGTAGATGAGCACCCTTAGTGATTAAATAAAGGTGGTATTTACCTCAGAGAGGTATGAGCAATGGTAAGGTAAGGATACCACGGGGAGCCAGGTTTACAGAGGTGGATGTCTCAAGGTCGGCATAGAGCAAGAGGAAGTAAAAGACTAGAGATGGAGAACTGCAGTTCCTAAGCTTGTATTTTCTTTTCTAAATCTTGCTGCAATGAGAGCAAGGCTGCTTTCCTGACAAATGAAAGCAGTAATAGTGTGGGGGTTTATTCCTGTATATACACACCCTAAGCGTACATCTTACTTATAGTAAGATACATATATACTGATTCCAGGCAAGTATCTTGTACCTTATTTTACCCTGCTGCCAAATTATACCCTATAAAAGGAGACACAACTCAGAACAAAGCTGACACTTCCTCCACAGATAAAGGATCTCATGTGGCAAAGAACTCTGTGTGCATAGTTTGTGAATCCATATGGGCCAGGCACTGAATTTATCACAGCCATCTGAGTGATTATGCATTTCATTTCTGTTGTAACTGGATGAAGTAGAGTAACAGAACTGGGAACTGCATATCCTCTATATATCGCTGGTGACTGAACTACCTAGTAGGCTATATATTCATACTCCCTCTTGGTTTTTTGATTTAATCTGTTGTAGTGTAAAATGGAGAAGAGTGACTGCATCAAGAACCTGTATTTAAGCTCTTCTTCTCCTGGCAGAGGGGAGCATTTGCATGGGTGTCCCACATCACATTGGCTTACAAAGAACACAAATGTAAACAGACTCCAACCTGCTGTTCTCTTCCCCTTCTTGTTTTACAGCACCACTTCCCAACTGTCTTTCCCTGAACTTGTAGGGAAATGATGCATTTTACCATCCATTTTGGATGTCTGTTTTTCTATCTAGTTACATAGTACAAGCATTTTGGGCACTACCACATTAAATTAATAAACTAAATTAATTAATAAATTAATAGTTTAAAAAAAAGAATCAGGAAGGCAGTGTTTGTTAGGGCAAATGCTGTTGAAGCATATGCAATGACCATACAGATATGCAATCTGCATTCTTTGTTCTTGTTTACAATGGATTACAGTAACTTTGGTCATAGTGGAAAGGCAATTGAATGTGAATTCACAATGCAACTTTGAAATTAAGGGAGAGCACAGTCTTTGGATGCTTGAGATTTTATAGATGGAAATTCTGTTCTGAATTTGTTCAAAAGTGGCAGATGAAGTGGCATATAACTAACCTTTAAGTGAGGTGAATAATCCCTGCTTTCCTTTCACCCTGCTTGTGTTAACATCTATGACATCAAGTTGAACTTTTCACTGCATGTGGTCTGTGAAGATCCCATGGAACTTTGCACAAGACCTGGCTTTTGTACACACAGTAGTTAAAGACAGACAGAGCCAAAGAACAACATTCAAAGTTTATTAAACCTTTTCAAAAACACAGACATTTTTCAGTCAACTTGAAATTCATTATTTTAGACAGATTCAAGTATTTCTTGCACATCTCACTGGACTGGCACTAGTAGTAGCAGAAAGTACTAGCATCACAGCAGAGAACCAGACAGCAAAAGCTGTATAGATTTCAGAGTTTGTGCTATACAGAGAAATTACCCATCTGATACAGTACCAAACTACAGGCCGTTTCACCTTCACTACAGTATAAAACTGGTTATTTTATGCTGTGTTACCGGATGGTTGTTTCTGGTGTGAAGAAGACAGAAGCCTTCTGGTGAATTTCACATACCAGTAAGCACAGGAGGTTCATTTGCATGAAAGATTTGCAACAGAAAAATACATTTTCAAATTTTAATTTTGTCAAATTTAGATTTTAAGTCTCCACAGCTATCCAGAATAACATGAAGCTAGAACTGCACCTGATCTAAATTTGTCTTCTCAACGCATTTGCTCTTAGAATCCATGAAATGGAAATGTCATCTGAATGCATGGCTAGTAGCTGTTGGCAGCATGTTCCCTCTTTCCTGAGCACCTCTATGATGTCTAATTCTATTCCTATCTTTCTGGTTACTGAAATCTGCATGTTCAGCTGGCATTAAGAGCAGTATAATCCCTTGAAATAGTCATAAAACCTAATTCTTATGACAGTTTTTGAAAGGGTGGTGGAACAAAAAGAGGACAACTCTCACACAGCTCTTTTTTAATCATTTTTTTTAAAGAAATAACTTGTGTTTGATTCTCCTAGTAATTCAGTAATGTATGTGTCAAATGGAGTTGCACTAGCTAACCTGGTCTGGACCTCCAGAAGTCCCTTCTAACTTCAACCATTCTGTGAAATTAATCTTCTAAGTCAAAATTTTATCAATAAATAATAAAGTGTTTAATAACTAAGGGGGTAGGTCCTCCAACAGACTGAATTGACAGAGGTGGGAAATCTTTAGGAGGTGCATCAATTTATGCACACTGAGAAATTGTGCCCCACTCCCCCCACTTCATTTTATTGTATTATGTGGGTCTGGAATGTTTATTAGTACAATCAGATCTGGTATTTACAAAAATATAATAATATATGTGAAATGAGATTTGGGTTACTTAACCATCAAGTAATTTATCAAGAAAAACAGAGTAAGTGAAAGAGAAATAGGCACAGTCTTAAGTTTACTAAAATATGAGAGCTGCAGGCTCTTATAACATGAAAGAACCATGCTTCACATAACAAAATTACGGAAGAAAACCCTGAAGCCCACAGTCAGATAAACTTGAAGACAAAGCAGGATTTAGCTCAAATTCCCAAGAAAAAGCTGGCATCACAAAAGCCTAGAGCAATAAAGAACAGCTTATGTAAGCTTTGAAGCCATTTAAAATAAAAGATGGATGGTCCCATTCATTAAATGCTCTTGCTGAAGAAAAGCATCAGCATTACAAAGATCATGAGAAGAGTTTAAAATTCTTGGTTCACCTAAGGATTAAGCTTTACTAACTATACCCACAGAGCTGCAGCTTAATATGGCATACTGCTACCGCTGAACACCACCATATCCCTACTTCACTCTTCTGTAATGTCATTATTTTCCAGTTCCATTCTCCAGATAAATTCTATTAATCCTTAACACTTAAGGCACAAGCAAAAATAAAAAGTATCTGTAAAAATAAAGTCAAATACTCAATTATCATACATCATCTGGAAATTTTAAGTCTCACTGACAAAACAGACTAAAATACTCTTCTGTTCCTAAAAATATATTAACAGCAAAACACTACTGGAATTGCTTCTTTATCTCAAGGACTTTAAATATATACACACTGCCCGATATACACTGCGGGATCTGTGCAACAACACCCACTGAACTATTCCCATACAGACATGTAAGACAGACATTAAGAAGAAGAATTCATTCCACCACATACGAACACATACCATGAAATTACGTAATTAGGAGCCAGTCAGCTTGGACTGTTAGCAATGACAAGAAACAGATACAGTGCACAATTCATCCTACCCTAAAACAGATACCCAAAACTACAAGTTTTCCCCCACTGACTGTAAGTAGAGATTAAAGTATTTAGCCAAGTTGCAGATGTCCATGCTACAGATGTCTAAAATCAATTAAAATTAATTATTTAAGGCAGGTGCAGGTGCCGTCTTCCATGTCTGTCTGTGCCAGGTGATGATGGAATTGCACTGACTTCTCTGTCAAGAAGGAAGCTACCTCCTTCACCTGTCTGCCACCAAAAAGGACTGTAAAAAGAGCTCCCCCCCCCAACTCCAATGCACTGTAGTTTTGTAGTCAAGGCCACACAGGTACTTTGCAGCACTGTTGACTAATGGGTTCTGCTAAACTTGATTTTACCTGGAATAGATTGGGCAGTGCTTGCATGATCCCTTTCCCTGTCTGACCTAAGTAGCACTGGGCTCCTGCAGTGACAAACCGTTGTAACCAATATATTAAGTAATGTAGCTGCTGGCTGTACAATCATCATCAAGATAGGTTAAATCAGATACTGTTTCAAGTTTAAAATTTAAGGCGTAAATGTCGTTCTAATAAACTACGGACTCCCTTATTATCCCTACCTGCATCCAGACTTGGTCCTCAGTTGACAAAACAAGTCTGTAATTGATTTTCACCATTTCCTAGTTTCCTATGTATAGTTACTATATGACATTGTTTCCTATGAACAGAATCATAGAATATCCTGAGTTGAAGGGACCCACACGGATCACTGAGTCCAACTTCTGAGTCTGCACCAGACCACCCAAAAATCAGACCATGTGGCTGAGAGCGTTGTCCAAACACAACTGTTCTCCTAGTTAAGACAAAAGGAACACAGATATATTTCTACAAATAGTCTTTTTTTTTCTCTGAATAAAATAGAGTTGGTGCCACTGTTAAGAGATCTATTAAATTTTGTTCTGCAAAAGCAATCTCACACTGATAACAATAGTCAAATACAACAATTGAGGAATTAATGTTCTATTCCCCTTTTTCTAGGGACTACAAGTTGCTTGAAAATTAAATTACAGTTAATATTTCTCCCCAGCGAGACAGTCTGACATGATGTGCAAATGCTTATGCTGCCCTGTAAGTCAGTTGTTCCCAGAAGAGATGGGCTGGCAGCATGAAAATAATTAAGTGCCAATATACAATTGGCCTATTTTATAAAAAACAAAACAGGCAAAAAGACAAACTGTTCCACTGCTTATACTAACCAAAAAATGTTGAGACAATTATTCTAAACACAGCAATGAGGCTGCAGTGCAGTTTACTGACTTTCATAAGCTCACTTTAACAATTTAGCATGGGATCAGAACTGAAGTTCTTATTTCTCTGATGGTTCTTCATCTGCATTGACCTTCTCTCTTTGGAGCCACGTAAATGCTGACTTTACTGTGCCATCTCCACTCTCTTGGGAAAAACAAATGAAGGCAGCCCAGGCAAAGCCACAAAGCCCAGTATAAGCTGTGCGCAGGTAAACGGGGACAAAAACAAAGTTTGACAGCTGTGTTGGAAGGAGAGAGAGCTCGGTTAGTGCATTGTTAGGTCTTGTACATAAACACCCCAAAACTCCACTGACTTCTCATTAGGTTAGATATCCTCTAAATGTGTAGCATCGGGTTTTACAGAAAGAAAGGCTCACTGAGTTACCCCGAAACTCACCTGCACAAAAGGCCAGTACATCAGTCCTGTCTGAAATGAAAACGAACCATGTTATTCTTGAAGACTTCAACCACAAAGATTCGTTTTTTCCTACCACATTTAGCAAAGAGTAAAATATGTTTTAATAAAGTTAATAGAAGATAGTCAAATATAAATTAAGCTGGTTAACTTTGAGGTTGCAATATTAAACTACTAGTCATCTTTATGAGCTGCCATGCAAGGAATTTCTCCAAGAGATTATTCTGACTCATTTTAAATACAAAACTCTAATTACAGTGAAGTCTTCAAAGTCACCTGACACCAAATACATAAGCACATTTACCAGATGGGTGAACAAATGTTTAAATATGTGAACATTTGTTTCAGCCATGAATGAAAAATACCACTGAACACTATTTATTTCACACGTTCAATGCTCCCTCTAGTTACTCATACACGTAAGACTTTCTCACAAAAATCAACGGATAATTTACTCATAGAACATCAGGTCAATAGAAACCTTATGTTTTGATAGGATAGAGTGGGCACTGTTTTTAGAGTCATCTTCTCCAGCAGTAAAAATAATCCTTTTCTATCCTACCTACATCCCACCAGTGTAAAGAGAAATGCATGTTGTACATCACAGTTTCTCCTTCTATTATGCTTTTATTTTAATCTTTCTTCTCGTGCCTGAGAAATCTTTAAAATTCTTAAGTTGCTCAGCTCTGAGATAGCACACTTTTTTTTTCCTGTGTATAGAGAAATGCTAACCAAAACCAGCTATTTATATCCAAGCCTTCTGAGAACAAGGGATTGCATTTCTGAAAGTAAGAAGACTGTCAGTGAAAAGTACAGGCTCAAACTGATTCCTAAAAAAGATGTTTCTATAACTAATGTTTTTAACAGGTGTTCACATACGTGTTGTCAATGGTATTGCTAACTAAACACTGGAGTGTGCATACTTCTTAAGACGAAAGGTAGTACAATCTTAGCATATAACATTCAGTGTTGTACTCTAGGGCTCTCACTCAAACAGAGCCAGGTGCAAGTGTTTTATATATATAAATATTGTGCATTTTTGGAATGGCATTATTGCATTCATCTGGCAGTCCTGCTTGCCCCAAATTACCTGGACTTCAGATGACTGCTGGTTTTCTACACATAATCAAATAACGAAGTAAGAGGGAGGCTGTTAGAGGAAGACATAATATTTAAAATATTTTATCCAATAATGTTATTTTTTCTGTGTAGCTGGGTGATAAGTTAATTGCTTGCCTTACCTTATAGGTATTCCAAAATTTCTTTTTACAGTCTGAATAAATGTCCTCTTTCCTCTGAAGGATGCTCATACCTGGTGGTAAATATTTAAGACATTCAGAAAAAAATAATAATAAAATGTTCACTTTTTTTCAATAGTATCCCAACCAGTTCTCAAAATATATTTTGAAAGAAAAGTTGATAAACATTACAAAGAAAAAATACCACTCCTACTACCTAAAATTGCTACATCGCATATCCTCATCTATTGATTTGGCTCTGCAGGTTATGTGGCTCTCAGTTACGTGGTGTCTGCCCATGTAACTCTGTAGTGAAGGTAGAAGCAGATACAACCCAAGTACATCTTACACCCAGGAGACAGACAGAATGAGGCACCGTGCATATTGTTGAATTGCCAGAAGTGGCCCAGGTCCTCAACAGAGTTTAGGTGCCCCAGCCCACTGAAGTCAGTGGAAAAGGGCACTTTTTTTTTTTTTTTTAAATATATATTTTGGCCATAATCAGCCTGCCGTTTTTATCCTCATAAACATCTACCTCATATCCAAATCCTAGAATAGACAAGTAGAACAATTTCAAAACCTACTTGTTTAACTCTCCATAGGCAGCATTTCAAATTTGTAAATAAATTCTAGTTGGTCCAAGCTCCTCTCAATTCTAGGCAAACACAGCCTCGCAAAAGGCTCCCATCATTAAACCCAAGAAAAAAGAAAAGCAGCATGATTTGAAATTATGGATTAGACCACACAAACTGGAGATAAAATGCTAAACAGTCAAAACAATGAACCCTTTAAACTATTCCCTGTGATGGGAACCTTTGCATGTCAAATTAGGTGTCAAATTAGCTGTAGCAGCACTTCAAAGACCACCCACCGTGACTGGAAGATGTGACCTACATTAAGTGAAGGTGATGGGTGTTGAAGGAAAGGTTGGACGTGGTGCTTAGGGACATGGTTTAGTGGGTGACATTGGCAGTAGGGTGATGGTTGGACCAGATGAAGGTCTTTTCCAACCCTGATGATTCTATGATCTTCTATGACAACATGCTTGTAACAAATCAATCTAAAATCCAAAGCTACACATTTGCACGTAGCAGAGACCCGAAGTCACTTAGCCCACCACAGGTGTTGTTCTAGACATATGCATGCCATGAGGCATTTCAGTATCTCTCAGCTGACACATTACAGGCTCCTACTGCCGCCTAATTTAGGTATTTTTACCCTCCCTTCCTTCTTCGGTCCTTCACAACCTCCTGGTCCTTGGGCAAGCCTCTGCTCGCGTTCTGACACAGCAGAAAGTAAAAACGTGATGTTTGAGTTCTTCCTTGGCTTCCTTTCTCTTCAGTCATAAACTGAGTGAATTCCTGGCAGGGTTATAAAACGCAGACCTCCGATACCACGTAGATAGTCTCTTCAGAGTCTAAATTTTCTTCTTATTTCTTGTCTTTCAAGGTTATCCCTTTACCACTCACGGCAGCGCGCTGTGCTTCCACACCCGTGAGGCAGAGGAGGGCACAACCTGCAGAGCTGCCCCGCTTCCCTCACAGCCACGCTTGGCTGCCTTTTGGAAGCGGGACGGCCGGGGGCGCACCCGAGCCGCGCCGAGCAACTCACCCGTGTAGAAGGCACCAACGGCCACCGGCGCGGCGAGCAGCTGGTCGCACAGCACCTTGCCCAGCACGGCTGCCGGGCGGCGGCCGGGCAGCGCCCTCTCCAGCGCCCGCAGCCACACGTAGTTGAGGTTGCCGTGGAAGGTGAGGGCCAGCAGCGCCACCCGCCGCGTCTGCGCCCAGTCCGGGGGCTGCCCGCGGCCCCGCCGCTGCGCCGCGTCCCCGGCCGCGGTGAGCCCGGCGTAGAGCAGCACGCTGCCCGCCCACCCCGCCGCCATCGCGGCCGGGCCGCCCTCCCAGCTCCCGCCCTCCGCAGCGCGGGGAGCCGCCGCCGTGCCCTCGGTGAGCGCTGCCGGCCCCGCCCGCCGCCGCCTCGTCAGCGCTGCCAGCGTGGAGCCGCCCGGGCTCGGCGGAAGCGGAGAGCCGCGGGGCGTCCCCGGCCATGGACGCCTCTCTGGAGAAGGTCTGCGGGGGGACGGGAGGGCCCCGAGGGGTGAGGGGGTTGCCGGCTGAGGGGGCCGCGGACCGGGGCCGAGCGCGCAGGGCCCCGGGGCTCCCGGGCCGCCCCACCGGGCCTGAGGCAGGGGCCGGCGCCTGACTGAGGTGTGAACACCGCTCCTCCTGCAGAGCCCGGCTCCCTGACGGTTCCTGGGGGCTCCCTGACGGTTCCTGGGGGCTCCCTGACGGTTCCTGGGGGCTCCCTGACGGTTCCTGGGGGCTCCCTGACGGTTCCTGGGGGCTCCCTGACGGTTCCTGGGGGCTCCCTGACGGTTCCTGGGGGCTCCCTGACAGTTCCTGGGGGCTCCCTGACGGTTCCTGGGGGCTCCCTGACGGTTTCGTTTCCTGGGCTGCAACAGGGCAGTGGGGAGATAGCGCTGTTCGCTCTTTCCTGTTCAGCGCCCAGTACAAAGCAAATAGCAATTGTGTAATGATGTCGGTCACCGGGGAACTTATTTTGCCGTTGTCACTGAGAATAAGTGTCTGGAGGAGTTTTCTGGGACCTGTCACACTTCGGGCTTTCACTGCACCTGTGATTTTTCAGGAGACCTGTCCTGAAAGTGAGGAGGGGCCGGCTACTCGTATCTGGCTTATCACCATTGTTCGTATCTGGCTTATCACCATTATTCGTATATGGCTTATCTCTGTTGTATGCCTTTCAGGACGGTGTGCATTTGCAGCAGTGTACACTCTGTGTACGTAGAGATGTTACTGCTTCCTTCCACTTTGCATCATTTCCTGTACTCAGCGCGTTTGGTGTTTTGTAGTCTTTGGAATCAGTTAGGCAAGTGTGAATGGGATGTGCTGCAGTAAAATGAATGAGAAGGAAATTCAGAAGGACTCTTGCTGACGTGGCTAGTAAGTTGACAGCAAAACAGGTGTATTAGAATCCAAATGAAGAATGCAATGTTGAGGAGTATTTGGTTGGTTTTAAATGCTTCAGTTCTTTACTAGCACTAACAGAAGTCATGGTGACTGCTCATTCTTCTGAAAAGCTTTAATAAGTAAAACCTAACTGACTACTAGTTTGTAATATGGTCTTTACTGTGCTTGAGTCCAGCAGACTTTAAAGAAGGCGCGCTGATACAGGGCAACTTCCTGCCCTATAGTGCTGACAGACTGCTTATAAACTGTGCAACTAAGTCATCACAAGCAAGGAAAGCACCCTGCAAGAATTAATGCTGAAATTTTGTAATGGAGTAGGTCTGTGTTGTGGTTATTTGAATTCTTAATGTTAGTAGTAGTCTGTCATGGCGAGGGCCCTATGAAAACTTGTGTGTCTCATTTTCAGTATGCACAAATAGATATGTGTACGGAGGTACCATTGGTTTTACTTTCTCTCTTTTTTTTTTTTTATCATGGCTCTTTTTGCCTTGGATGATAAAAGCTGCAGCACTCTGTGTCATGTCATAACCCAATTACTGTATTCCATGCACTTAGTGATTAGGGCTCTCTTGAAGTAGCCATTAGCTAAGATTGCTGTGAATCAGTAAAATCTGCACTTTATTTGGTCTTGTGAGTGATATAAAAGAAGTGTTCTTCATGAATCAAATTGAAATTCATCCAGTCTGGGATATTTTTATCCTCCGAGGATGTGCGTCCCCTTACCTTGTGCTTATTAAGCAGTATCATAATGCATCTGAGTGTCTTTTATTTGTACCATGTCTCTTTTTTATGTATTTATACATACAGCTTATTGGGATATCAGTGATAAGTGCTTTCTAATTTGTATAAAAGTTTGTCAAAACTTTGTATTTTTCATAATGAAGGCCTTTTGTTAGAATTACCTAACTATAGGGTGGCAATGAATGACTCACTCACTAGTTGCATGCAGATGAAATGATTTAAGTGTGTGAGAAACTTCTTGAGAGTTGAAAACATTGCATGATAGGCTTGCGAGGAGAACTTGTAGAATCTGACATGCGGTTGTGCACACCAACAATCTCATGACTTAATTTTGCAAGTGATCTTTGTTTTATCAGACATGGCTTTTTGTTTTCTAATTTATGAACACTGCCTTCAGTGCTCTAATTGGGATGCCTTTTTTTTTTTTCTTCAGAAAATTGGGTGTGAATTTCAGGTGTAATTTCTTCCGGAAGCCTGTGTTCAACTCAAGAAGTTTGGGCAGCAGATCTATGATTTTTTTGCTCCGTTTATATTGTGATATGTGACCACTCTTGAAGGATTTTAACATTCTAAGTTTCAAGTTAGGTAACTGTAGCTGGTAAAATAGGGCTAATTACTTCTTTGCATATCCTTGCTGTTTCTGCAGCACTGTTTTCCCTAAACATGAATAAAGTGTTGGGGCTTCTCTGTCAGCCTGTGACTTATTTTTCTTTTGTTCCTGCAATAATTACCACAACATCCTGGTAACTTCAGGGAGTGCTTGTGACAGCAGATGTGTGTGCCAGTCCTGCTGCATGACAAGGAAGTGATAAAGTTTAAAACAGCAAATGCCTGTTAGCAGAAGCCTTGTGGTAATATTAGCCTTTTGCTTTCAAGGTAAGTCAGGAAAATGATGGTTTTTTATTTGTCATCTAAGACATTTCTTAGCCTGCAGAATAAACACAGTATTATTTTGGCTTGAAGAATACTGATCATTGTTTGACATTAATTTATTGTTGAGAACGTTTTTTTTTCTTGGCTGGTAAAACTTTTTTCTAGGCAAATAACGTAGGGGGGAAATAAGGCATACTTCTGGTGAAGTACTGTGCTATGCCTGTGAGTCCCTTTGCACGCAGAATAGTTTATGCAGACTGTTTGAAATCCTCCCTTTCTGGCATTAGGAGTACAGCCAGCAGAAGTGCAAAGTAGAGATTGTAAAATGCTGATATGAAGCAGCATTCTCACTTTCAAACTTGTAATTGGTGTTCGGTCTTATCACAACCGGAGATGACCCCTTATCTTTCCCATGTTGCCAGGTGACCCCGAGGTGTGACATGCTGCCTGTATTTTACAGTTCAAAGTGCTTAAAGAATAATAGATTAGTTACAAAATGCAAAAGTAAACATAAATTGTGCCTCTCACAACGTTAATCTTACTGAATTTAATTAGTGCAGCTCAGGCGACGAAGCGGTGGTTGGTGCCAGTAAGTAACTAGAAATCCTACATTAAAACTAAAGCACTGAAACGAAATGTGAGTTTCTAAGTGCAGTGCATTGAAGATCGACAAGCAGTGCAATGAAAGACATTCAGGCTTCTGAAAATACATTCACATGAAAGTGAATTACACAGCAAACATTTCAAAATGCTTCTGAGAGTTGAAACAGTCTGCAGTTTTGCTATGTGAAGATACTCAGGTAGGAAGACAAAAGGCTCTTTCAGGTGCTTAAGGAGGAAGGCTCTGAATGAGTTTGATGGCCTGGCAGTGGTGACCATGCAAGCCAAGTGTAGAATTTCAGGTTGCATAGGTGGATACTTAAATTCAGGTTAACACCTTCAAAGTTCTGTGTCTCATGTTTGTTTTTGTGGGTTGCTTTTATAGGATCTTGGAATTATTGTTCCACGGTTTGTTGGGAAGGGATGGGCAGTTTGTGCAGCAGGGCCGCCTCAGGTTGCCCCAGGCCAGTAACGTTTCTGGCACGCAAGTTCTCTTACCTTCATGAGAAAGATAGGCTTTTGGTGCACTTCCCTTACACATATGTAAGTTCATCTTCTGTTGTTCTCCAGGTGTTAGGGCTACTGTTTTTACAATTGTGTTTGTAGACCTTACTGTGTTGAAAAAGTCCTTATGAAAAGCCTGGTGCAGGCAGGATGCCTTTTACATCTGTGCAGCTGTTTTGCATCCCCATTACCTCCCCCAAAATGGATATGGACCTGTGGTCAGAAGGTAGTATTCCAGAGCTTGTCTGCTAGTCTTAGTTCAAGAATATGGGGGGAAAAAAAAAAAAAAAAAAAAAAAAAAAAAAAAAAAAAAAAAAAAAAAACTCTGTTACTGCTGCCTGGGGTCTATCCACACATGGCCTTATTTACAGACTAAACTGAACCAACATACTACGTGATCATGGCATGTTACCAAAGTGCATCGAGTTTCCCTAACTGAGTGGCTTGCTATTGCAATGTCACCACACCTGTTTTTCTTGCTGTTTAAATTCTGCAGATAGTCCGCTGCTTCCCACCTCTGTACCCTCACTAATGTGAGAAGTAGAGGGAGCATGTATAAAATTCAGTGCGCAGCAACAAAAGGATTCTTTTGCATCCTGTAGTTCAAAGGAGAAAATGAATTGCTGTGCATCCACTTAGCAGTTGGAAAAATTCAGAAGGGGTTCATCTTCCAATTAAATCCACATCAGAACTGGAGGACTTGCTGGATGTTGTACCATTTTACGTTTCTTGGCGTAACTTCTTGTGGCTTTGTCTCATGACATAAAACTGTATTTTATATCTTTGTTCTTCTAGCTTATTGACACAAGGGTTTCATGCATGGGTAATTGCCACAGACTCAGTGAGTCACAAGGTAAGCATATGCAGGCTTTAACATCTGCTGTCATTCCAGCAGGTGAATTAACTGTGTTAGTAACAACCAAAAGCAGCACAGAAGCTTTTGTGTAATGACTCTACATCTTGTGACAGCATCTCCAACAGATCTGTTGGAATATTGGCATGTAACTCTAAGCAAAGTTCAAGCAAATAAGTGCCTTAGCATTGCTGGTGTTTCATGGCAAGTTGTAGCAAAGTATGTGAGATTGACTAGTCAAGTCAGTAAATTATGTCTATTGTTCCCTTAAAAATCAGTTGTGCTCCAGGGAGTCTCTAAGACCTTTTTCTAGAGTTTCTTTGATGTGATGCTACTCTGGTAACTCTGAAAATGTATGGAAATACTGCCAACGATCATATTTAGGATTTTTGACTAGCTATGTATGTTGTGTTCTGAGTACCAAATACTTGCAGCATAGGTATTTTTTATATCTGCAATGAGGTCACAAACTTCGCATTATTGTGCTGCTGTCACTCAGCATGTAAATAAGTCGTGGGCCTCACCTCCACTGGATGTTATAGAAGCCAGAAGTGTAAAAAGCAAACAAACAAACATCTATTGTTAGCTGCTGGAGGTTACTGTGGGAGAATTTCATGGAATACACTGTTCTTTATTCTGCCTCGAAGCATTAGTTACTGGCCACTCCTAAAAGGACAGACTGCACAGAGTTGTCAGTCTCGGTTTGAGCCAGTGTGACCATGCCTGGCTACTGATTCTTCCAGCCACCTACCACTTGCTATGATATGAGTTAATTCTCTAAATATTTTGGTAAAAATAGTCTTTGAACATATGGTAAATCTCATTTTTTTCCTCCTTGATCAGTCCTCCGGATGAAAGTAGTGTAATATCCTCATGTAAATTAATCCCACTTCCTTCTGCAGTTAGATTTGCTTTTGTCTGCCTCTGCATGAGCAAACATATTGGCCTGTGTTGCGACACAGTTACATGCTTTTCCATCAGTGGTAATGGAAAGCATGTACGGGCCTAGAGGAATACTGCTGCTCAAACACTGTGCAGACAAGGAATTATGGCCCTGCACTATGTGTAGGGTAAGCTTAAATATTAAACTTGGTTAAGATTTTTTTTTTTAAAGTTAAAAACCACCAATTCCACACACTTACGAAGAAAATTTTTTTTAAAAAAATGACAAAAGCACTGAAGCAGCAGTCAAAGTGGTTAACTACTGGAGGCTTTGGAATGAGGATGAATCTCTTGAAAAACGGTTGTTACTGAATTTGCAGACAATAATCTTACAGTGCATTTGGGAGCAGAGAAAGAGAGAAGAGAGACTGATGAAAGGGTTGCCTGAGTATCTTAGAGTATTTTGTTGTCAGATCTGACAAGTCGTATCAGTGGTTTTACTTTCTACCTTCATAATGGGCTACATTTAATACTCAAATATTGTTTAATATCAACCACTGTAGGTAAACCAAGCCCTGAGATGATACCTTTCACATCCTCTGGAAGCTTCTAGATGTCCTCTGATCCTTAAACAAATAAATATTCCTGGTCAGATCTCTTGTGTCAGTGTAGCCAGGCTTCTTGGGTTCAACTTCTTAAAGAGACTTCTTCAAAGTCAAAGCAGTTCTTTAGAAAATAATACTTGCTTGTCTTTGAATTTGTTACCTGGTTCATGGGAAATAGATTAAACTTTTTTATTTTTTTAAAAAAGTTCTTCCACCCCAATATGCTCTTTAACGGGTCTGTTGCTACCTGGTCTCAGGAGTGAATTCATGATTTTTAACCTGTTTGGTGCAGCTAGAGGCTGCAACTCAGTAACCTAAAACCTGCCTTGGTCACACAAGCCAGTTTTCAGCTTCCCAAACAGCTTCTTTTTCTAGAAGGTAACTTTATTGTAAGAAATAATAGTGTTGGGTTTATCCACTGATCGTGGTTGGTTTATTTTGTTTTTCATGGCTTTTTCCTGTTACTATTATGGCAGAAGGACTAGAGGTTTTTTAAATGAGTATCTTGGATCTATCAATAATAAAATCCATATCATAACTGTGTTGTTTTGGGTTAGTTATTTTAGGTTTATAATATGTTTTCATTTTTGTCTATCTTGGATTCAGGTTATACAGCATATTATTTTTAAATGAGTACACATGCATGTCTGATGCATGAATTTGTATTGAGTGTGTTGTGGGGACAGTACTAAGATAAATGATGTTCTGGTCTTCATAGATGTTACCTTTTATTTTCCTGACAGATGGTTGACCCTACTCTAGCAGAAATGGGAAAGAATCTGAATGAAGCAATGAAGATGCTAGAAGACAATCAAAGGTATGTACAAAGAATAACGACCATAAAACAATACCTGTTGTGCTCAGGGTATGATTATTGGTGCCATTGTCATTAAGTGGGATAGAACTCATTTTCCTAGTAGCTGAAGGTCATACTGTCCTTCTGAAGCTTATACGTAAACGAGCTGCCGTTCCTCAAATAATAGGATTTTTTAAATATCCACACATGTTTTTATGCATGCTCTGTAATATTCAGAGCAAGTCCAGCAAGTCCATTTTTTTCAGGGTTGTTAGATCTTTTCCTGTTGCTGTGCAGGTAACTTTTAATATGTGTGTATATGAGACTCTTCTTTAACATTTTCTGTTAAAACATTAAACATTTTAGAAACTCTAATTCAGCCTTGGCTACAATTTTGTTTTGGTCTCATCTGATTTATCAAACTTTTAAGTGAAATAAGTTGTGAACATATCAGCATGTATTTTTGCAAGACAGCTACATTGATGCTATAAAATACAAACTGAATACATAATTTGTTCTTGTGTCTTTAACACAGAAAAGCAGAGGAGGAAAATGAAAAGAAGTATGCACGGAAGGATATTCCTGGACCACTACAAGGCAGGTGGGCAACAACAGTTCTTGAATAATGCTCTATACTTTTTAGAATATGTAAAATACATGTAACACAACACTTCTGTGTTAAGGCAAACAGGAGCATTTACCAGGTCTGGTATCGTAACAACTTCTGTGACTTTCCTTATTCATGCAGGGAAAAAAAAAACACTACTTGTCCTAGGTGATAGAAATTTTGAACTATTGGAAACAATTGGTGCATTGGTACATATTGTTGTCATTAAGACTTATAATAAATACAGATATACCTGTGCTATAGAATCAAAATTCATTAAAACGCCAAGACAATAAATTAATAACTGAGAATGACAAGGCAGAAAACCTTTTTTAAAAATAATTAAATAAATAAATACAAATAAAAACTTAAAAATCCAGTTTAGCACAGCTGTCTAAAAAATTGTATGGATCTTTTGTGCATATGGCAGATAAAATCATTGCATCTGAAAACTAAGACTTAAAATTTGTTGTAACCTCTGCTCTGGAAGAGGAAATTTTTTCTTCACAAAGCGTTGCAAGATCTATTTAAGTTATTTATGTACATAAATTAACTTTGTTTTGGAGTGGAGGCACTGAATTAGCTTTTTCTAAGAATGAAAAGGATTTCCAAATGTCATTGTGTCCTAAATGGCCTCTTTGCTAGACAGTGGTGCTTAATTTTTTTTTAATGTGGTTTTTTGTTTCCCCTCACTGGTACCCCAGTGGCCAGGACATGGTGAGCATACTTCAGTTAGTTCAGAACCTAATGCATGGTGAGGAGGAAGAGGAGTCTTCACAGGCCTACCGGTAATGTCAATATGAGTTGTTGGATGTGGAAGATACCAGATTTTGTTCTACTCTGTGATATTACAGAACTTACACTTTAAAATGCTTAAATGTGTAAAGATATGATGAAAGCATGTGACTTCTAAAAGGCTACTTAATTACATTATATAGTGAACCAGAATAATGCATTAGGCTTGGCTTTCTTAAAATTATCAAGCTTTCATTGAGTTAGAGCTATTAGTAAATGGAGTTGTACAAGGGAATTCTCTCTGATATGACAGCTCATTTTGTTTTTTTACTTTCTGAAAGTTGGTTCAGGTCTGAAAATCGTACGTCTTTGAATACCAACAAAAATATTTACTACCTCGCCCTGTAAAGTTTAAAGGAGGTTTCCATTTTCCTGCAAAATTGAAGTAATACTAATTTATCTGTTGAAGTTTAGTGATAAGTAATAATTGAAAACCAGTTTGGAGGTGGGGAAGAAAAACAAACAGGAAAAAAATCAACTAATGAAAGCTATGATATAATAACGGTCTCATGAATTTTCTCAGCATGAAGAGGGGAAGGTATATGTGTAATGCATGTTGAAGTCACAATGCAGATAAGGTGCCTAGTTCCAGCTCATGCTTGCTGATTACAGTAAACCTTCAGTTATCACTAGGATTTACTTTGGCTAAAAAGAAGCTAAGGTGTTATTATAAGCAGCTAGGCCAGGTGAATTGCAATGTCCACGCTGGCATTTTAGTATGGTAACATAGGACAGCAAGAGGGTGACTGGTATACTCTGATAAATATTTAAAATTGCATCAACAAATTCTACTGCTGTAGTAAAAACATGCAAACCTAAATTTACTGAAATATTTGTGACTTGTATTTAGTTGGCAGTTTCTCTGTTCTGGCCTGCAGACTTCAAAATGTTGGTGAACAGGGTCATATGGCTCTACTGGGGCATAGTTTGGCTGCTTATATATCAGTGCTGGACAGGGAAAGACTGAGAAAACTTACAACAAGGATCCTTTCTGACACTACCCTCTGGCTCTGCAGGCTTTTCAGGTGAGTCGCTGTGAATAACTTGAGTACAACTGGGCAGCAATAATTGTTTAAAAATAGGTGTGATAATAACAAAAGAAATTGGTATCATGAAATCACAACTATTCTTTGAAAGGTCTTTTAACGCATCATATTTTTTTTCTTTTTTTAAAGACATCAAATGGCAGAACTTGTTAGCAATATGATTGCCATAAAAATCTTCTTAGAATGGCTATATAGTGGAGTTAAGAACCAAAGTGCAGTTCCAACATATTGCTTGTTGATCATTTAACTGAGTTTTTGTTTTCTGAGGTATTTATTTGTTGTGTTGCTGTGGTTTGAGGTGCTTCATATTTTTGAAAGTAGTATTCAGTTAATTTGTCCTTTGCTATTCCTGGGTCTAGCTCACTTTTCTAGGTAGGGAGGGATTCACTGATTAGAAATTCCTTTTCCCTTCCTGAAACAACAAAAAAACATTTTATCACTCTCATGATACTGCGTCTTTCAGGAAGTGTTGCTAGTGCTACTGAGAAGTGTTGGTTTTTTGTGTGTAGTACAAGATTAAATGGTTAGTATAACTAAATATATAAAGTTAACACAAATTTAATTGTTTGAATTATAAATCGTAAAGGATTTTTCTTACATTGTTAGGCTTACCTTCATCAGGATAATTTTATAAATTCAATGATAATGTCTGTCTGTCTAACTTAAATATGTTGAAACTTTGTGTGATGATGAAATTTGAGAAGTAGCAGGTAATCCAGGTATTTTGCCAAACGTTTATGTATATGTAGAGAGATGTGATTTTTGTAATTAATGACGAGTATCTTTTGGAATGTGTTGCCCAGAGTTTTATGAGTCACAGGCAACAGCATTTAACAAATACCATGCTGTAAACTGCTTCATACTTCTTGACATTTTCTGTGGCTATGAGAAATACTAGAGGGAATTTCCTGTGCCCACGTTAAGTTGCAGAAATGTTGCATAAAGGTGAAGTAAATGTTTACATGTGGGTCGTTTTGGAATTCAACCCTGGAATACTGAGCAGGAGTTGTGCATCAGATAGTCTGTGACAATCTATTTCAGTGCCTTTACATAAACCTGTGGATAAATACTGTTCTTAAATGTCACAAGACTGCTGATTTCCTTGTTGCACAAAAAATGCTAAAAGAAATGTCTAGCATGCAAGTTGCTTTATAAGTTGAGGTATCTGCTGTTTCTGCTGTTGCTGTTTTCTGTAGTTAAGACAGTTAATGGATTGTGCTCAATGCAGAACACTTTCACCTTACCTATTCTTTGTTTATTTTGCTACTATTTCTTGACTGTAAGTTTTAATGTATTTATTTGAGTTCAATGCATCAGTAACTTTTGGCTATTATGAAATATTTATTTGTGACTTCATAATAAATTTTGCCCATTTCTGCCCATTTACCCTATTTCATGTATCTTTTACCAGTTTTAACTAACATAACTTAAAGGATGTCATGTTGCATTCTCTTCAAAATTAGTAGTCTTGAATTTACATATAATAAACTCAGATGAACCCATTAATGTGTTTATCCCCCACCCCAGCTCTTACTAAGCAAGGCTTTGAACTCTGTAAAGGATTATTTTAGGACCTCAGATGTTTTTTTCTTTCTTACTTTGAGTTTAAATCAATATATATACTAGGCTTCTCTCATTATTCATCTCAGCCTGTTTCAACAAAGCTACCTTCTGCTGATTTTTTTTCTGTTAAGATAGTTTTTTTGCTCTTTCTTTGTCCTCTTATAACCCTAACCTGTGAAGGAGCTCATTTTAGTCACTAAACTAGCTGTTGGTTTGGGTTTTGTTTTTTTGGTCATACTTACTCAGATTTTCTTACAGGTATGAAAATGGGTCAGCTTATTATCATGAAGATGATCGTGAAGGTCTCCTAAAAATCTGTCGACTTGTTATTCACACACGCTATGAAGATTATACAGTGGAAGGATTCAACGTACTATATACTAAGCAGCCCGTTATATACATTAGTTCTGCAGCTAGAACAGGCTTGGGCCAAGCTCTTTGCAATCAGGTAAAGTGAATCAGTTGGGGCTTCAGCTGCAAGTAGAACCTGACTGGCTTCATATTGCCTATTTTAAATTTACATTTTAAAAATATGTTCAGACTTCTCCTGCAAGACACTGCTACTTTCTACTGACAGCACTCTTGTAAATCAGTAATTCTTGTAAATCAGTTGGAACTAGTGAGAAATTTCCTCTAAAAACTTTTTGATACAAAAAAAATGCTGCTAACAATTGGTATTTTTGGAGCCTTTTGCTTCTGAGTACGAAAAAAAGATAAGGCACTATTGTTAACTTGTCTTAATCAGGTGATCACTGAATTTACATGATGCTGTTTTAGCTTAGACTTTGAGAAATAGTGTATATTGTAGAGCACAAATTGAGTAACTGGAAAATCAGACATTAATTCAACTTCTGTCAAATAAAAGTATAAACACAAACTGCTCTGTAACTGTAATTCTCTTAATCTGATGAATTTTCTGTTCGAAGTGATGAGCATATCAACTAGATTTCAATTGCCTAGTGATCTTCCAGGTTAAAAGTTAAAATGTGTAAGAGACCTTCATCCAACCCCCATGTTAATTACACAGAGTTGTCTGAAATTTACCTCTATAGCAAAGGAAGAACATGAACATTGTCATGTGAATTAAGCAGCATGCTCAAAGTAGGCAGATTGCTTTCTACTCGGTAGTAAAGTGACTGTGAACTTCCAGCGGAATAGGGTCCATGCAAAAAGTGCATTTGCTTATAGGCTATATTCATTCAAAGGGTGGCCAAGAAAGAAAGGCTTGAGTCTAGGCTGCTGTACAGTGCATAGATATCTCAGTAGAAATGCTGTATGCAGTTCATGTACTAACCAAACCTGATGTTTTTTTGTGTTGTTTTTTTGTTTGTTTGTTTGTTGAGTTTCTCCTGTGCTTTCTTTTCTCTGCTAATAATTTGATTATAAGTTTTGGCAAGAAACTTACTTCAAAATGTAGTAGCCAGCTTTTTATTGACATGTTTACTACTTTTTGTGTCACTTTATGTGTGTGTTTCTGTGAACACTTGGAGTATTCTGAAGCATGTCTCAGTTGTTCAAATTCCATCATTTTTATTGCAGCTAGGGTTACCCCTCTCTTGCATGTGCCGTGTGCCTTGTAACACCATGTTTGGATCTCAACATCAAATGGTAAGTTTGTCTTCCTTAAGAACTTTTTTGTTGTTAATAAACTTTTTCCTAACAACATTATTGACATTTACTTAATGTACTTAATTTTTCAGCCTTTAAGTCTGCCATATTATAGCTGTAATTATCAGACTGAAATTTTCAGGAATGTCAACAGCTTGTGTCTTGGTCTTGTTATTTGCAGGATGCTTTTGATGGCATATAGTAATGTGCTTTTTAGTCCAAGATTTCTAGAATATGTGTAGTAGAAGTTATGTTTATAAAGTCCACTATGTATTTGCATTATATTTTTCACAAAGGGTTTTTTTTTGATGTTTGGCTTATTATACCTTTTTGAGAAGAAGAAACTGCAAGCCACAAAGACATTAAAGAACATCTTTCAGAACTCTAATGTGCTGCTCCCTTTAACTCTTAATGCACTTTTCCAGTTCAACAGAAACAAATCTCTATTGTTTGATACACATATTTATAAATATATATCTTTTTCTTATTGATAACAGGATGTTGCTTTGTTGGACAGATTGATTAAAGATGATGTTGAGTCTGGAAAACTGCCTTTGTTGCTTGTGGCTAATGCTGGTAAGTGCTATGGACAAATAATAAAAAAGGCACACTATTTCATGAATAGTTTATATATATAAAACCCAAAATAAAAATATTCTTTCTTAAACAGCTTAGTGTTTGCATGCCAAGAAATGTCGTAGCATACCTTAATGACCAGGCAATTGTCTGTCTAGAGGGGTTTTTATTTAATTGATTCAAAGGTGGATTGTACTGGTACAGTTCTACTTGTGTCAATTAGTGCGTTAATGTAACTAAAGCTTTTTTTAGTGAACACAAATCTCTTGTTGAAAGTCTGTTTCATTTTAACACTTCAGAATTTTTGATGGATGTGCCATCAACTTTAGCTCTAGAAATTGCATTTTTCTTTTAGTTAATTGAACAAAACTGTTCGTTAACAAATTTAAGTTTGAATGAAGGAGGTGGCTTACCTGCTTTGGACTTAAATATATACATCTGAAATGTTAATCTTGGTTTACATTCTTTTAGCTGAAGTAATACTTTGAAAATATTAAAAACCTTTTCATCTCTTTTTCTGAGGCTGCTGAGCCCTTGAGTGCCTAGGACATCTAATTTTCTGAGTATTTTTAACATACATTGGCAAGCAAAACAAGCATCTTTAATTTTATCTAGAATACCAATTGTCCATATGTCACAATGAACCAGGTATGAATGCTGTGTAGTTAACTCTTTTTACATATCCTCCTTCCAACTCTTCCTCGTGACTTTTTTTACAACAGTATAAGAGGTTCTCTTTCATAGAGTCCTGGTTTGCATGTGTATCCTTTGTGATGGCTTTTTTGGCTTTTTTTTTTTCCCTTTTCAACAAAGGTACACCAGGTGCTGGGCACACAGATAAACTCGGGCGGCTGAAGGAGCTTTGTGAGCAGCATAATATGTGGCTCCATGTGGAAGGGTATGGAACTTGAGATTTCTTTCTGTATAGACCATATACATTAAGAAGTCTGAATAATAGACTGCACATAGCTTTACAGCTAATGGAGGACCGTAGGACAATCTTGATTTTTGCCATGTTAAGTAATTTGTGTGGCTGTAATTCTCTCCATCTATGAGACACAGATTGTTTTACATATACAGGAATAATTGGAGTGATTATTTTAGCATAGGATAGTGGTTACTTTTACTCAGAATGTAATCTTATCTGTCCGTGCTTTGAAGAGCTTGGAATACAAAGAAAAGAGGGCTTTATTGGACAATTCAGGGGAGAAATTATTGAGAATGATTATTGAGAATGAGAAATGAGGATGAAGTGTGACAACTTCAGTGAAGGTTCTCAAAAAGGCTGCCTTAAGAGCAGAATGCTATGTAACTGGGAGGAAGATTAAACCAAAAGGAAAAGAAATTGGAAGAACTTAGACAATGTTATTGAAGACTCGAGTGCTCTTATATTTTTTTTGAACCTGGAGTAAAGACTATTTCTTTTGATGTTTCATTGTATAGTGTTATATTTGCATGCTATTTATTTCTGATACCAGATTGTTGCTGAATTATGGATGGGAGTTCAGGGGGATATTTTCCCTAAAGGTTGGTCACATTTTTAGATTGAAATGGATTTTTAGTTTTGGGCTTACCATCTTGGAATTCCATATAGCGACATCTACGGCATAGTTCATTAAAAAAAAAATACATGAACAAAAATGACCTCCTTTTGCACATCAACAATGCAATATTAAACTGAAGATTAAAATGCTCTCTCTTAATACACACTTTGTGCTAATATCATTTATTTTTCTAGAGTGAATTTGGCAACTTTGGCTTTGGGTTATGTCTCCTCTTCTGTACTGGTATGTTTTACTATATCTAGAAATCTTATAATGTGCTTTAGACTTTAAGGTCATAATCTAATCAAAGTACGTATGGTTTATGTTCTGCTTGTTGTAATAAACTTCAGGCTGCTACAAAATGCGACAGCATGACTCTTACTCTGGGTTCCTGGCTGGGTCTCCCAGCTGTACCTGCAGTGACACTCTACAGACACGAGGATCCTTCTTTGGTATGTTCAGTTTTTCAGTCATTATTCTCAAGACATTGAAACTTTTAATTGTGATTGTGGTCTTTCTCTCTAATAAGCATCATTATTAAACTTACTAGCTCAATAAGCATCATAAGCATCTAAATTATAATTTGCACAAGACCCCCTATTTAAACTGTGATGCATTCTGTAATCTGGCAAAAAATAAAGTAATGGAAAAATGTTAATAGAAGATTTTTGTGTGTTTGTTTTCTTCTTTAGTCCTTAGCAGCTGGGCTAACATCAAGTCAACCTGTAGAGAAACTTCGTGCCCTGCCCCTGTGGCTCTCTTTGCAGTACTTGGGCCATGATGGGATTGTGGAAAGGATAAAGCATGCTTCACAACTAGTAAGCAGCGCTTGGTTGGTTGGTTGATCAACATAGCCTTGATTATGGCTACATTTCTTCTCTGAGTATGGGTTGGAGGCTGCTCTTGAGAATCTTCATGAGATTCAACAGTCTGAGTCTTCCAAGCAGAGAAGTTCAGTTAGCAGCAACAGTACAAATGATACCCAGATGGCTGTCACAGAACGCTGTTACACTTAGGATTGTTTTTATAATAACTGTTAATACATCTTTTTGATCATGATGTGTTGTAGAGGAATCAACTAGAAATATAGTAGTTGTTGACAACATAGCATTAGTTTGTACTATGTGATGAACAAATAACGAAAGCAGAATAGTAATATTAGGGAGAACAATGTTTTCAGACTGTATTTTTATTAGTTTTAATTTGAAATACTTAATACATAATCTTTTTTTCTATAATTTCTATATCAACAGTTTTGCTTGAAAACTGCTAAAAGACTTATTTTTGGCATTATGCTGATTCAAGCAATAGTAAATCATAAAGCTTGACAAAAAGGATTTCAACACATTTCTTTGTATACAGTAGCAAAAGTACTATTTTTGAATTAAGATCCTTCAGTAAAAATTATCATCCAATATAACATGTATGTTAGAAAATGCCTTGTTTATATACAAAACATTTGTATTTTAAGTATAGCACTATGTCAAAATTCAGAGAAGAGCGAAGGGAAGTGGAAGGCTTCTGTAAAGGTTAATGAAGAAACTATTGGCATGAAAGACCTAAAAGAGTGACAAAATAACGTTAGTCATTAAGATTTTTGTGGCGTTGAAGTGTGATCTTAGCTTTTATAATAGTCTATTAATAGTCTTTAACCACACAAGAATGTCTTTTCTAATGAAAATAATTTAAAAAGCTTTCATAACCAGTTGCTATGGTAGCTTTGGGAAAATTAACTGTTCTGCTACACACTGTGCTTCAGTTAGTCAACGGAATTGTATTATCTCTGGAACTTGGTCAACAAATACACTTAAGACTTGATGAGAAACACTTTGTATACAGTGTTTTACTAGTAATGGAAAAGTAACTTGTTTTGTATTACATTTATAAAGAAGAACTAAACAGCTTCTAAAACTGTTTTTTCCTGTTTTTGTTTCATTTCTGCTGTGGTCCTCCAGAGTCAAAGGTTGCTGGAAAACTTGAAAAACCTGGATTTCATTAAAACTTCGGTACGATCTGCATTTAATACTTTGGTTGTATAGCTTAGTCTTTACCTATTGAATGATAAGACTAATTTTGACTCAAGGGAAATTATCTAAAATATTTAAAACACAGTAATTATTTTTAAATGTGTTTAGTATCCTTTTTAGTTAAGTTCAGGTGTTCAGTGAAATTGTGTGGCTTGGTTGTGTATGGCCTCTAGATTGTACTTGTTCCATTGCTGTGAATTCTTGCACTCATTGGAGCTGACAAGAA
This sequence comes from Heteronetta atricapilla, assembly GCA_011075105.1. Classification (NCBI taxonomy): domain Eukaryota; kingdom Metazoa; phylum Chordata; class Aves; order Anseriformes; family Anatidae; genus Heteronetta; species Heteronetta atricapilla. The sequence continues at coordinate 9,811,555 of CM021744.1, forward strand.
CATCCAGAAACTGTCTCCAGAGCTTGATTTAATTCCCATTTAAAAGGTCCATTTGTTCAGTAACATATTTATGAAACTGATAATACATTTATGATAGCAATTTTCATAAGCCTCTCAAATACATTCTGCCTCCATCTTGCCCATGAGATGATGCTGTGAACCTTATGAAATTCTATGCAAAAATTATCCCAGCTGAGGGTTTTACTCCAGAATGAGTTTCAGAAATTGCATATGATACATTCATTTAAAGTTTGATTTCAGTTAAATGTCCTGTTCATCAGGTTTTTTAGTGTCATTCTGAAAGAGTTTTTAAAAATTGTTTTCTCCAAGAGTAGCTTTGGGAGTTGGAGTTACTGTAGCACTTGTCCCTTCAACCTAAATCTTGCATTATTAGGATTCTTAGGACTCAGATTGCCTCCAGAGGTTGCCCAGTCCATTTCTTCTATCCCCAAGGCAGAATCAATTATCTTATTGTTACTCCTGCTGGAACTTTCTTGACATCCCCCAGTGATTCTTGGCAGATCTTGAAGAATGTTTTATTTAATCATTGATGCCTGCAAATATATAAAGCTAAATAGACTTCTGTCAGTACAATCTATTTACTAGTGAATGTGCTTAGGTTTTTTGTTTTATGGTGCTCAAAGTTCAGTTATACATGCCTTAAATCAATACAGTTCTGCTTTAACTGAATAATGATTTATTTTCCACTGTTTACAGATATGCTTATTCAGACTCCTACAGAGTTAACATCTAATACTGAGATAGTGTGAACATTATTACTGCCATCAAAACAAAGTGATCTGCTTTACTCAGCAGTCTAAAGAATTTTGTATAGTGTTAAATCTTTAAAAAGTCTGAAAAGATATTTATAAAATTATTTCATTTTTTGTTAAGGTTGAAGATGAACTGAGTTCACCAGTTGTGGTTTTCAAGTTCTACCAGAAGTATTTAAATAGAGGTAGGTGACTTATTTAAAAACAAACGAACAAACCACAACAAACCAACCCTCTGTGTCTTCCTTTAAAAACCAAACAACAAACACCTGTAAATTCTAAAATTAATTTGATTTAAGTAAATTATTATTAGGTACGTTATATGTGGTGCACTTCTCTTGTGTAACATGCCTTTGAAAAGGTTGTGAACGTTGGTCGTAATTTCGTGATAGAATTCATACACGTGATAGCTTTTTTTAGATAGACTGCAGTGTTCTAAATGTGCACAGCAAGTCATTTCTCCTGTCTTGACTGGAGGAAATTTGCATATGATTTTGATCGTGAGAGCAGATTATGATAATCCCCTGTAAGCTGCAAACTGCGTTTGAGTGTACTGTTGAGGGAAAATCTTCCATTGTTTGTGTTCAGACTTTCTGTTTCTTTCAAACCTTTAGTGGCTAGTTGCCAGAATCATATTTCTCTGTTTTACTGCTGTTCTCTGTTGCAGTAGTTTTAGAAATAGCACAGCACGTGTCCATCTGAGTGAGGCAAATGACTGATAGAAAACTTTGTAGTATTGTTATGAGTGTTGATTTTAATTCTCTGTTCATTTTTTTTGTTTGATATGGGGGAAGGTTCTTAATCTGATTAGTGGTCACACAAAGTAAACCTCTTCATCGTGGTCCAGTGAAATGACTTGTTGGATAGCTTTATCCATTGATGTGTTTGTCTGAACATCTTTACCAGGGAGAAGTCACCCACCTGAATTCTAAGGATGTTAAATTTTTGGCCCGCTTCTGCATATTTTGTGCATACAGTGGGCTTTTAAGTCCTCACTATTGTTTGTGTGAAGTAAAAAGTAAGCATTCAGTCTCAATTTAAAAATGTAGCCAAATGCATCAAAGTAAATATTGCAGCCTGCTGTGACAGCTTTAATTCTGTTTTGCAAAAGCCCCGTTTTTATTATGTGGGGACTTGAACCTCAGAAATGTGAGAAGTATTTTATGGATTGTTTTTAAAGGTCGTACATTTAACTCTTTGACTCCTAATATTTTTCATGTTCAACGTACCTTAACAAATTCCATGTTAATCTGCTTGACATAGTGTAGATATGTCACATGACCTCAGAAATGTACTTATCTTCTATCTGAACTTTAGGTTGCCTTTTGTTTAATTAAGTAAACATAAAACTCTTTCTGTGATTCTTGTATCTTTGGATTCAGATCAAACCCCAAATGCTGCACAGGCTTCAACTATTCCGCACCCCATAATAAGCAATGAAGGACACATTTATGACACTTTCAATCAGTGGGTAAGAATGGATATTTTGCTCTTTAGGAGAAAAAGAAATGAGAGTTGAGTGCCTCGAGGGGTTCCTTGGTAACTATAGAAGTTTTAGTAGACCAGCTTGGTAGTTACTCCTGATCTGGTATCCTTTGCAAAATCTACTGGATGTTTGGGATTACAAAGATGAACTTGAAGCACAGTTGATTTCTCACTCTTGATTATTTTGCTTGTAATTGTTATTAACATTATTACTACATCTTAAACTTTTGGTAGTTTTTTTTTTTTTCCTTGGGCTTGTGGGAATATGCAAAAACTTCTAGAACTCTTAATTGGCTAGATACTTCACTGATGATGTTTATTTAATCACAAGAAGACAGACTTTCTTTTCCAGCTCTTAACAGAATTCTGGAAACTTGTGTTCACAGAGAGCTGAGCACATCACTCTTGGATTAATTGCATGACAAACATGGCATACTTAACAACAATTCTGTAGAAACTTCGGACTTAAAATACTTGCAGCTTATTCTGAATTTTCATGATTTAATTGTGTGTCCAACTTTTGTCTTATCACCATCAAGCTAAAGTACTTTGTTACCAGAGGCGATTTTGAGAAATACAGGGAACTGTGCTGAGCAAGTGGTTCTCCTTAGTTTTGGGAGGAGTCTGACCTGAGCCGGTGGCTGCAAGGCCAGGCTCTGTGCATTTCTTTAACTGGGCCTTGTCTCTTCAGCTAGGAGAGCAGTTGGCGCAGCTGGTTCCTGCCAGTGGGGTTGATGTGGTAGAACTGGAAGATGAGGGCACATGTGTGCGTTTCAGCCCATTAATGACTTCTGCAGGTAAAATTCACTTTACTCAACCACTTGTAAAAACTGGAATTTGCCATAAAATTGTACATCAATCTCATGGTGTAAAAGCAGATACACTCAAGAAAGTCTTTACTATGGTGAGGATTTTTTTTCCCCAGTAAATCTATATTGACTTTATCATTCCTTTGTGCCTTGGTAGCAGGTGCATTAGAGGTAGCTCAGTTATTGTATGTGACATTACCTCGTTACATCTGCAGAAATAGATGTTTATTGATTATTTTTTAGAATTCATTGGCAACAGGAGAAGCTCTTGACTTCTGAGAGTTATAAAAGAAATATGAAGGAGAAGTCATCCCCCTTTCCTTCTCTCAGATGCTTAATGCAAGGAGAAGATACTTGACCTTTCTACACAGGTGTTTCAACACTGAAATGCTACTTATGTTCAAACTACAACTAATTAACCAGAAGAATTATTTACTAAATCCCAAGGGTTTTCTGTAGTTACTGATGTAGGAGGAAAAAAAAATGTGCATTTTGGAAAACATTGTAAATTTGATGTTTAAGCTAGCACCATATGCATACTTTGTTTAGACCCAGCAGATGCATAGAGCAACTTTGAGAGGCTCAGGCGATGAATGGTGGCTCCTTTTAGCTTGTGTGGGTTGAATGGTTTAGGCCAGCAAAGCATGTGATGCTGATGTGAGAGGATCCTAGTGTACATGGGAAGGTACACGTCAGAATAAAATTACTTGGTGATGCTGTGATTTTGATTTTTTTAACAGTATAAAAGCAAATACGTTGTTTTTTTGGCTATGGGAAGAGAGTTCTGATGCTAGCTACTAATGCAATCAATGAAAAGGGTATTGTCCTTACCGGTTTGTAAACTCACCTCTTTTTTTTCCACTGCAAATGAAGAAGAAGGCTGTTATATAGATCAAGATACATTTATGCTGTCTTGAATTAATTTACAATTAACTTACCAGGTGGTTTCTTTACAGATTAATTGTTTAATTCAGACATCTATGTGTATGTCCATTCATTCTCTTTGTATGTTAATACATCGGCTCTTTAGTTTTAGGGACAGAAATACAAGATGTTGATCAGTTGGTAGACTGCTTGAAGATAAAGATACCAGTATTGACAAGTACACTACAACTGAGAGAGGAGTTTGAGCAAGAAGTGAGAAGAACAGTAGGCCTCTTGTATATTGAAGATCTCACCTGGCCAGGATTAGGTGTTGTAAGGTACATTGTTCAATATTTTCTTCTTTATGTTTGGATAGTAGCACAAATGAATACAGGGTCTCTCTATTAGCAATTTGGATGTGTTGCTTCATGATTAGTCTCTGTCTTTGCCCTCACATGACGTTTTTGTGTGGTTTTGTTTTAAATAAAAGAACTAGTTAATTTTTTTATTATTTATAAAAGCTGAATTGCTGTTTAAGCAAAATTAGAGCAGTGGTCTAATATCGGAGGCAGTATGTTGATCTGTTCAACAGAAATGTAATAGGCAGTGTTGCTTTATTTAACTAAGCACAGCATATTTTTTGTCTAGGATGAGTTTCACTTATATACTGAATAAAACCCTTTAAATGTGTATTCTGATCATCTGACACAGTCTGCTGGGTGGGATTCTGTACAATCAAAGCAGTTGAAGTATGATCAGTATATTACCTAGAAATCTGTTGTGTTCAGTTAAGTTTGCATTGGCCAGCCTTCACCTCATGCCCAACTGGTTGATTAGAATGTCACTTCAAGCTTTTGGTTTGTAAAATATAGAAACTTGTAGAAACATGCTAGATGTGCAGATCTGTGTTTTGTTTTATTTTTAAATATACTGTAAAGTGAACTGACTCTCTTCTGGCTTGGTTTGAAGGTACAACTATCACAGCAATGGGAAGAATGATGACAAACAAGAAAAAGAATTAGAAAAAATTAACACGGAACTTCTGAAAAAATTAAATGAACTGGAGTCGGATCTCACTTTTTCTTTGGGTAATTGCACTGTTTAAAAAAAAAAAAAACAACTTATATTCAAGCTAAAAGTCACTTTACTGGTTGTGCTATAACCTTTCAAGAGGTCAGTCATACATAGGTCATTATAATGGAAAATTACACTGCTGTGTGTGTAGTTCCTTTAGAAACAAAATCTGTAACTCTGTCCTCCTCATCCCTTATTTGAGTTGGTTAGTGTTCAGCAGGGTGAGCTGCTTCACTGTTTGCAGAAATAGTTGTGAAAACTGACCTACAAGCACGCAGACCTGAAAGGGTTTCCTTGTCAGAGGGAATGAAAGCAGCAAGTGTTCCCCTTTGTAAACTGAGCCTTCTCGGGAAGTCTGGTAACTAGTGAAAAGCAGGTCTCGTTAAAAAGCTACTGACCAATTCACTGCTTTCTCTGGCTAGATTAAAGCTTCAGATGACTTTTGTGGTAATTAGCAGCACTTTCAAGCATATACGGTGCCACATTACAGATGTAATAATACTAATTTGTTTACTTGAAACTCAGATCTTTTCTAAGTCTGCTTTCAAAAATTAAGTACCCTGGAATTGTGGAACCAAGCAATTGGTAGATGACAAAAAGTAACGAGTTTGAAGCATATTCGACACCGATATTTATTATGTGATCTTTTGGCTGTATGAAATATCCATTATTCATCTTGTTTTGTAGTCTGCATAATTTATACCTATGCAGATATTGTATCTAATTACTGAAGTGTGTGTGTATTTGTCTTTGTGTGTGTGTGTATTAGGATTTCCAGATTAATAAGCAAGGGCATGGCATGTATTCTGAGAATACATTTTATATATCACAAACACTTGATTCTCCCTATGTTCACAGGCCCAGAATTTGGAGGACAGAAGAACTGTGTTTATGTTGGCATGGTAACTGAGGATCTGGATGTGTCGGAGTTAGTTGAAACTATTGCAGCAACAGGCAGAGAAATTGAAGAAAATTCAAGAGTATGTGTTAATGAATCAAAGAGCATTTCAGCATCTTTTATTTTTCCATATTGACTTCAGGACAGTTTTGTTCTTTGTGCAAATACTTTGTACTTGCATGCAACAAACTGTATTAATTACTACAGAAGTTGTCCACATAATCCATACTCTTATTATAGGATTATAATATTCTGAGGATGTCTTTATTTATGTTCATGGTCCTGTCTTTGGTTCTATAAAAAAAAAAATAGTATTGAAATAGGCTCATTTTATCACTAAAATTTAAGCTGTCAAAAAAAAAAAAAGAGGAGGGGGCTTATGGTGAGCTAAATGTAGTGAGATTTAAAGTTGGTATAAAAAGTCTCAGATAACTGCCCTAAAATGTGTGGAAAAAATTAAAATCAGTGGCATAATAACTAAAGTTACAAATTATCTGTTAAATTACTAATGTTAATGTAAGTCCTTTTTGTAAAAGAATTTACATGATTAGAGTTCTCCCTTGCTGTTAGGATCAAGCATAGCAGAATTTCTAAATGACCTTCATCACAAATGAATGTCTGTCCTTTCACTCCTAAAGCACTGGACGTTCAATTTCCTTGACATAAATAAATAAATATTTAAAAAAAAAAAAAAAAAAAAAACACAGAACTAAAGACATCCCACAGGCCTATTTCTGCCCATGGGAATGTTGATTTTGGCAATTAAATTTTACTGGCAGTATTCTGGAGCCTCTTTACCCATTCTTGACATGCTGTGCTGTTTTGAAGGTGAGGTTATAGAAGATCAATTGGCTGTAGAGTTCTTCACTTTTTTATCTTTTGCAGCCAAGAGATTGGGAACTGAATTTTGGAATATGTGTTAACTCTTATCCTGAAGTTTCTAGGGGAGAACAGAGTAGTGGAGGACTCTAAAAGATGCAGTCCTTGGAACCAACTACAAAAAATGTGGAAATGAAAGCATCTTACATTTGATTCAAAATTGATGTTCAAGCCCCTTCTGTAGTGAATTCATCTCCTCCATGTAGCCACTACATGAGGTTATTTAGCTTGTTGTTGTGACCAGTTTCTGTCTTGCCTCTCAGAGAAAAGGAGCAGATTCCACTTTTCCCTTTGTTTTTATTAACTGTCAGTAATGTAAATTGTTAGCCTTCTGGAGGAAGTAGCTGTCACCAAAGGCTCGTGCAATGTTGAAGTCCATTAAATTGTGCAAATTAGCATTTTTCTTGCACACAACAAAACTGTGGCTTTGTTTTTTTGCTATTTTGTTTTTTAATCCTCCCAGAAAGCTGCTTGTGCTTTGCAACATAAAGTGTCACTTGACACTGGCATAGACTGCCACAGGGGTCACAGTGGCAGTCGTACACTAAATTTGCAAGCCTTAGTTGAGCCTTAGCTGGGCTGCCACATACCTGTTTAGGCTTGCTGTGAGTCTGACTTAGTTCTGGGCACTTCTGGAAACCAAACCACACTTTCTAAGCTTAAAATTATCTGTTGGATTCAGCTTCTGAGTAACACTTCTGTGCTAAGCAGACGTTTGATGAATTTGGGTCACAAGCTGATCTCTAAGTAAAAGAGAAGGAATATACCATTCCTGCTTAAAATGTGTTCTGTCCTCTGGGCGTATATATATTTTAAATCCTGTACATTCTTTAATTTACAGTAGCAGTGAAATAGGCCTTGTCAAATGCAAATTTAAATTAGAAAAAGATACCTGACTACTCAATTTACATTCTCAAAGCCTGAATTAAAAAATACTATTTCAATTCTAAATACTATATATAATAATATAATTCCTCTTTCTATTAGCTGTTGGAAAACATGACTGAAGTCGTTAGAAAAGGGATACAGGAAGCTCAACTTCAGCTTCAGAAAGCAAATGAAGAACGACTTCTGGAAGAGGTAAGACTATAAAAAACACCTATCTAGGTAACTTGTAATAACTCGTCACAACATGTGACATAGCACATAGCGTGCTCACCAGCCAGTGTTTGATTGTGTCCTTCACAGGGGCTGCTACGACAAATACCTGTAGTAGGCTCTGTGCTGAACTGGTTTTCTCCATTTCAAGCTTCACCAAAGGGAAGAACATTTAATTTAACAGCAGGTAGGACTCAATGGATATGCAGCCATGTTAAGCTGTGTTCTGGATGTTTCCAGTTTTATACTGAAACTGCAACACGCTTTCTTGTGCTGATTTGATTGTGAATGACATAATCCACCCTCAAGATGTAAAGGAACATGCTCTTCACTTCTGTAATGCTCAGTAAGAAAATCTCCTAACCTCTTGTTTAGTTTACATTTTATTCTTACGTGTTGAGTCATTCTAAAAAAAAAGCTGTATTGGATTATTGGCATTGGTTAATGCAAGAATAATTGTTGCCCACACACTCTGCAAAAGTTTCTATCCTTGGAGTTTATTCTGAATGCCAAAACACGTAAGGTAGTGGGGTAGGGAGCTCTTGGGTCTTGGAGTATTGCTTCCATGTATGAGCATGGGTTTTCCTTCTGCTGCCATACCTGACCTTGATTTCTGTCTGAAATTCTGGTTTCAGATATCATGTAGCTATGTCGCAGTGACGAAGTGCTAGTTTCCAGGCAATACTGTAATGTCTGAGAAAAGGGACAGGCTAAAACTAGCTGAGGACAAGTGTGAACACAGCTTTGCAGAAGACAGTAATGACTGGAATATTACAGAATATAGGACTATTATTTTACTCATCTATCTTTAATTCATGACTGGTGATGTGAAAAGAACTATCTGTAGCTTGTGCATCATTCTTGGTGATGTACTAGCGTAATACTCTCAAAAATTATAAACTTTCACTGTAAAAATCGCAGCAGAGTCTTAAGAATATTTCTGAACTTAGCAAAGTGTCAGTTGGACCTAGAAAAATGACCCAGCTGTGTCTCTGTAATTAGCCAGGAAGGCTTTCTGCTCATTCTCAGCGTGTTAACGAGAAGGGTGTTACAGCAAGGAACTACAAGGTTTCCTTGGGAAAGCTTATTCTGTTCAGAGCTAGATGTCCTTCCAGAGTGCAGTGCTCAATAGCTTGCACCGGGGGATGTGTGAAGCTCAATGGAAAAGGGTAAGTGGAATATTGGAGGTAGCAGTGTTGGGAAGCAGGAGTGAGGGGAAACTTCCTTCATCTTCATAAGACTCAACAAACCTGTCCCCAGCTCAGAAACCAACTACACTTGAGTGGCAGTTTCAGGTCAACCTATGCCATACAGTTTCAGAAACATGCATTACAGATAAATTGTTGCGTATTTTATAAATACAGATGAAAAGTTGTCTATATTCAACTTCCTACTTGCCAATTTCTTCAACCTGCAGGTTCTTTAGAATCCACAGAATCTACATATGTATCAAAAGCCCAAGGAACAGGTACTACTCCACCACCAACTCCTACTTCCAGCCTTACAAAGCAAAGACTTCCTGGTAAGTTTTAACTTGCTAGTTTTATTTCTAAAACTTGCTGAAGTATCCTAGCCTCAGCACACATCTGAGTTGTGTGACACAGGAAAACCTACACAGGATTTTCCTTTCCTAATACGTGGAACTCATCTTTCAGTGACTTAGGTCCTCCTTAAAAAGAACTAATTTAAACATGGCACACAATATCACCACAAGTCTACCTTGTCTCCAATAATTCTTCCTAGGATAATGGTTGTGTTAGTAATTAAGGTAGATTTGACTGACAGGGAAGCCATAGTTCTAACTCCCCTTTTTACTTCTGGCTGGCTTCCAGCCTGTGATTTTCAGTGAACCTTTTTACCCTAGAATGCCTTCACTGTGCATGTATGCAGCTTGTTTCTCAGCTGAATTTTCAGTCTCTGTATACACTGTATAAACATCAGGTGTCACTGCCTTGCACATGCACCTGTAACTGGAAGTAAGCATTTACAGGGTTAGGGTGCAGGTTAGCTCCCAAATAAAACCTATTTCTTGGCAGTTGTCAAATTAAGATACTTTCTTTGAAATTTAACCTTGTGCATACCACATCTTGCACTTGATGCCTTCATTGGTACTGTGTTCTTCCAACACTTTACAGGTCAAAAAATTTTTAAAAGGTCTCTAAGAAATTCCGATGCCTTTAGTGAGACCAGTTCAGTCAGCCACTGTGAGGACCTGGAGAAGATGGATCAGAGACCCCCAGCTCTATCCCCTGGCCAAGAGCAAAGGTCACCAGAGACAGAAAAACCAGATCAGCAGCAGCAGGAGGGGGCACAGACACCAAATAAAGGCACTGAGGACATTCCAAGGGACTGCACAAAGGTAGAGGAACAAGAAAGTCAAAGATAAAATCTGTACTGTGGATTTAAGACTTTGCAGATGAATCACATGCCCCAGGAGGCAGGGCATTGGTGATGCATTTAAAATGTGAACAGTGCCACACACTAGTACAGTAATAACTACTGTATCTTATTAACTGGGATTTTGCACAAATATAAATTCCCCCCATGGGACAGAGATTTGTCTTACTGTACACCTATTCCAGTTGCTTTAATCCTGTACATGTCAGTGTCACCAAAGTAGTAGTGAGATTTATTAACTGCTCGTAAATATTTGTAAAAAATAAGAATTGGCAGTTACAGTTCCTGTAAGATTTTAAGCATGATAGTAGTTGCTAACTAACTGGTCAGCCATACACAAGATTAAGACTAGAGTTGCACCGAACAATTGTAAATTGACCTTATTTTATGTGAATATATTTAAGAAACTGCCAATTTTTCACCTTTTTTATATTTAAAATTCAGTTTAGCCTCTCCTGCAAACCATCCTAATCACACTAGCTCTATTTTGCCCTCTTTTTTTTTTTTAACCCTTACAAAGAGCATTGCCAAGCAGTTGGGGTGCAGTGAGAGTTAGGGATGGCTGCCCGTGTGTCTAGGAGTCACTGACGTTTGCCATCAGCCGTTTTTCCCTGCTGTTGTATGACTTGACCCTGAGCACAGTGGGACTTTGGGAAAGAAATTGTCTCTGCATGCCTAAATGGCTTCTTGCTTCTACCACTGAGAAGGATGACCAACCCATCATTAGTCTCCTTTGCACGCCAGTTATAAACCAAATACTATTGAATACATCTATGTAGTGTAACTGGAATTCTTTTCTGTTGTGTATTTTTAAAGCTAGTTATAGTAAAGCTTGAAGAAAAATTTGTGCTGGTTTCAACACTTCCTTTTGAATAATGGTAACTTGCCTATAGGAGAAATTGTACAGATTCAGTGAATTTACATAGTTTATTTACACTACAGCACAAGTTCTTAGTCTCCAGGACTATGTAATGCACAAGTTATACTTTGGATACATCAAAAGCTAAGGTGTAGAAGTCTTTGTCCCCCAGAAATATTCTAGTTACTTCGCTGCAAATTTTCAGCCCCTTGTGGAAAGGAGATCTTTGGAGAAGGTTGCTTTCCCCAGGGGAATCCCATCTCATCCCATCCCTACAGAGCTGGATACCAGTCCTGTAGTTTGCTTTGTTTTTCCAAAAGATGTTAATTAACACTAACGTAATGGCTGTAGTGGTAAGCAGAATTAACTTGGATAATCTGAAAAAAATGTGTGTTTTTTTTTTTAAATTATACTGTCACCTGATTTGACGTTCACCATCTAGATCCTGTGGGGCTGGGATGCCACGAACAAGGTTAACTTCACTGCTGGGGTAATTTATGTAAATCAGAGTGCAATTTTTCTAAAGTGCAAAAACAATTAAGTTGACTAGTCTTCCTTATTGGTTTCTTTGGTGCAATGAAGTATGTTAATAAGAGTAATTTGTTGGGGATCAAGGTATCACCACAATGATTAATTTTTAATGTTTTTATATTTGGAATTGTTAAATCAGTTCTGTTGGAATGAGCTTCATTCTTTAGATACTATCTGAATGTTTCAATAAAGATTCTTCAAATTATTAGTCTTGACTTACAGGAACTTTCTTCAAAACTATCTCTTAACGTCAACTCAAGCTTAAGTGTAGGCAATTTTCTTCTATTTTTTTTTCAGAAAATCATTTTCTAAAGTACAAATTCATGCAATAAAGGCTCTTACCCTCTGCCTCAGCACTGCTGCCTCTCTCTATCTGCAGTGATCACATTACTTTGCTAAAGGAATAAACCAGAAACAAAACTAAATCATTATTTCAAAGTAACAGTGATTCCGACTTAATGCAGAATAAAACAAGTTACTTCTGTCAAAATATTTTATTTCGGAAAGCACAAGAACAGCACTGCCTGTAACCAGCAGTAGGCATTTTGCACCAACTCACTCTTCCTGGGGCAAGGTTGTGCATCACTCGGTTAGATCTTGTCAGAACAAACCTGTTCCCACAACCCATCTTGATTTTTTCTGTAGATGCGAGGCTTCCTATCAGGAAACAGGGAGCGCGATGGAAAGGGATGTTCTTTTAAAAATGTTAATGTAGATCTAATGTGGGAAACAAAGTGGGGTGGCTCAGCTAAGGGTGATGTGGAAAGATTCTGAAAAACAAGATGAGAGCAAAACCTGCCTGAGATTCAGAACAGAAAGTTCCCAATTACTCTGCCTATTAACAGGAGTATTTTCCACCCTCCCCAGCAGTACACTTAGGGAAGCTTTGACAGCCTATACCCATCTCTGTGCTCAGCTAGGAGAGAGAAGGAAAAATAAAAGCCAGTGTCCCAGTGCCAGGTACCTGTAAGATCTGTTGATCATCTTGTTCCAACCAGAAATCTACGTGCGGGAAAGGCCTCCAGAAGTAAGGCCCAATGTGGAGCTGTTCCTTCTTGGCATCATAAATGTTGGTTAGCTGGAAGGACACAGAACAACTTACAGGGAGCCTTAAAAGTGGTTAAACAGATGAAAGAAACAGAATTAATGCCAACAGTTAATTAGTAATAATAAAAAGATAATTCCAGATAATGTGGAAGGCATTAAGCAGCAGCTTTTGCCTTAAGACACATGGGGTGCCACCTTCATGCCCATTCCATTGCAGTTAACTAATGGTTCTGACAAAGACAATCCTGAAGTGTAACAAGCCCAGAACTGAACAATATTGCTGGAATTATTTACGGCCATGACCTGAATCTCATTTTACATTAATTACGCTGCCAAAATCTGTAGGGCTAGGGGTGTTCTTCCAACATGAGGGTCACCCTTGCAGCAGAAAGCTCAGAAGAGTTCAATGTCCACTGCTATCCTTTGCCTCCACTCTTCCATATTTCCCCTCTGTTTTGCTACTGCCAGAACACTACCACTGTATTTTTCCCCCTTTAACTACTGACAGTTTATTGCCCCTCAGTAATCATCCCTTCCAGCAAAAAATATCCAGCTGGGGGATTTTTTTCCCTCTTTTTACTCACTCTTGCTCCTGTTAAAATATGGGCTGAACGCAAATCCTCATCAGGCCCTTTTTCTGGGAAGGTTGCAGGGAAAATCTCTGCTGTTTTAACGTTCACAGCTGGTAAGAAATAGTTTAAACACAGACACAATTAATTCTCAAAAAGCACTGGTTTGAAATGACCACATCCACAACACTACTACGGAGCAGGAATTTTAGGAACATGTCAACTGCATTTCTTGTATTTCTCAGTACCCCAGACCCATTATCTCTATGGTAGCGCTTTTCTACTTGTTTTAAGAAGAAAATTTCTCATTCTGTCTACACCTCCAACAGCAGCAATTCACTTAACTTTTAGAACAGGCTTTACCTAGTCATTAAAGACAGCCCATTAACTATCAGAACCTGAACAAGTATCCAGTTAAAAAATAAGCAAACTCTAATTTAACTCACCTATTCCATAAATGATTGGGAAGTGAATATCCTTCTCTTCTCTGTCATTTAGTTCTATAAGAAAAAAGGTCAAATGTAGAGCTTTTTTGTTTTTTATTTCTGAGCAGCATTCATTTGTGTGTTACCAGAGAAGAGCAGATCTGATGTTGCAGAAAAGGACAGAAAATAAAAACAAACAAAAAACCAACACACACAACCAGGAAGCCAAAAAGAAATACAGGAAGGTCAAGGTCAAGATCCATATGCCTGGGGCCTGGAGTAGAACTCCATCTCCTAACAGCATGGCCAGCTCTGGTCAGCTGTCATTCCACTTTCTGTGCAGGCAATTTACAGAAAACAAACAAACAAAACTACCATGCTGCCAAGTTCAATGATGCAAATCACCAGGGGCATTTAAATGCAAAGACAATGGAAATACGCGCTGAATACAACACAAAGGATAGGAAATTTACTTCTTCCTTTCTGCAACACACTGTGACCTAACTGAATGAGTTTATGAGTTTATAAAGAGTCTAACAACACCAAAGGCCGGTAAGTTCCTTTCTCAGTTGCCTCTCAAGACATTCACAGCTGTACAGTCTCCTTCCACAGGACAAAGGTGGGGAAATGACCTGGTAGCGATCCCAGGTGGCCCTACTACCAATTGAATTTCAGCAGCATTTGGTAAGGAGACTCCTCCCTGCACTGGCTATCAGAAAGCAACACACACTACCAGCAACAAAATTAAAACTTACAAACCAACATGGAGGACTCGTGCTGTTCTTCCATAATAAATTTTAAAAAGCCATGTGTGAAAAGATCCCTGCACTTGGACTTCAGTGACTAAACATACTTAAAAAATAAGTAGACATTTTCTTACCTGTCACGCAGAAAGTCACCAAATGAACGTCATCTGGTTGGAGATCAAATGCTCCTACAGCAACAACGATAGCAGCAATGTGTAAGAGTGACTGGTGGCAAAGCAGGTGCTGTATATAGACGAGGGGGCATTATCAGTGCTGCGCACTGCGGAATGGGTGGGCAGAAAGTACCTAATGCACTGTTCCTGGATAAGGCAACAGAGCAAAGAGTAGTTTTCAGGTTTGCTTCAAACCAAGTGTTATAAAATTAAAGCCACAGCTACAAAACATAATTGACAGGACGTAGCCACTTGTAATGGCAAAAACATGATAAAAATGTGCCACTTGCTCCTGTTACTGGTACTGGCTTAAAGTAGCTCTGGTATCATCTCATCATCTCTGCTTTAGATCACTATACATTTAATAACTCATATTTAAATGTACTTTCCTCAAATGTTACAGATACAGTGAGCCAACCCAGCCTTTCATTAGATGTATTTTAATTCTGCTTTTCACCATCCCACACACAGGGAATTTTTTTTTCAGTTCTATTGGAAATACAATGTTACTGTTTTAAATTGTAACCTGGTGCATGAAAATCAGAAGGTTTTAAAAACTGACCAAAACATTCTGCACACAACTCTCACGCAATATGTAACACACAGAACAGGAATCATATCACAGCACATGAGGGGGTAACAGGGGCACCTTCCAGGACCTTTGCCAGTTCCGGTTCCCTTTGCATCCCTTTGCCACCTCCCTCCAAACCCGCTATGCATCCCTGCCCCTGCCCGTTCCCAGTCCTGGTGAGATCGAGGCCTCTCCGCACCTATGAAGTGCTCAGCACGAGCCAGAACACTCCAAATGTCCCAGCTGGTCCTTTCCATTCCCCGTTTGTTTGTAAAGCACCACAGCCACTTCTCCAGGCTACAGATTTCACAGACAGACACCCATCTTTCATTAGATACTTCCCGAGTGTAATTAATTTCACCCCCCACACATATTAAGGTACAGAAGGAATGGTAATTAATGAACGTATAGATGTAGACAGTGACAATGCCTGCCCAAAATCCTGTAGCATGGCAGCAGCAGAGCCAGGAATCGAGCCCAGCTGAACTAAGCCCCAATTCCACATGGTACAGCGTAAACCAGGAACAAGTCCCAGGTCCCTGCCCCATCCCACACATCGGCCACAGCAAGCCGCAAATCCAACCCCTCCTCCGTGCAAAGCTCTCAGGTGGAAAAAACACCCTCCTAAATGAATCCAGATGTTTTTCTGTTAAATGACAGGGGGCTCGGGTTACAAACAAACTTCACCCAAATCCAGTCAGAACTATTTCTTTTGGACATGAGAGTGGAAAAAAAGGTGAACTTACTAAGAAGCTGATTAGTAAGTTTTTGTGATAACTGCCTATCATCATTGAAACCTCCAACTAGGTGCAATTCCAGCCTAACAGAGATGGAATAACAGGAAACAGCAATTAAAAAGACATCCCCAAGTGATTACCTTTACAAAATAATCCCCAGCCCAAACTACAAAGCAATCAGTAGAGAAACCTCACTTGTTAATGGCCACACAGGTACCAAATTATAGTTGAACAGTTCTGAACTTTTCAGGGATTATCAGGAAACATCACAATTTAAAAAAAATTAAGAGGCATTACACACATGCAATTCTAACTAACCCTGGGATATCTGTGATGGTCTGCACCAAAGGTTTGGGCTTAATTTTATAACCACCTTTCGGTTCCCACAAAAGGGTGAGTTAGACGTGAAGAAGTTTGCTCCTGTGATCTCCAGAACTATTCTGGACCACACAGCAAGGTTCTTCTCTGAGAAGTGTCTATGTAAAGAGAAGTCTTGTTTGCAAACCTGCTCACCAAACATCTAGAAAAATAACTAGGGACAATATTGGTTTGGGGTGGGAAGTCTCAAAAGCAACAAGAAAGTGAGTGTGAGCATAAATCACCTAACAAGGCCATAGTTTAGCCTTTCAAAACTGGGCAAGCCAATTCATAAGACCGTATCTTCTAAGTTAATTAAGCTTTTGTTCTTACCAAACTACAGAGGCAAAAATCTCCACATCCAGGATAAACCTTGTTAGCTAAATTCTGGTTTGGAGCCTTTTTTTTTTTTTTTTTTTTAAAGTGGGACCTAGGAAAATCCCAGATGGATTCCCAGATCCCAAAAGGAATTCACAAGACCAACAGTTTGGGTGGAAAAAGAGAAGATAAAACCAAAACCAGCTATTTGGAAATTTCAGCAAATCTGAAACAGAAGTTACTGGGAAACAGTAAACACCAAACCACACAATGGCATTTTTAGAGACACCAGTCAGAATAGAACTGTGCTCTAAATCACTGATAGAAAATACCCTTGAAATCAACAGCAAGGAAATAGTTTTCATTTTCCATATGGCCCCTGATCAAGAGGTATTTCCTGCACAATTACCTTGTCTGAACCCTACAAAATCACATAAAAGTTCCCCAACTTAACAACTGCAGTTACCTTTCTGAAAACACAAAGAAACAAAAAAGCAGAGCTGACCTTCCGTAGTCTGCAGAGTTAGAGAAAGACTTTACTGAACTCATGATGAGCGACACCTCAGCTTCTGTGTCTGATCCATCGCAGTGTGTCAAGCAGGTGGCTCCGCTACCTGAGGAAGGCGTGAGAAGACAGTTAATGACACCGGCAGAGGCTGTTACACCGCTGTCACTTAAATCAGCATCGGTTTACACTGCTATAGCAGTGCGAGAACTACATCTCCTACCTTCTTACTTCCTGAAAGGACAGCAGCCTCCAGCAGAAGAGATGGGCTGACTGAATGAGACAACAATCTCTTTCCATGCCCCATGAGAAAATCAGCAGAACTGATGCAAAGGGTACAAACACCTTACTACCAACGACCAAGCAACAGCTCAAATGACAGAACCCCAAGAAGGTAGCGAGGCGTAGTGAGGCTCTTTGCATAAATTCTACCTCTGTTATTACCAAACCCTGCAGACCCAAACAGTTAAACGCTGCCTCCGGCATCTGCACACAGCCTGGGACGCAGCAGCCAAGGGGGCTGCCACTGCCCACTGCTGCAAATCAAGTTTAAGATCGGCTCATTCAGCAACCAGAACACAGAACCGTGGGTACTGACTGCCCTAACTCTCTGAACAAGTCATTCAATTAACACATCACGTGACTTTCTGAGATTCAAGTTTATATAAATGTAATTGCAGTTTACTTCATTAATGCAGCATAAATCTACACTGATCCTAGATGCATTACTTTAGAGAGGCAGGTTTTGGTCTGAATGCCTTTTAAGATACCTGTGTGTCGGAGCACAACTAAGTGGCAGGTAGTTGCATCATCTGATCCAAGAATAGAAACAGAACCTATTTTAGAGGAGAGAAACGCTGTAAGAACTTTGCTGTCATAATCATTGCTTCAGGAGGAGAAGCGTTTACATTCATACATACCATCCTTAGGGGTAGTCACTGCAAATTCTCTCTGCTGGATGTAAAGAAGACCTTTGGGTTCCACAATTTGAGCAGGCCGACTTCTGAGAAGTTTTGCCTTTTCCTAAAGATAAATGATAATAGAGACTACAGTGGCTGAATTCTCAGGTGTATCCATTACTTGACAGAAACATCACCTTTGAAAAGCAAAGGAATTCGGGTCAGAGATAAACAAGGCATATTTCGTATTTTGGAGTATTCTGAATTTATTCAGAGTTTTCATTTTCCTGCCAGTGACCTAGTCAATTGTTAAATTCCTTCATTCCCCCCCCCCACACAGCACCCTCTGGGCCTGCTTGATATACAATAAAATAGAGGTACAAGAAAAAGCAATGGGGTGCAGCTAAGCTGACATTAGGTGACACCAGAGCTGAACTTGAAAGTTTAACGAGGACAAGAAACAGGTCTTCTTTTCTGAAACTTCTGAAATGCGCGTTTCACTCTCCTCGTGCCACAATCCAACAATTTATTTAACACTTATCAAAACGTTGCTATTTATTTGCACATTCAGTAGACAGAAAACCCAGATTCCTGGGCTCTGACTGCCACAGCGCTGTCACAGAACTGCTGGGTAGGCAGTGATTTTCTCTCCCAGTGCTAAAGAAAACATTTTATGCAGTTTTATCAAATTTGCACTTAATTTTTTTCCCTTCAAAAACATAATTTCTACAAAGAGGCATTTTCTAACGAAAACCACATTCCCAACAGCTCTGGCCAGCAGCCCCGGACTGCCAGCCTGCCTTCAGAACCACAACGTTTACACAGCCCAGGAAGGAAGGGAGCACCTCCCACAAGTTACAACCTTCACATTTCCTCCAGGTTTTCGGCCCAGCCCGCCGCACCGACCCCCGCCTCTCCCTCTACTCAGGACATTCACCGTCCGGCTGCCCCCGGGGACGCCGATTTCAGTTATTTTTGGGCCAGCTCCAGGCTTTTGGGCGTCCCGGCACCGCCCAGTCCAGGGCTCCCTCAGCGGGCGCCCCCTCAGCGCCGGCCCCGGCCCCGGCCCTCCCCCCCGGCTCCTCCCGGCCCGGGGGTCCCGGCGCTGCCGCCCCTCACCTCGAGGTGCGGGTAGGCGCGGATCATGGCTGCCGGGGGCCGGCCCAGGTCGATCCGCTCCCCGTTGACCAGCAGCGGCATCGCGAGTAGCGCCCGGGCCCGGGGCGGCTCCGCGCTTCCAGCCGAGGGCCGGGCCGCGCAGAGCGCTGGGAAACGGCGGCAGCCCCGGGGAAGGGAAGGGAGGAGAAGCGAAGGGAGGCGGAGCGGCACCGCCCGCCGGAGCTGCCGGGAGGCCGGAGCCCAGCCGTGCCGCGGGGAGGCCGCCAGGGCCCGTCCCTCGCGGCGCTGACAGGCCGGAGCCGGGCAGGGCCCCGCCGTGCCGCCGCTGCCCGGGCTCGGCGCCTCACGGGGCCCCGGGCCTGCGGCCGCCTAATTGTGGGCAGTGTGAGAAAGAGACTTGGAAGTGGCCGCGGTGAAGTGCCGAAATTGCAGCTCCACACACGGCCCCAGCCCAAAACTGTGCCCCAAGATGGAAGTTCATCTGCAGAGACAAGCGATTTCCCACCCCGCCGCCCATGATGCGTGACCAGCAGTATCTCGGCTCACTCGGCCAGAGAGCTACTCAGGGGGACAGGGACAGGTCGAGCAAAGGGGACTGCTCTCAACGGACTGAAAACAAACAAAAAAAAAGCACAAACAAACCAAAACAACAGTATGCTCTAGCTCTACCTTTCAAATCCCATTTTCACAAAGTAAGCAGTTACAGCAAATACTTTCTTGAAAAGATGTATTTCACAGGAGACCTAACCCAGTAAAGCAAAATTTCCATCTCTGAACCAGCAATCCTCTCAGTATTATTAGCAGCTACAGAACTCTCAGCAAAATGCCAGCACCTACCAACATTCCTGGCTGCAGTTACATGAAGCAAACCAAATCTGTCACAGGAACTCCCTGGTGTTTCTATGATCTCTTCTAACTCAATTTTTGTTTTAAACAAGTCCCTTTAGTATATTGAAGTTGACTATGCAACTTCAGTAGACAGTTCAATGTAACATTACAAATGTGCAGACATTTCAAGTCATGGGTATCTTTCCTTATTCTGTTATAGCTCTTAAACGAGACATAGAAACTCCTGAATCACATACCTGGTATCACAACTTGTGAAGTTTTATACAGACTCATTTCCTAAGTGACTGACTACATTGGAGTTGATGAGCTTTTAGGTCCATTCCAACCCAAGCCATCCTATGATTACTGAAGACATAAAAGTGAACAGAAAAAGGCAGAATTCAAAGAACATTTTCCTTGTTGGTGCTGTGAGAAGGGTTCTTCTATGGCAGGAGAGATACAGTTATTTCGGACTGAAATTGTTTATTGCTCAGGAAATAAAATAAAGAAGACTAAAAACAAAAACTAAGCCCCAACTTAGATGAACAGATTCCACCAACAAATTTTTACAGTATCATCCCAGAAACTCATTTTCAGTCTGCCAGAACAAACATTCCAACTTTTGAGAAGCTAAAGAGCACAGAGATCTTTAGTTACATAAAGAGATGTTTTCAAAGGTGTGGAATTGCCACCGTTTGCATCAGTCTTTATTGGCTCTGAATACATTGCCTTGAAAGCCTTTATAAGTCTGGACACTAAAGAAGGGCAGATGAATGAAGTTGGACAGCTATAAAGAATTTAGTCCAACAGGCATGAAATTTTCAACTGTTACACAAATAACATTTTTTTCCTACTGTTTTTATTCTCACATCTAGAAGTCAGCAATCATGGAAAATAAGAAATCTGTACAGAGAAACTCTTCACTGACACACAAACAATACAATGACACCACTGACACTATGAATTCCTTTCTATTAGGGATATGGGTGGTTGTTTTTTTGTTCGTTTTTATATGTTTGAGTTTTGGTATTTTCAACATTCACATGTAAAATTCAAATCCTGAAAATAAATACATGTTTCAGAGTGCTTCTCAAGCACCTCAAAGAAAACTATCTACAAATCATACATTCAGCTACTCTCATTTTCAACACTTCCAATAATCACCACTCTACATGCCTGACCATTCTACATGCCTGAACAGCTGACAAAAATGTGTGTCAGCAATGTTTTTAAGCAGCAATAATGCTTACCATCTGTATACATGTAGCACTATCAAGGGGCTTTACAAAATACTGCTCTACAGATAGGAAAAGCTTAGAGATGTGTGCAAAAGAATCACTGCTGAGAGTCAGTTCATCGCTTCCCTATCACAGGACCATACCATTAATTGAAACCAACTAAAAAAAGTCATCGGAGAACAGTTTAAATACTGACAGTGTACTTCTGGTCCCACAGAAATCAATAGGAATAAAGACCAGAATTTCACCCCCGATATATAAAACCTCATAGAGAAACATTAGTAAACGAAAGTTTTTAAGAAGTCAAGAAAACCTATAAAAAACCCTCGGTAAGTCATAAAAAACATTTCAATGTGAAATTTGTAAAATATCACCCTATTTATTCTCTAGTCTTTTCTAACAATATATGAATTTATCATAATACATCTGTAGAAATTTGATGATGAAGAAATAACAATTTTTCTTAAATGTAGTTACTTAAACATTTGCCAGTTAGGAAAGTTGAGCTCAAGTCTCTTTACGAGCAAAAAAATTGCACACAATTTTCAACCTTTTCACTTCTGGTTGGTTATCCAGGTCAGTGTGGGTATTGCACATGACAGTCTGGAGGAGAGCCAATGCTGCTCACTGGGCTGCGGGTATTTGACTCATAAGAATTTGGAGCAATTTCAACCACACCATCATTTTGAGGAGTTTCTCCTTTCAAAAAGTCGTCATCTTCATCTTCAGAAGTACCCTGCATAAATGTAAAATGAACAGTGAAAGCAGAAAAATACTGCACATCTCTATTAAGATTTGACAGAAGTAATGAGTGCTAAGACCAAAAAGGGTATTTCTAAAATATAATTTGAAATGTTGCTGCAATCAAATCTGCTAATCAAAATTATGAACTTATCAGTTAACAAAACACACCCAAAAATATGTTACAGCTTCGTAGCTTTGTACAGGTTATCACTGTTTCACAGAAAGGAATATAAAACACACAGTTCTAAGGACCTGAACAAAACAATGACAAAGAATAGACATTTTGCAAGAAGGTAAGTAATAAGTTACGTAGGATCAATGCAAGGACATAATAAGACTTGGCTTGTATTACAATTGTCATAACTAGTTGGAATGGCAAGAGAATCAGACATACTCTCACTATGAAATACTAAACCATACCTACAAAGTGTATTTTCCAGTGCCACCAGACAAACTCCTTCTGCAAAGGGGAAAACTATTCTCAAAGCAAGGCTGGATCAATCCCTAAAGCTTCCTTTATCTAAGTCATTTTCCCATAAGTGTTTATTATGCTTACACTCTCAAAAAAAAATAAAATCCTGCAATAGAAGCAGCTGACAGAGATTTTGCAAAAGCTGAACTACATTTCGATTGGGAAAGATTACCCTTTTAATGGGTTTCTTCAGATTCTCAAGATCTTCAGCACTCATTTCTTCCCAGAACTGATAAAAAGGATCAATAGTCTTCTTTGATCTGAAAAACAGAATTGAAACACAGTATAAGTTAATTTATTCAGTAAAAAAGTATGTTTTTTTTTTTTCCATTTTAGTAATACAATGCAAAATGCTTGAAATTTTGATAGCCTTCTTTAGTATTTTAAAAGCTACTAAATCTCTGTATAATCCCCAATTAATCCCACGAGTAACTTCATTTTGCTGATAAATATAAATTTAAAATATTTGCTTGAGGAGTTCGGTTACAGTCAGATCTCCTAAGTGAGTATTTTTAATAGCTACACTATCCTCTCAATTAAGCATAATTTTCTTCCATTTTTTTAACTGATAGTTTTGTATAGGTTCTTTGAAGCACTTGCACTTCTAAGAAAGGTCTCCCTTCGATGAAAACAGCTTTCTTTCAAAAGACAACAAAAAGAACGTTGCTCTGATAACATTAAAGTAATTAAAGCATCTGTCCTGGTTTCAACTAAGACAGGGTTAATTTTCCTCCTAGTAGCTGGTAGGGTGCTATGTTTTGGATTAAGAAGAGAAGATTGTTGATACCACACTGATGGTTTAATTGTTGCAGAGCACTGCTTACACCAAGCCAAGGACTTTTCAGCTCCTTGCTCCATCCTGCCAGCGGGCAGGCTGGGGGTGCAGCAGGAGCTGGAAGGGGTCAGACCCAGGACAGCTGGCCCCAACTGGCCAATAGGGGTATTCCGTACCATCTGGCATCATGCTGAACAATATACAGGGGTGGCTAGCCGGGGTTGGGGCAGGGGCAGCTGCTCAGGGATAGGCTGGACATCGGTCAGCAGATGGTAAGCAATTGCATGTGCATCACTTGTTTCGTACACGTTATTAGTAGTAGTATTAGTATAATTATTATTATGCTGTCTTAATAAACTGTCTCTATCTCAACCCATAGGCTTCATTTTCCTGTTTTTCTTCCCCATCTCAGAGGGAGACGGGGGAGGGTGAGCAAACGGCTGTGTGGTGCTTAGCTGCCACCTGGGTTAAACCACAACAGTGTCACAGTGCTAGTCAGTTGGAAAACCAGAAATAATCCACTATTCATTAAAAAAATCAAGCTACTTAAATAAGATGAAGTCTCCAATCAAGAATCTCTATGCTCAAGCTTAAAACAAAAAACACAAAGCAAAGCAAAACAGAACAAAAGAAAGACACACTACTACAACTGCTCCAACAAAATATGTATTAGGCTAACATTACGGTATTTCCATCCCAGGAAAATGGGTTCTGTTCCTTCTTCATCACTTTACACCCCAGTAGGGGTAAATTTCTATTAAAATCTCTGACAGTCTCTGGTTGAAATATGCCACAAGAGAAGTACTAAAGCTCAGGGAAGAAAGTGATCTGTGGGAACCTAAAAGTTTCTTACAGCTTTTAGTTTGTTCTTTTCTACAGGACAGAAATGAATTGTGTATTTTTAAACTATACCTTTTGAGCACGTAGGGATCAAAGGGAAAGAAACTGTCAAGTGGGTTAGTGCATGTCTGCACAAGGTCACCCCCAGTCCCACTCCGAACAACTGGTATGAACTGCCTGTTGTTCCTCTCAATGATTGTGTAGCAGAACACCAATTGGTATTTCCTTTAAAAAGGTAATAAAGGAAAAATAAGCATTTCTAGTGCATAGAAAGCAAGTATTTCAGATGGCATTGAAATACAAAAGTTACTTTTAACAAACATAGACATCACTATCTATTTTGCAACTAGTATTAGGGGTTTTCAAGGCAGTCACCAGAGAACACATGTAGAAGTCTATTCTTTTCCTCAACATTCCTGAAGACTTCACACCAAGTAGAACTATACTGGCACCAATACAAAACAATAAAACAGGTCTATAGTACTGTAGGATTTCATTGAAACTGAACCAGAAATAAACTTATCCCACCCTGAACATGGGGAACCTTATACAAGTTATCTTGGATAATACTCAATACTATCCTAACAAAACACACATTCTAAAATAACTGTGTTGTTATTATACATACACACTCAAATCTTTATCTACCTGAAACTGAAATAAATGTATAGGTACCTTGTAATAGCAGCAAATAAGTTCACAACAGAGGGTATACATATCTTCAGAGGGTTTAGTTGACACATGACAATGCGCTCAAAATTTAAACTCTGCAGATATGACAGACCTCCAAAATAAGAACAATTGACAAACGTATTATATACAGGTTATTTATCATCTAAACTTAGCATTATTTCTAAGAATTTCCAGTCTTACCAGCCTGCACTCTGCACAAGACCACAGAAGCAGATACTAAGGCTCACTCTTACAGTAGAGATCTACCCCATGGCTTATTGATCAGAAAAGCTGCCACAGCTCAGGGACCCTTCCAACAAAGACACTACACTTACACAGGAACTGACAGAGATAGCACCATTATGGACTGTAACAGATTATTAACTGAAGCTCACACTAGTTTCATACAGCTGAAATTCAAACATGCTCATTAAGTGGGGTCAGAAATCTATGCTGAGGAGTTATTTCAACAGCAAAGAAAAAAAAAATTATCATTTAGCTTTGTAGCCCAGGTGTATAAGCCATCTTACTTCATTTAGAGTATAATGTAAAGTTGCCATCAGATACTTGATCGAATTGACTATTAAAAACAAATCAAGAGTTAAACGAACAAATTAATGCCAATGCCCTTCAAATCTAATACACTCACCTTTCCTTAAATTTCCATCCAAAAGCTGCTTGTGACGGAAAATAAGCGTATAGAATGCTGCCTGACATGTAGAATAAAATGGCCCATGGAGAGCTACATCACAGTAAGCATTATCCCCTGTATCCTGATTATCAATATATTTATGCATCCAATTAACCAGCAGATCCAGGCATGCTTTTACTGTACTATAATGGGGAAAAACAACGTGTAAAAATAGCATCTGCAAGGAAAGACATTAAACAAGTATTCAAAGATCTCAGTGGTTATAAAAACATTGGTAATAAAAATCTCACTGGAAAAAAGTAGCTTCTGTCATGAGCTTTCTCCTTTACCTCAGCAGGAAATGAAACAATACATCAGCACTGAAAATCTCATAAAGTGAAAGCACAAGATGCCAGAAGAGATGAATACGTGAATGCACACTGCATTTGACGTGCACAGTAAACAACAAAAATCTTGGGCCATAAGCCATACAGACAGAGATGCCTCCAATGTCCAACAATTGCAATACCAAGTTAACATTAAAGTCACTGAGCTCACACTTTGAACAGCATAAAAATATACAATGTGTACATAGGAAAGACATAATTTTTACTCATTTGCTGAAGTACTTGAATCCCATATGTATCCAAATACTTGGACATGACTTCCCTGTCTCAGAGTCTAAGTAAAATGCTTAACAAAGGCTATTAAAAATTCTGCTTCTGAATATCAGATATACTGAGCATCCATGACTGCCTGAAGACAACATAACCTACCCATGCTCAGTATTTCTTGGTAAGTGAAGCTATAAACAGCAAGAAACGAATCCTAGCAAACAGTAGCCTACATCCTGGAAATACAACACCTTCCTGGAAAATTCAAGACAATACCGAAATATTATTGTGGACAAGACAAACAAGACTATCAATATTGGTTTACTGGCAAAACTGTGTGAATAAAAAACTAACACTGGATGCACATTCCATGAATTCTGTACTTAGCCTCAGCTTTTATCATAAACTGTTTGGTTCTACTCATATATCAAAACAACTTACACAACTGGAATAAATTTAGCTCTTGCCAAAAAGCTGCCAATATAGCTGCCAGCAGTTTGCCTGATCACTGAAGGATTGTTTGGATCGTGCAGTTTTTTCCAAAGATGGTCTAAAAATGCCTCAGCCAAACCCTGGAAACAAGATACATACAAATCATGAGTTGTTATGAGCTGATAACACTGAGTAATAGATTGCTAACATTCAATTCCCACAAGCAAACCATAGAAAGAATCCCTCCATCACTGTAAGTACATACTCTCACTGGTGGAAGAACACTATTTTCCATGTCTTTTTCTGTATTTAGTTGTAAAAAAGTCAATGGAACCTGAAATTTAGGACAGAGTGTGGAATAGATACATGAGAAGTCTTTAAAAACAAGAGGTGTTAAACAGTAAGCAACTGTTCACCACCTCTCGTCACAAAAGGACATCCAATGAAAATAACAGGAAGCTGAATTTAGAGAAACAAAAGAAGTGATTCTTAACTTTAAACAGTTATATTCTGGAACGTTTTGCCAAAGTTCATGATGCCAAAAAGTCACATCACTACAAAAAGCAATGTAGTACTTTCCCCCTTGAATTTGTCCATCATCTGCCATTACCACAAAGGAACATCACTTTGGCTCAGAAAGTTACTGGCTATTGCTGGAGGATGAGAGGGCATTCTTGCAAAGCATCATAATATGCTTGCCCCATTCCAGTACTCTTCCCAATACATACACTATTCACCACTGCCAGATCCTTAGCTATCCTCAGCTACAGTAGATCCTTAGCTACTCTTGTGCAAGAAGCATGGATGTTCTTATTTTAAAATGGTAGTAGAACAAGCAATATTTTGCTTAAGAGATGGAAAAGTGGAGGGAGGAAACAAGCAACAGATACAAATTCCAAATTGAGAAAATAACAGTTTCTTTAAGGTAGTTTTGGAATGCTGAGAAAATTTACTAGAGCAGTGTGCCTCAGGTTCAAGAGTCCAATTGGTTCCTGTAAAAGATGTCTACTAACCAAGTTCCTTCACAGTGGATTAGATTTGAGCTGTTTGCTGTTTACAAAGAGCATGGCAAGACCAGAGATATAATGGAAAGCTTGAAAAAGCAAGTAACAGAAGGGAAGGAAAGTAAAGATCCTAATGAATCCTGATGTATCTTCAGCCAAAACGTAAGGTAATGGTAGAATTACATCAGAAAACAACTGATTTTTGTAGAAAAGGCAAAATAAGGATGCAAAAATAACAGAAGACAATTTTAAAAACAGTTTCTACTCACCAATTTAAAGCTACAGATGTAAAACATGAAATACTGCACATGACATGAAGCATGAGTTGGTAAAATGAGCTTGTCAAAAATAGAAACCAGGTCCCGATACAAATCCTTTGTCTTGTTGATATCAAGCTTGCCTACACAACAACAAAAAAAGCCATTTCAGGTTTTTTCCTCATGCTGTGAAACTGACATTTACATCTTTCTGAACCAGCGAGAGACATGTTAAGAAAAAACAAAAACACAAAACAAGAAAACCCACTATCAAACTAACTTGTAGGCTTATCTAGCATCTAAACCAAAAATGTTTCTAGTAGGACCTTCCCAGACTTCAGTTCTACTAGTATTTACATTGGTATGTATGAAGAATACCTGCGTGATTGCACATCTATAGTACTGGCAGACATGCAAATTTTGCAATAATGTGCTAATTTTAGGAGTCAGAAGAAAACACTAACAAATAAACTACATAACTAATGTGAAGACAATAAAGCAAAATGTTGCTAAATATTGTTTTAAGTAAGTAAATCTAACACATTCAACCCCTTAGTAAATGCCTATTTAACTAAACTCTTTATCCTTCCACTCCTTGTAATGCTACAGCTTGTATTCAGTGTCATATTTACGTAATTAACAGGTCTCCAACTGAGGACTAATGTCATAAATGAACCTTTGCATCCTCAGCAAGTGAAACTGTGGTCAAAGACAGCAATGTGCCAACAGCAGAATTTTACCACTGAAGAATGAAGGCTCTATCTTGTGGAAGCAGCAGAACGCAAGAATTCCTCTTCGTTTTTTTCTCACTTGTTAGCAAAACAACAAATGCAATGCTTATGTTTTCTTACCATCCACATGGCAAACATCTTTAATATACGAAAACAGGATGGTCATCAAAATATCAAGCCGCTCCGCAAGTGGATGGGCCATTCTCTCACTACTGGAAGAGACAGCTTTATTTCCTTTTCTTTCTTCATCTTCCTCCTGTTTGATAAAATGGCAGTCATGCACCTTTTACACACGTAGTATCACAAAGACAGCAATTACAGGAAAAGGTAAATATGTAAGGTAAATTTATATGTTTATACTGAAGGGTTTTTTTGTGTGTGTTTGTATAGTTTGCTTAGTATAAGCAAATTTTTGCTAAGTCAATTAGCACAAATTCTTTAATAAGCTTTATATATAGCTGCTGTTGTTTTTACATAAAGAAATTGATCCACTGTGTATATGCTGGATATTTACATAAATAAATTCAATGCCTGGAGAATGCTGTTAAGGTTTGAAGACGTTTCACTTTTTCCTGTTTGTACTGCAGCAACAATAAAGCAATACTGTATTCCTACGCTTCGTACAGAGACATCTCAAAACTGAAAAATTTGGAGTAGAACAAGATAACCAACCATGTCAAAAAGTCCCTCCTCTGCAGATTTTTCCCCACTATCAGAGTTATTAGCAGCTTCTTCAGCATCCTCAATATCTTGCTGTGGAGTACTAACCTACAGTTGCAAACAAGAAATTAAATTTTATAAGACTGTAACAGCAACAGGAAACCTTCTTGTATTATCTATATAAGAGAAAAGGCAACACTAATAACTTCTAGGCTAGATCTTGACCTTGACTAAATAAACATTTTAGAGGGAATGATACGTATGCAATGCACACACACTTCAAACTACCTCCAGAATATAAGCTTTCTCCATAAATCAGACGTATGCTGAGGTTCAGACATGCTCTGGATATGCCGAGGTTCTCCAAAATTAAAAGCCTTAATTTACAATGCTATCCCTTCTGTCTCTTTTTATGACTATAAATCCCTTTGTTTCAAAGGGATGGTAAAACATAACAACCACACATACTCCACCCATTAGATCACCACCCATCATACAGTTACTCTCAGGCATAGTAACGTTGTAAGACTGGGAATAAAGTATACATCTGGTTGGTTTTATACTGATGACCATGAGCAGTACTGGAACATAACTTTTTGTCAAACTTAATGCTGAAGAGTATTTATTTTCTACTTCGTGAATTTTAACACCAAGCTTTCTTAAAAGGTGATACAGAACAAACTTACATCCAACTTTAACAGTTTTTCAATAATAAGCTCCAGAATCTGAAGCCTCAGTGTTGGAAGGTACACAGTAACTCGTAGCAGGTTATGTACGTAACATTCCTACAACACAAAATTAAGAGATAGCTACAATAATGTTAACTGAAAGTCTCATTTCTACCAAGAATTTATCACTTTGTCATTTAAAGAGCCAGATATAGGTTAAGAGAAACTGTATTCAGTCTAGAATAAATTAACATATAAACCAAACAAGCAACTTACAATTGTCAAGCTGTTATTAACTTCTTAATCTATTTCTATGCTAATTTTTCCAAGTATCTCCAGAAAGAATGAGTATAAATGTTCTGTAAAGAGTTATTAATTTCCACATTCGTTTGTTTCTAAACTTCCCCCAAGAAAATGAAAACAAGGACATTCCTCACTATTTCTAGAACCACATGTAGATGTCTGGTTCTATTTCTAGAACCAGATGCTAACTAGATGTAGCACTGTTTGAAGCAAGACTACGAAATCTTTGGTTTAGGTTATTAGAATAAACAGACACTTCTAAATTCTACAGGTAAGTGTTCTCAGAGTCATTCTGATTATAATTCAAACAAATCAATAAACAAGTTTTGTGAGCATGCACATGCCCACACGGACACATGTACAAATGACAACCCTGCAACTTTCATATAGCAAAACTGTCAAGCTAACACATGTAAGTACACCATAGTCTCTTTGTGAATATGCATTATAACACAACCTTTAATTACACAAGGACATATGATTTTTCCACAGGCCATCTGGCTCAGTGCATAAAATGGACAGAGCTAGTTTACCAAAAATCTATAAACTGAAGAGATTTAACAACAATGCATGGACCATACTTTAATTATACTCCACTCGAATCCTGCCCTGAAAACACAGTTTTTACTTTCTTCACAACATGCTCCTTACTGAACTGCTTAAGTTATTCCCATAACACCTTTTGTGAACTACTATCCACCTCATTTTACAGATAGGGATCCAATATCCAGAGTTATTATTAAAAAAAAAAATCTAGCAAGGTATTCAAACAACTTTTTTTCCTTTCTTTTTCCCCAGTGCTTGTAAGGTTCAAAACACAGCTCCAACCGACCTTAGCTGGTAGAGCAGGGCTCTGCCCTTCTGTAAAAGAAAATGCCAACATATCAAGTTGGAAAGAATAAATATAAATACCATACAAGAGCAGTAACCTGTTAAAAGATTCCAGCTTGTTATCTATGACATAGGAGCATCATACTAGAGATGTAATAAAACAATTTAACACCCTACCCTACTGGCAAATTGGATTTCATCTACATCACCCATTGCTTTCTGTCTGCTTATCAAATCTGTTGTTCTGATGAATGCTTTCCATTTTTACAATAAATGAGACAGGTAGCCTACCGTCTCCTTACTATACAACCCTGAGATTCATCGCCAAACAGGTCCATCTTGTGCATTGATAAAGAATGCAATCCTGTGGAAAAAGATATGCAGTTATCTCATTAAAGACTGGCATAATGCTTATGCACAAGGAACTTAAGTATGTCTGGACAACCTTTTACTAAACCCACACATGGACATAAATATATAAAAAATAACAAGATTTTTAAGCAATACATGAAAAAAAATATATCAAATACCTCCAAATCAATTGTTGTACTTTAAAAAGTAAATGAACAAACAAACAAACATAATGTTCATGGCTCTTACCAGAGTTCTTTCTGATTTATTAATGAAAGGAAAGCTTTCTACAAGTATTGGCATAAGAAATTGCAGTGTTCTGCACAGAAGAAAAAAAAAAGAAAGAAAAAAGGTACAGGTTGTTATTACAACAGCAAAAACTGTAGCTCCAGCATTCTAAGGAAAATAATAATTGGAATATCTTATTATCTGGAATAAGCTTATTCACTTACTTCACAATAACCTTAATTTAAGGTAACTAATTGTATAAAATCTGTTTTTGCAAGAATCACAGAACAGACAATAAGTGGCAAACTTTCACTGTGGGCTTGTTAAAAGCTACTTCAATTATGTTGCTATAAGCATGACTTACACTACTTCCTATTCCCACTCAAATTAAAAGGATTCTCAGGTAGCTGCTGATGCCCATGGAAATTTCATAATGATTGGACAGAACGTTCTAACATTTATTGAACATTAGAAAAAGTTACACAAAATTAATTATTGTACTGCCAATTAGGAGGAAAAAAATCTTTAGTTTTGTAGCTGTAAGGAAAGGGCATATGAAACCTAGGAATTAAATACTTACGAAGGAACATATCTTACAACAGTTTGCAGTGCTCTATGGCATGTATTAAAGTTTTCAGAAATGTCTAGAGAAAGAAAAAAAAGTATTGTTATCCATTGGGTTACAGAAAACCAACTCAGGAACCAACAAAAACAGTTCATATCAATTGAACATTATAGAAAACCCCAAGAAAATTGCACTTGCTTTTCTTTAAATAAAGTTGGATTGCCTTACTACTAAAATAATTATGAATATTAACTCCAGATAACATTCATGGTATCAGAATAAACTCTGAATTTGCTGCCACCAACCTAGATATTGTTGCTCTGTTGTCTTCTACAGAAGACAAACTTTGAAATCCAAAATGTATCCCACATTAGAGAAACACTTACAAAACATGTTAAATCCAAGTCAAACAACTAATTAGGTTTCTATAAAGGTAACGTTATGAGTGAACACCAGAACAGTAGTCAGCTCATCACAAGCAGAACTGAAGCATTCAAGCATCTGGCATTCAAGATATAAACTCATTAAACTCTTGAAAGACATTTAGCTATGTGTTTGCCTAATCAATAAACACACTAATTATACAGCATTTTTGTTATTTATATCAATTGCATTAACACAGACATGCAACAACACTCAAGAATCCCCTGAACTAGCTACTTTTATTGAGATAAATAAAATTAAAACGAATTAACTCCTAACTTTTCTTTGGCTTTGAAACAGCCTAGGACTAGGAATGTTTTCCTATGCATCCAGCCATATTCCTACAAATACTCTACCAGGAACAGTATTTTAGAAGTACCAAGGAGTGGGTCACCACACCACTAACTCAAGTACAAGGATTTTTTTACTCAGGAATTTAAGGATGTCCTGTTTCCTTCATGCTTTATATAAACTCCAATAATTAATTTTATAAAAATGACGCAATATGCATCGTATATCTCTTAGTAAATGTTTTACAATAGCATACACAAGCCTTACTTCCTTTATACTCACTTTCATCATCATCATCAGAATCTGAAATATCCACGTCATCTTCTCTGATGGTTATTCGAGCTACCAAAAATGAGATCATTATTGGAAAACTGTACAAGTCTTAGAGGTAGTAGTTTCAATGCCAAATCAAAGCACACTGGACAACCAAAGCACCAAAATTATCCACAAGAGTTTTTAAAGTAACAGTCAAAAAGACTGGTTCAGAGAACCAGGAGATTCTTAAGAACATCTGACATGACCATCATCTCAGCTTTTCCTCTTCAGTAGTAACAATATTATACAGTTCATTCCTTGTCTAAACATCTTCATAAGGGGGATTAGTTAGAAATCTAACTACCCCTCAAGAATGATTTCTAAAATGTAGGTACAGAAAAGTGTCTGTCACAATTCGGCCATTCAAATTAATCAATAGAAAAAAAAAACAATAGATTGTGATACATACTATACAGAATTTATCTAAGAAAGAGACATTTTAATAAGCAAGCAAAGAAGATTAAGAGAAAAATAACTTACGGGGAACAAACTGGGATACAATCATGCGGAGGCATGGCCTGAGATGGACAGTTTGTGCTGACACCAGATTGCCAAGAAAACCCAGATACTCTTCCACTACCTCTCGGCTTCTTCTCAACCATGGCAGCTTCTGAAAGCAAGTAAAAACCAAGATGTCAAAGAGATGTTTTGAGCAGTAAGCTCTCAATCTTCCCATAGAATAAATAGATATTTACCAGCAAAAGGCTGACCAGTTGCTCAAAGTCCTTGGTCAAGTATGTGACAGAAGCTCGAAATTCATGTAGCCAATTAATGATCTGGGCATCCTAAATATAAGCAGGAAAAAAAAAAACTATTTCAATAAACAATACGATCAAGCAACAACTATAAAACCACAAGTCAAAGATTAAGACTGTAAATAGAAATTATTTACAATAAATATAAAAGGGATTTCTTGAACTAAATTAGTGCAGTCACCAATGAAATTCTTGAACAAAAGAATAAATGCCTATCAACTCCTAAACCAACAGCCTGCGTGGAAGGCTTAAATTACAGGCTGAGCAAGGCACGCAAAACTCACTTGGACAGACTCCAAATCCATTTATTTTTGTTCTTAGTTTAAGCAAAGAGCCATTCAAGTTTTGAAGTAAGAGAAATATTGAAACAGGAGCAAATCTATACAGGAAATTGTACACTGAATTTGCTTGTACTCCCCAAAAGGCCTGCTGCTAAAGACAATACAACTTTACAAAATGTCCTCTTTAAAAGAAAAGGAACTTAATATAACATAATGCTTCCTGCAGCACTCTGTATTGCTGGGCTCTGTGGTTTGATTAAAAGCTAAAAAATGGAAAAAGGGCAGCAAACATGGTGGGTATTCACAGCTATAAGGAACATTCCTAAAACTATTATTTTAACTGCTAAATACATATGCATCTTAATGGTTAATTAACCACACTTTCAATGAGAATGGGAGGTAATAATTGACACAGCTTACAGGCGCTGCAAGTCAGTAGCCATGGTTTGACGTAACCACGGTTAGTGATCTGCAGACAAACATCACTGACCTAGGAGGATACCTGGAAGAAAGGAAGTCTGCATCCATCACCAAACAAAGTTTCTCACTCTAAAGTCAGTAAGTATAAGGCATCATTTATCAAGATTCTGCATACAGGATAAATCAATAGTTGCTGGTTTTCATTCAGAGATAACTCTGATAGTTTCCACTAAATGTTTAAAGTAAATGATTTGGTGACACCAACACGACCTGTCTGTTAGGTGACATTCAGACAGCTGAGCGTTAAATCATCAGAGCTCTGCACTGACACGACTTACCTTTATGTCTGGGTCTGACAGCTGGTGCTTTAACAACTCATAATCGGTGGTGTCACCCTAGCACGGGAAAGAAAAATAAAGAACGCTTATTACCCTTCTGACAAAACCCACACGTGCCGCTAACGTACCTAAGCGGCTTGACGCTATTTAACAGCAGCACAAAGAAAGCGAACACGAGGGGAAGCCCGCAAAGCGTGGCAGCATCAGCATGCCGGCCCGAGAGGGAGCTGAAGCTGACTGGGCGTTTGTGCCACTCTCTCTGCAGACAGCGCCGGGGTCGCCGTGCTTCCCCTCCACCCGGGGCACTGCTGGGGCTGACTCCGGGGGCCGCCCCTCCGAAGGCCCCTTCCCGAGGGCTCACCTGGCCGTACTTGAGCAGGATGTCGGGCAGGGTGCCCCCGAAGCGCACCACCTTCCTAGGCGGCGAGCTCAGGAACTCGTCCCCCCGCAGCATGGCCGCGGCACCGCGCCCGGGAGGCCGAGGGGCCCAGCCCCGAGCGGCCGGCTGGGGCGGCCCCGCCGCTGCCCGCTCCTGTCCCGGCCCCGGGAGCGGCCCTGCCGCCGCCGCCACACGCTGCCGGAAAGGGCCCCGCGTCCCGCCGGAAGCAGGCTCCGCTCCTCCCCTCGCACCATAGAGAGGCGCAGCGGCCGCTCTGGCTCCGCGTCGCTGGTGCGGGAGGAGTGGGGCGGGCGGTAGGAGCAGAGGGGAGGGTCTCGGGGTGTGCCAGGGGAGGTGCAGGTTGGAAACGAGGAGACATTTCTCCTGAGAGCGGTCAGGCGCTGGGGCGGGTTGCCCAGGGACATGGCGGAGTCACCGTCCCTGGGGGTGTTCAAGGCAAGGTTGGACGCGGTGCCTGGGGACACGGTTCAGGGGTGACGTTGGCGGTACGGGGATGGTTGGACCAGAGGAGCTCGGAGGGCTTTTCCGACCCTAGCGACACTAGGATTCTATCTGCTGCCTGCAGCAGCACCAGAGAGCAGCTGGCCTTAGTCCCCTTCACCAGCTCTGCACGCGCCGCCCTGTAGTTAATACTTCCCTCCCACCCACTTGCCTCCCCAGCAGTCCCAGTGGAGCTTTGGTAGAATTCATGAGTAACTTTCATTTGGTTTCTTCACGGAGTAGATGTTATATTTAAATATAAATATATATATACACACACAGCATTGAAACTTCTGGTCCAGTCCACGTCTGAAGAGCCCCAGGCCAAGCATGTAACTTTCCCCGTAGCTATAAATTAAGGGTGACGCAATGCCTTAGTGGTCCGTCACTGCAGGAAGTGGCACGTGGGGTGCCACGCTGAGCTAGGTTCAGGTAACCAGCTACAAAAGGCTCCTGTATAACCGCGTAACGAAGATCCAAGCTGTGGTTACTGGACATCTTGGCTGCATTTGAAAAAAAACAGCCCTAAGTGCTCTGCAAGGCTGATTAAATCCAGCTACAGATGTGCGACTATGTTCACACACCGACAGCACTCCCAAACACATACAGCTGCTTTGCCATGGACAGCCTGAAAGTTCTTTGAATGGACTTTGTGCTGCATTGAGCTGCATATCGTTACCACTGATAACGATTCCAGGAGCCTAAAACAGCACTAAACATTTGTTAATGTTTAACTGCTAACAATTGTTTGAGCTGCCAGTTCCTATATAGTGTTAGCCTTCATTATTTAGAACACAAATAACAAACTGCATGAAACAGTAACTACTTTATATTTAAAAAAGTAAATGTAAAAACAAAACCCACAATATAGCCTACAATAGTTAGCACTGCTCCACAGCAAGTACTTTTTACATCATTATTTAGACACATCACACTGGTAACATTACAGTGCTTCTCTATAAAAACCATAATCCTTCTTTTCTGATGTGCCAACTCCTATATTTAATTATTAATTACACATACTTTTCATAACTGTGAGCATTTGTATCCTATGCACTTTGGGTGACGTGGCAACATTCTATCTACCATGCTACCCAACAATCACTAGGTATCTGATATTGCATATAAGATTAATTATCTTGTAATCTACAGTGAATTCACAGCCCTGCTCAATTTACTCAGATAATTATGATCACAACATGAAATCTGTCACTAGGACTAGCACATGAACAGCTGCACATGCAAGTTTCGGGTTAACTTATTGCTGCTACTAACCAACCAGACATTACATCTCATAATGCAGTTTAACAGTTGGAACTACAGGGAAGTGAGGAAAAGCAAGTGGCTTTTCAGAACAGATAAAAGAAAAAAAATGGGAATGACGTTGTAATGATCAGTAGGTTTTAGGGAGGAAGGTTTTTGTTTGTTTTAAAACCATCCATTGTAATAAAACAGTGGTGTCACATTGCAGTTCCTCTAAAAGGAGGAAACAGCTCTATAAAACTCCTAAAACATGCAGTTAGTAAAGAAGAAATTATAGACCTTCAAATCTAGGGTCTACCTGAACTTGCTGGAAGATTGAGAGCATTTGGAAAACATTTTAAAAACATTGGATACCCATTGATATTACTCTCTTTTCAAGAGAACATTGAAAGACATTTGAGAGTCCACAATATTATTCTCAGTGAGCCCTTTCCTTAAACCCACTTCCACTGTTCAATAAGCTGCAGTATAAAACCAATCGTGCATTAAAAATGTAAGACCTACCTGTACTTGCTAACTGTGGGCTCAAACTCTTTGTATTAGTGCAGAAACAGAGGGACTCAGGAATTCCTCACATATGAAAATTTTACATATCATTAATTTTAATATAAGTTTTTCCACACACAACCCAACCCTAATTTCAATTACATCTAGACGTAAATTTGGTAAGATTCTGTAAAATATCATTGTGCTTATTAGTCTTTTTTTTTTTTGTCTTTGTAGGTTTTTTTTAGTGCTTCAGCATTAGAAAAATAATTCTTGTATCATCACTGGATTAAAAAAGCTCCTCTAAAAGTCATCATATTACATGATACACAACTATGAAAAACGGATTGGCATACCAACATCACTATTCTTATTTTTCTACTTATAAAATTTCAAATTCCAAATTATTCCAAAATAATGATGAAAATTCACAAGAAACACTGTAAATCATCTATGTACACTATAAACAATTTCTACTACATTTGTATCTTTGCATCAACAGTTTTACATAGATATTTTAAAAGCACCCTTACAAATAAAAGTATTGCACTGGCATCATAAAAATTCACAGTAAGTTCAACTTCTAGACCTTGGTAAAACAGTGCAAGAGCTTTTCATTGTGCAAGAGCTTTTTATCCAAACATTCCTGGGTTATTACAAAAGATACTTCTACATTACACACTGCAGTTATTTTTCTGTGAATTTGGTTTGTTTCCTTTTTAGTTCTCACTTCTTAGAAGATCGATTTTAAATTCTGAAATGGTTAAAAAGAAGTGATCCAGTCCAATACTGAAAGAGGTGCATTTGGCAGAGATATAGCTCTGTGTCCACTTTATACAGAGTCCACAGTGGTTGCAGAAATTATTCCAGAATGAGAGAATCTATTGTATTGAGTAGGGAATTCTCTTTCCATAATTTGTAGCACTTTCCCCACTTTTAAAGGCAGTAACTTTAACAGTCGTGTCTTCAGCAGTCCCTAAAGATAACACATTAAGAAAAGGTTACTCCAAAGTAGTCTTAAAACAAATCATCATATAAAACTCTAAGCCATTATTTGAAATCAGTCATAAAAGTACTTTTCTACATGCTTAACAGACGGTTGCCCCCCCCCCCCCCCCAAAAAAAAATACATCACTAGCCCATCTCCTATGGTGACCACATGTGGACGTCAGATAAAGACATAAGATCACAGCATGCAAATTTTCTCTCTTTAAGATATTATCTCAACTTCCACTTACTGCCCCACGTCTTCCCCAGCCAAATATATTATCATTGTATCACTTCTGTTTTTTCCTCCAGCTTTTTGAGTCTGTAAATTTTAAAGTGTCACATTACCATATGCCAAATAATCACATGGTCCAGTTGTCTGTCATGCAACAACTGGTGGATGCTCATTTTGTCTTAGAAGAGGCAATAAATAATCATTCCTTATGCACTTTTCCATACCATTTATGACTGTACAGACTTCTAACATATGTTATATTCTGCCTCTCCTGCAGGCCTGAGGATCTTACTCTACTTATTATTCCTTTAATATAACTTATTCCATATCTCAAGGAATCTCTCCCTTCTCACTGATTTTCTCTTGAAAATTGTGCAGTTTTCAAGAAACAAAATCAGAATAGCATGCGGTATTTCATTAATAGGTTTAAAAGTTAGTAATCACAAGAACCAGAAAGTTACATAAGTGACAAAAAAAATGCTTAAGTAGTTTCTGGAAAGAGCAGACTTCCTTATTAAGGCAACAGTTCATTTCCAAATGTTTGCACTTCTCCTTAACATTGAGACATTTATACTGGGAGAAATCTCAAGGTAATGTCTCAGGAAACTCTTCTAATGGCCAGTATGTTGTGGTGGTTTGGGTTTTTTGTTGGGTTTTTTTTTGTGTGT
This sequence comes from Heteronetta atricapilla, assembly GCA_011075105.1. Taxonomy (NCBI): domain Eukaryota; kingdom Metazoa; phylum Chordata; class Aves; order Anseriformes; family Anatidae; genus Heteronetta; species Heteronetta atricapilla. The sequence continues at coordinate 9,850,874 of CM021744.1, forward strand.
TTTCCTTTGGGGAAGGTGGGGTTGGAGGGTGGTAATGGTGGTTTTTCCCCTCCTTGCTCTTGACAGCACCTGCCCAAACACGTTTAACCTGCTTGGTGAAGTTCATAAATATCTCCCGATATGCAGAAGATTTGGTCTATCAATCAAGGGTGATCTAATTCAGACAGTTGCTTATGAGAATGTACAAAGTATTTCAGATGCTCCTACTTCAATGAGACCCCTAAACTATCTTGGAGATATAACTATTTATTTTGTATTTTGCCTTGAAAATTAAAATTGGAGTTCATATTACAATCTGTACCACAATTCATACACTCCTTGTTTTGGTTTCTTCTGAATTACAATTACAAAGGCAACTGCACTGAAGTCTGTTTACTGTAGCATTAGAAGTTGCTATTCAAGGGGGAGAACTCACAATTAAGTCCTCTAAATATCTGCCTCCATGGGAAATAACAAACCATAGATTTGAAATTAGTGACTTGCAATACTTGAAATATTTAAAAATACTAGATAACTTTCACTACTAGTAGTTTACTACAGCAAAGCACACATGTATGCATATTGAAAGTAGGACCATCTACAGAGATAGTAGCTTATCTACTCAACTCAAAACCCATATGCTTTAGATGTTAGGCATATTCATTTACAAATGTCATTTCTTTCCTGCAAATGTAGATCTTGATCAGTCATTTCTAAACCCATTTCAGCAAAATCAAAAAGAGAATGGAAGGAGAATGACTTATTTTCAACAGCCCATTTCTTGTTGCAGATAGTTAATAATAAACTACAAAGCTGCAGTAACAAACCTTCTAAGTTGTATGGCTGTTGTTTTAATCCTCCCCTTCTACAAGTTTTTTTGTTAAGCAATGTTGTATCTCCCTACTCTTAGAACTTCCTCTCAAGAAATTCTGTGACTTTCACAGAAAGCAATTTTCACATGAACTTTTCTGTAAGCCAGAAGTTGCTTCAAGATTTACTTTCAAGGAGCAGCAAAAAAAGCTAACCTTGTAGACAGTGAATCAGGACCATAAGATGTTTAGCATCCCAATTCAGGCAGTTAGTGCAAAGTAGGTCTCACAGTTCTTTCAGAATAGGATTTTACACAGTGAAGTGAAAATTTGACTTGTTTTTGGGACAGTGTCAAGTCATTACTCGTATTTTTCTTACTAAATAAATATGCTGTATTAATGAACACATTAGGTATATTTTGAAAACCTTGATAATCTTTGGTGATGTTTTGAAGTTGGACTCCAACACTCCCTTTGCAGATTTGATATAGCACATCTTTTTCAGGTGAACGAGGTTCACAATTAAGAGTAATTTAACTATGAATTGCATTTATGAGTTTCAAACCTTAGCTGTAACTCTGCCCCCAAGCTGCAAACAAGTCAGCATTTCATTTTTTTTTTCCGTTTGCCAAGAAAGAAGTATTTCACATTACTAGAGAGGGATCTTCCTCACAAGAGATCGCATGGGCAGTGGCTCATGGCTATGTTACCTCACACTCACTTCTCCCAGACGCTGTGAGCTGTATGAGGACCAGTCCCAAAATGCACAGCTTGGTTCTTGCCCATGACAGACCTCGCAGCGAGCCACCCCATGCCAACTTCCTCATGCTCACGTGTGCTTTGTTCACAGTAGCCCTTTCCATCCTTCAGTGTCTTCAGGAAGTATCACACCTGCCTAACCTAACTCGACATTCCCTCACTTGATTTCTATTATCACCAGAATTTAGTAAGATTCCACGAGATTTCTATTACTTGCCAGAAGCAGGTAAGATTCCACAAGATTATTTTTTAAATTAGCTCTGCTGTGGGCAGGTGCTTTCATATCACGAGATTTTTAACAAGATAGGAGGCTTCTGGGGGGCAAGTCTCAGGTAGGAGGGCTTTTGGGGGCTCTAGACACAGACAAGCGATGTCCCCCCGCGGCTCCCCGGGGCCGAGGCCCTCCCACCTCTCACCTGCTGGGCTCGGCGGGGCGGCCCCGCGGGCCCCTCAGCTCCAGGTCGGCGGCGGCGGCTCGGGTCCGCGGCGCGGAGCCGAAGGCCGAGGAGAGGCGGCGGCTGAGGCCGTGCACCAGCCCCCGCAGCACGCTGTCCCCGCGGCCCTTGGGCGGCGCCAGCCCCACGTCGTCGCGCAGCTCCTCCAGAGGCACCTCCAGGTTGCCTGCGTACCAGAACACCCACCAGATGAGGCTAAGGAAGATGCCGATGCCGCCCGCGTAAATGAGCAGGTCGGCGAAGAACACGTCGGCGAACACCCCGGCCAGCAGCACCGCCAGGCCCAGCGCGTCGAAGGCCAGCGCCAGCCAGAAGGCGGCCACGCAGCGGCCCAGCCCGCCGGGGGCCGCCATGGCGGGGGAGCGGCGCCGCCCGGGGCCGCCCGCACCTGAGGGGAAGGCGGCGCCACACCTGAGGGGAACGCCGAGGCCGCGCCTCCTCCAGCCGCACCTGCCGGCCCGCCGAGGCGAGGGTGGGAGAGGGGCGGCCGCCCTCAGGCTCCCTGTAGCCGCCCAGAGACCTGTCCCTGCAGCCGGGCTTCTCTCTCGGGTGTCGGGCGCCGCCGGCAGGCTGCTGCCTCCTGCCCCTGACGAGTCGAGGCTGCTGCTGTCCTATAGTCAAGTCGTAGCGGAGCTGCCCCGCTTCGTGAGGGAAGAGCGGGGCTTGGAGGCTGCGGGTGTTCCCGCAGGTAAGCTGGGTCCCGAGGTGAGGTTTTTGCCTCAGCTGGCTGACGTGCAGCCAGCTCTTTCCCAGAAGGGAAGAACACCAGAAGGAGTCTTGAGGTAAAGGTACCTGTTCCACACAGCCATGCATGCAAGATGAGGCAGCTCTTACTGGACAGGGGATTTGAAAGGTTAATATAATGTATACCTGTAAGGTCATATAGAGTGCTTTAACTACGTGCTTGAAGACATTGGCTTAAAAAGAGCAGTCAGAATACAACTTCATGTTAACAAGAAGGAAGTTAGTTGTGAATGCAGGTATAGAGGTGAAAAACCCAGCAGGTAAAACTGTTTTGTAAAAGGCAAGATGTGTATCTCAGTTCAGTCTTGTGAGAGTTAATGACCAGGCACATAACCTCACACCTTGTAGCACTCCAGGTCCCCAAGCCCAAGAATTGCATACAGCTGTAGGCTTTCATGTATGTACCCTCAGGAGGCTTTTCTAACAAGTTGTTTAATGATGGGTAGCCACACTATTCCAGTAAGCAGAAATACAAACCAATGAAAAGATGCAAAGGCCTGAGAGTACATGCGACTGCCACATATCTACCACAGTGTGCCAAGAACAATGCCACTGAGGACAACAGTAACAAGGAGTGTGATTGGTTTACTGCACTAAGACTATGGACTCTCGATTTCAGTCATAGCACTTGGTTCACATATCACTGCTCCTGCTGGAGGTGGAGACTCAAAACTAGATGAAGCCACTTCTTTAGGGATTGCCTGCCTTCCTGACCTTATTCTATAAAAGGTATCCTTAGGAAACCACAAGCTGAAATTATCTGAATAATAATAATAAAGTTAAAAATACACCGAGTACTGCAACAATAAAATATCTTTCACTTTGTTATTATAATTAAGATAGAAGTGGTCCAAGGTCTCAAAAAGCCAGTTCTGCTGTTCTCCCTGATTAACTTCAAATATCTTTTGCATTTTAAAGTGCTTTACCTAGCTTCAATAAAACACCCATGGCTTTATTGGTTCCTCTTCTGCCTTGTGTTAAGTAATGTTCTAACTTTTGTCCTTCTCAAAAGTGTAAGAGAAGGAATTTACCACTTATCCACATTTGACTGAGGTTCACATACCTACTTAGTTTTATTACTATTCTATTAATTCAGGACAGTTTTAGGAAGTCAAGATAATTTTAGGGTTATATATATATATCCTGACAACAGGGAATTCCAACAGTCATATACAATTTTGTCATATATATATTTTGATGGTTGGCTATGATCATTATGCTTAATCTGAAGATTGATGAGGGAGAGGGCAAGTCTTAGTGCAATGGAGTAAGAAGCACCGAAGGAAGTTTAAATAGAAGTCAGTATTAGTAATCCTAGTCAGATGGTATTTTTCTTCCCTATTAATCTGCCCATAGAAATCCATTTTTAAGGAAGGGCTCAGAGGTCAAGACTTGACACTGCTGAAATTACTAACATGTTGAATACGTCTCCATTTGATTCTTTAAAAAGCATCCAGCCGTATAAATCAGAGAAGAAGATAATGTAGCTGTTCCCTCTCTTGGCAAGAGGAAGTACCTCAGGAGACTTTTTTTTTTTTTTTTTTTTTTTTTTTTTCCTTCAGTAGAATAGTAATTAGCAAGTTAGCTGCACTAAATTGTTTCACTGTAGTTTTCTTTTTGAAAGATTTAGTTTTTGACTCCAGGTTTTCCTTATAATGGACATGTGGTAGCATGGCGAACAAATGAGCAACATAAAATGAATTCTGTACAAAACAACCACACTGTGTACTGCTAGAGCATAAATTTTGGTAATATCTTTATCAAAACTTTCAACTAAAAGACTCCTTACAGAAGCTTTCTTTGACCTAACAGCAAGTTTACTTTCAGCTCTTGCTGCAAATGAACCAGATTACTTTTTTATTTTTGTTGAGAATTCTGATGTTTTAAATGTTACTGATTTCCTTTTTCCTCTATTCCCTTCTATCCTCCCTATAGCCACTCTGCTTTCAGTTCTAAAGGAAGTTTAAGTTCACACAAACAATTCACACAAAAAATCGGCTATTACTCAGTCTCCATGAAGCAGTTAATGCAAGGTGATATGAGCCATGTAAAGAAAGCATTGTTTCTACTTCTTGAAGCACTTCAAGAGCTAAGATAAACCTTGACAATTCCTTAATTGTTTTACACTCTTAATGGGGAAGTAAAAAGAAATAATTTTCTACTTAAAAAACAACCTAACTTAAGCTGAAAGCAAATAGCACTGTTGAAGTGTTATATAAGAACTTAACCAAAGGCCCCATTTCAAATTTGTAACTCCTGACAGAACTTGTGGCAGTACAACTTTATTGTAAATCATTTTTACTAGATGCACCACAAATGGTTTTTATAGTTCATTCATTTTATAGTTCATTCCTCCTTTCTTCCCTCCTTTTTTTTTTTCTTAAAAAGGATCTTTTTCTTAAAAAAAAAAAAAAAAAAAAAAAAAAAAAAAAGATCAATCTCACTTCTCACATCTATTAAAATACATATATTCTTGGGTCTCATATATTTTGTAATTTTCCCTGACTTATGTTGTATACCAGCCTAGAAACTGACATCTGCCTGATATAGACTGCAGATATTTCTTTAAACTGCAGTTCAATTTCAGTCTGAGTTTCTACGTGCTGTTACTATTCCATTTAATGGCTAGCAAACAGCTGCAGTATCAACTGCTTAAACTGCTAAGAACTAAAATCTTAAATACGGAAATGTGGCTATAAAAATATTAAATGCAAATGCATTTGCGGTATATTTTATATATTAAAAATGAAACATTTAACATTGAAACAACTGAAACTAATTGGTTTATCATTTGTACTCAAATAGTGTCTAGGTACCCTTATCATTGACCAGAGCCCTATTCTCCTAGATATGCAAACAAATCAAAAATAGTCTGTCTGAAATGGGCTCATGAGCTGGAAAGCCAATACATTAACAGGGCTTATGAATTATGAAGAAAGATTTTAAATTGTGACAGGCCTGCCTTATATGGCAGGAGAGCAAAGGGAAGACAAGCCTGAGGGTTTAAAGAAGATATAGTCAAACCTGTAATTTAAGAAATTGATGCCTGTAGTTTAAGTAGCAGTTTTGTAGTTTAAGACTAACTAAAATCATGAGACAGGTGTCTGCAACATGAAGCAGGAGCACACTGAACAGTGAAGTCCCTAGATTTCAGCCATTTGTAGCATTAACTACAAAATACAGAGAACACAGAAGTGTCAGGAAAACAGGTCACGAAAACTGTAGTCTTGCAACGTAAACATCATTTTTATCCATTCTACAACTGAACTTGAGCACGCAGATAAACATCCTTCAAAGAGAAATAATGTCCCCCAAGAGGAATCAAGCTTTAGAAACCAGAAGATTTGTTTGAAGTGAAAGATATAGCTGTATTTATTTTTTTAACCAGTGAAACAAGTTTGTATTTGCAAATTATTTAGAGGTGAATGGAATAGCATTCTCTGAAGGATACTGCTGCAGAACCTGTATAAAGGAAAACTTCTAGTTGAAACATAAGGAAGACTGGTTTTGCATTCAATTATTAGACCTGCTGAAGGAAGAAGCCAGGAAAAGGTTTTAGTTATCAGTTCTTGAGAATCACTAGATCCCCCTGTGAGTATTTCCAATAAAGTACAGGTTGGAATGGAGAATGTCAAACTGAGTACTCCACAAGAGGATGTAGAGGATTATATTACCATACTCTGCTTTTAAGGAAGAACAGACATCTCTAATCCCAGGAAGAATTGGAGAAGGGAAGGCCGCATCATTTCCCTTGTAACACATTCACACAGTGCCACATAAAGAATAAGAACTCAAAAGAAGTTGTATGCAGACAAAACGCAGATTTCAAGCTAGAAAAGTTATAGCAAGAAAAACTGATTTAAAAAGTCAGAGCAAGACAGACAAAAAAAAAGTTTCCAAGGCAAAACTGCATGGACATCATGACATGAAAAACACTATTAACAGTTCAGGCAGATGATGAAATGAGACACAGCAGATACAGACAGGGGCTCCAAGTCACAGAGGAGCTCTACATATAGTGAAAATAAACTCACCCAAAAACTGTTAGGAAAAAAAATTATATTACTTAATACTGAAAAAAACAAACCATTCCAATAGTGTCTGCAGTGTGAGAAAGACAGTAACCAGTACATTTTATCCCCCTCTCATAGTGACAGTTCTGTGAATTAAAGAATTTATGGTTTTAAAATTAATTGTCCATACTTTATACATACATCCTTGGTAAAAAATAGCTTAAAAAAAAACAAACACTTTTGCTTGTAATCAGGCTGCTAACTTGAATATCTGTAAAAACATGTATTTTCATTATATTGAACAATTAAAGAAAAATGGCAGCAGTGATTTCACGTTATAAATCATGTTAAGTAGATTGTCTCTCTTGGGATACATGGTTTTTATTTCAGCCCTTTTTCATACCAGTACCAAGCTATGCTTCTGGAAAATGTCACTTATGCAATATTTCTCCACTTTTATATGGAATAGACCCTTCCCTGCTCTTTGACAATTAATTTGGGTACTGTCAGTTTAGACTAGGAGAAAGATAAGGTAATAAATAAAGCCAGTTAAAATGATGTGTTTATTTGTTCCAGCTCATCCATTAGAAGAAAATACAAATGAATCGTTACAAGCCAGTGAAAAAAGCTCTTAAGATGAGATTTTCTTAACAAGGTATGTTATTCCATGAATATGCTTGTTTTCTAAAAAGACACAACTGAATGACTATATAAAAAGTTACAATAGACAATAATCACGCTGACTGTGGCCTGCCCACTTTCTTGGGTGTTTGCTTTGGCGTTCTGGAAGATTTCTTGTCTGACTGTACTAGTTTCCCAGCTTTAGGTGTTGCAAAAGACTTTGCTTCAGGCTTTTTGGGAGTCTTTTTCAGCTCTTTTTCTTTTATTGCTTCCTTTGACATGCTGAGCTGCTTGGCATTCCTCTGTTTTGGTGACATCTGCATGTCTGCATGTTTTGTTTTTGGAGCCTCAGCATCTAGAGGTTGTTTCTTTCTCTTACCAAGGATTACTTTTGTTTTCTTGCCTGGGTTGTCACTTTCTACTGGACTCTGATTTGGTTCCACTTCCTGTAAGACATAAGAAAGCATTACCCTTCCCAGTAATAAACACCTCCACTGTTTTTTCAAGAGGGAATCAATGAAAACCATTCTAAATGACAAATGCTTTCTATCAATTGTACTATTCCTTAGCGCAAAAGATTTTTTCAAGTTTCAGGCTGGAAACAGAGGACTAAACACAGAACTAAATCATGAAAAATTAACAAAATAGTTACTAAGTAAGTAGATTGAACAGATATGAGGATGTTCACCTTTCTGGTTAACCAAGTAATTGAACTGTTATGATGGCAGAATTTAAACCACAACCCCCTTCTGGCTCTGCATTTAGGCTTAATAGATTTCAGAGATCAACTTGATTCAGAGTCCATCTGTACACACACAAACTGTACTTTTACGTGTGCACTAGGCCCAGTATTTCCTAGAGATCATCACATATTCCCAAACGGCCCTCAGGAAAGAAGGCTGCTGACACTATGAGAATAACTCATACAACTCAACTGCAACTGTACCTATCCCATGGCTCTAGAAATCATGTCGTGTGAGCTGACAGAGGCCTGCTGCATGACAGCAGCTTGAAGCAAGCTGTACAATTTTTTTTATTTTATTTTTTACCGGGCTGCAAATAATCGTAGTGGTAGCCTGGATATCGCTGAACAGATGTACGGTTAAGAGTTTAAAGATACGCTCTAATCACAAGTGTAGTAAAATTGATTTGAATTTAAAAGCATTAATGTTTCATTCACCCATTTCTGACCACTAGGTATTTGTTAGACATGAAAATACTGTGACTTTGGTTGTTTTGCAGACATGTGACACAATCGATGCTACTTTCAATATTCACAACAGTAAATCTATGCAGTATTTCATGCAAGCTGCTAGTTCTTAATGTATATTACGTGACTGTTAATGTTATATATTACTGTCCTAGAGAACGCATGCATGTGTTTTTCAAATTCTGCACTGGATAGATGATGCATTAAAATACAAAATTTATAAGAAATTTTGAATTAATCAAGTAAGTTACTGATTTATTAAATTATCAACTGTTTCTCAATCATTTTACCCTTTCTTCTGACTTCAGACCTGTTATGAGCTAGACAAAATTGCCACTATTTAGGAAAACAATAAAAAGGACAATGAACACTGGCTTCCTTTGTAAGAGGAATTAACTAAGAATAAGTAAACCAATCCTCAGAGCATCCCCCCATATACACACAGATCTTGCTTTCATATTTTTAAGAAAATTCAGTTCACCTGAAGTTGTTAAAACACATTATTCCCTAAGGAGCAATGAATGATTTACATAGTTCATAGTATTTAGTTTTAACTGAAATGTAAGTTTATCAGTATTTTTAAATAATTACCTTTATCTCAGCTAGGCTGGTTATTTGCATAGGCACCAGTTGTGGAATTTCTTCTTCATCATTATGTTCATCTGGTTCTTGGACTACTTCTACTTTTTCTTTAATCACAAGTTCCTGGATTGCAGCAGCATCCTTATTTTTCGTTTTCACAGTAACTTGACTTGAATTCACTTTTTTAGCTGCCTTCTTCGTTTTCTTCTTCTTCCTCCCTTTCTACAAAGAATTTGAAGTACACCTCAGACAACTCCCCATAACAATTGTTTTAATATGGTTAAGAATAAGACAGTCTAGCAACATCAATTGAAATGTTCTTCAGTAAACCTGGACTGGTCAACCATAAGGAAAATATGAAGATGTCTTACATTCAGCATAGGAGAAGCTCCTCATAAACACCTCATAAATAAATTAAAATAATGTAAAAATTAGTCTTTAAGTTGTATATATATGCTCCCCATTTGTTTTAGAAATTGGAACATAATAGGCAGAACCAAGTACAAAGAAATAGCTTTTTCTTTTAAAATGTAGATTAAGCCCTCCCCTCCCATCCTGGCAAAATAATATACAAATACCTGAATAATTCACAAGCTCCTATGCCACTGATTAGCAAATATATAATGGATGCATAGTCTACATCCATGTATATGTTAATGAATGTAGTTTCAGAAGGCAAATACAAATACACTATTCAAGCAAGAGTTTCAAGAGTGAGTCCCAGTTGAATTTATGTTTCAAGACTAGAAACTCTTAGCTTACTTATTTCTAATTTGCTTTACAACATATAAGGGAGTTTCAGTGATTTCTTGTTACTGTGTATGGCAAGTGCTCAGTCAGGAGTGCCCTTTGTGGCCACAGCTTCCTGGAATCCATGGCTCAAGCTCGTAAGCCCAACACATTAGTTGCTATAATGCATAAAAAAAGCCAAAGAGCTAATGTTTCTGATCTGGTTTTACAGCATTTGAAGATTTTTTTTTTACCTCTCCTTCCTTTCTATCGACAACTGGCTGTCTGTCAAGCTCATTTAAGTTGGAGATACGTGCAGTAAAAATTGGAAGTGCAACTGATTTAAGTGTCTTGAGGTGAAGAACTTTCACATTTTTCCAGTTCTGCAACAACAACAAAAACATACATTATTTAAAAATAACAAGGCTAAAGGCAAGTTAGTTCATAATCTGATGCAATCAATCAGCAGTACCTTTGGTAACTTCTTATCAATCACTTCAGCCGCTGCAATGATGTTATCTACTATCTCACTAGCTTTCATTCCAGTGTGACCTATACGTGTTGTACTGAAAACAGAAGAGTAACATATATGAATGAGTAAATAAACATACTAAGTTACTTGTTCTTCAGCATTTCCAGAAATAAAACAGAAGATCACTTATCTGCAATTATTTTAGCTTTCATGGAAGATGGCTGACTATCACTGAGGTCCTTTATAACAGTCAGATTAGATTTACCTGTATTAACTCTTTTAATATTAGGAAACACAATTTCTGTCTTTAATTGCTAAGATAGATTTAGATCAAGATTAGTTTAGATGGACAATAGGTTAAAAAGAATCTCATAAGAAGACAGTATCTTGGAAGTGGTTTTTATCTAATTGAACAGCAATATTTTTCTATGACTGTACATGCTGATTGACAGTGATAGTTGCCTAGAAATTCCTTAGGAACAAGGAAAAAAACTTTAGAGTAAGACTTCTTAGTAAGTAGAATTACTGATTTTTTATAAGTTTTGTTGGTTTATACCTCTTTTCTAAGGTTCAAAATGACCCATGCCTGGATTGGTGACCCTTAACATCTTACTTGCATGTTGATGGAATAAACAATTCAAAATTCTTACAGTTAAGGTGCAATAGACCTTCCTGTGAAGTATTAAACTCCTCATACTTACTAACAGCACCCTTTGTTGGTAACTGGGAGTGTTGTACCCTGGATATGTTTTTGAAACTCCTTAGCAAGATTGTTGGCTTTAAGGTTAACACATAACGGTGCCCTAAAAAAGAGATGGAGGGAAAAATGATAATTATAAAAAACAAACAAACTACCAAATAACTAAGCAAAACTTTAGTAAGAAGAATTAAATCTTAAAATAGTAACAATGCAAAACTGATACACAGAATTTAAAGACCTACTTTTTCCTTTCATAGAAGTGTTTTCCTAAATGTGAAGGCAAAAGCCTTCTAATTCGGTCATCAGACAGGAAGAGATCGAATCTGTTCACGAGGCGACGCTTTGCTTCAAATGGTTTATACTCTTTTTTGAGAGTTTTGTATGAGATCACCTACAATGAAAGTAACAGTTTAGTCCCACCATTGAAAACACAGCATAGAATATTTCTTATACCCACATAAAATTAACTTACATAACTGCTAGTTGGTCAAGAAGAATTATTTTAAAATGTTGAGGAAAACTGATAGAAAAAGGATACAGTAGTTTTTAAAGAATCAGATTATATGGATCTCTTGCATAGCAACTGCACATCACCAAACAAAACTAGAGTACGTGGTAATATCTAAATCAAGATAAATACAGCAATAGAAAATATTTTCCAATTTTACTGAGGGTAGCATAAGGGATCCAATCCAGTTGCAAAGGACTTGAATATTCTTTTGTATTGTGAGTAAACAATTGAAAAAATTCAAACCAAATATTGAATATTTATCTAACCATTACATCTAATTGCTTAAGACAGTCTTAAATTTAAATTATTTTGAGTAATTTTTTAAGTTTGGAAAACATACAGTTTAAATAGTCACAAAAAATCTTACTTGAAATTGTTAACTCAGAACTACTGAGATTAGAATATTAAACAGTAGAATTTTTTCCCTTTCTACTGAAGAATAAAGACACAGCAGTAATGCGCTATATCATCTCTCTTCCTTACCTGGCTAACACTTGTGATCCCATTCTGGGTTAAAAGTTTCTTGTACAGATTTTCAGTCTGTTCTGCAGACAAATTCGGTTCATCCTTTGTGAACAGGCAAATCTCAGTTGTTTCTGTTCGGATGCTATGTGGCAGTGGTCTACAGTGAGAACATGAGAGGGAGAGGAAACACAAGTTTTTTCCAGAAGTAGATCTACACTGTCTACAAAGATGATTAGAGGAGGTAGTACACATATCCCTGGGAGGGGATGAACCATCCATGCACCATGCCTGCACCCGGTGAAGCTGGGTAGTGCTGGCGCCCAGTAGGGTACAGCTAAAAGCAGTGCCAGAGCCATGGAAGTGCACTCCCCGAGCCCTTAGCCAACGCTGAGCCCTTGGCACGCCGCAGAACGGGAGACCCCCGCGGGCCGCTGCCTTACATTTTGATGATCTGCGGCACCCGCGGGATCTTCCATACGGTCACCAAGAGGTGCAGGCTGTCGCTCTCGTTGAGGAGCAGCGCGTCTCCCTTCGCCTTGTTCTTGGAGAAAGCCAGCAGGGCCTCCACCGCCTTCCGCACCTGCAACGGCACCGGCCGCACTTGAAGCAAAGCCAAACCAAACCAAGGCGAGCCAAACCCGAACCTCCCCAGCCAGCTCCCGGCGGTACCTGCCCGCGCTGCAGCTGCTCCGAACCCCTGGCCATGGCTCCCCTGTCGCCACGTGTGGCCACCGCCTTCCGGGGCACGGCGGGGCCCAGCCGCCCCTTCCGTCCCACGCGGGAGCGGGCGCGGCCTGGCGGCGGGAGGCCGGTGGGGCCGAGCTCGGCTGGGCGCCGTGTCCCCGGGAGGCGGCTTTACCTCAGGGAGGGCGGCCCCGGCCCGATCAGCTCAAAAAGTAGGAGCCGGCTGCTCGTGGCTGCCTTCAGTCGGCCCTTTGTGCCCCCCCCGGGGTAGCTCCCGCTCTGTCAGCTCTGGTTCTCCTGCCCGTGCCCTCATGGTACACGGTGCGGCGGTGCTGCCAGCAGGGAGCACGTTTAGCCGGCTCATGCCCAGCCTGCTGTCCGTACCCCCCGTCCTTCCCAGCAGAGCTGCTCCCCAGTCATTGCCCAGCTTGTGTTGGCACTACTCCTTCCCAAAGGGTTGTGTTTATCTTTGTTGAATATGGACAGATATTTGTGTTGCCTAATCTCTCAGGCTTGTGCAGGTCCCTCTGTACAAAAGGGTTTTGACTGGTCCCTGAGTTTGATAGCATCTACAAACTTAGTGAGACCATGTTACAGGTGACTGTTAGATGTTAAACAGAATGCGTCCCAGAGTAAAACCCAGTGGTACCTTGCTTGTTATCAGCCTTAAGGTAGAGTACAAGTCATTACCTCTGCCCTCAGAGCCTCATTTTCCAGGTAGTCACTAGCCAGTTGGTTGCCCACCCCTCCGGACCATAATATTTAAGATACCAGAAGACTGTGGGAGACTTGAAAAATATGCTAAAGGTGAGGTAAATGCCATCTGCTCTGTTCTCCTCATCCATAAATTCAGTAATTTTGTCATGGAAATAATCACATTGGGCAGGCATGATTTGCACATGGTCAATCCATGCTGATTGTTCACAAGCAGCTCCTTCATATATCTCAAGGCGATTGTCCCATGATTTTTCCAGGGTCCAAGTGAGGATGACTGGTCTGTGGCTCCTGGTTTGCCCTCTTGGTGGTTTTTGAGAGTAGGTGCACCTCTCACTCTTCTCAAGTCACTGGGACTCTCGCCCAGTTTCCTTTCAAAGTACTGGAAGCTGTTCTTGTTGCCCTTGATATTCTTGGACAGTTTCAGCTCTAGGTGAACTTTGATTCTCCTGTGATAATACCTACATGCCTGAGCAACGTTTCTAGATTCCTTCTTTGCAGACTGTCCTTAATTTTACCTCCTGCATTACTTTCTTTTTGGACTAAAGTTCTGCGGTAAGTTCCCTGTTTAGCCAGGACAAACTCCTGATGGATCTACTTGTTTTCCTCAGTATCAGGAGGTACCTTTGTTAAGATTTGAAAAGGTTGTCCTTAAAGACCTGCTGCCAGCTTTTCTGATCTCCTTTGCCCTTCAGAGCTGCCTCCCATGGAGTGCTGCCTCCTTTTTCCCTGAATAAGCCATGGTCCCTTTCCTGAACTCTGCTACTCATCTTCCTCACATCCGTCAGCATCTTGAAGTCTGCTGTTTCATGGTCACTACAGTTGAGGCCACCATTGATTGTCACATATCAGACTCTTTCTTCCTTATTTGTGAACACAATGGCAGAGCTACTGCATCTGTGTTCCAGTTTAGAAATGCATTGACTGACTCCATGGAAGTGGTTCAGCTGTGGGACATGTGCCATCTGATTATACATGGCCTAAGTGCACGGCATTGACATCAGATCTACCCTGGAGCTATTTTCACCTTGTTCTTACTGTGCTGTGTGTCCCCTGGCAGTTTTGGTGCTCTGCATTCATCAAGCTGCCACCTGGGTAATGTAGCTCTGCATAACCAGGAGTTAAACATACATGAAGTAAGGAGTCTTGGTATTGGTCACTCACTCTTCACCTCCAGATTTTTGCTTGCTTTTTGCTTTTCTAGTTATGGCTTGGATTTGTTCCTTCATATATCTTCCAAAAAAATTTGTTACTCAGTCAGTGTGCCAGTACAAAGAGAAAGGAAATAAAATACCCTAATCAAGACAAGCTCCTTCATGTAATGATTTATGTTTTCACTCTCCTGGCAGAGCTCACGGAGTAACAGTAAAGAGTCAATGGCTTTAATACTTCCCCAAGGAAGACTTCAGGCAGCAGCTGCAACACTGCATAGTTGCGTCTTCATGGTTTGTAATGGGACAGGCATATAGAGTTTAGGAGGTTGTTTGCATACTAATTCACTTGATGTAATTTGCTGTTGATAGGTTATTTACTGATTGATATTAGTGGGGAAAAAAAAAAACAACTCCTGGAAAATGGAAATTTTAACCTTCTATTGTATGCTTTTTGACAAGATAAATGAAACTGCCAGGAAAAATAAAAGCCATCCTTTGTTGCATGTAGTTGTAGCATGAAGTATTGATTAGAGAAATTATTGGAAGGCTAGGACCATCCGGAGTAGCTAAATCGGGCAGACTCATTAATACCTTTCCAGCACTGGTAGGACTTATGCATATGATGCTTGCTGTGGCATTTTATAATCTGATAATTGTATTTGCCTTGCTCCTATCCATGCATAGGCCTTGCATATTTTACAGCAGATGCTTTAATAAAACATCAACAGATTATTGTGAGATGTTAAAATAAAACAGATAAAGTCAGATGACAGGGAAGTCTCTTTGAAAATATGCTAGGCTAGTGTTGTAAGAGATGATTGAACAGTATGTTTGAAGCCTGACTACTGGGTCAGCATAGCATTAGTAAGATAAATTAAAGGGACTATTATTAGTCACTATTACTTTGAGTCATTATGATTAATGACTCAAATTCAAATTTCTTACATATCAGTCTCATCCAAGCACATTTTCCTGCAAGTTTTTAAGTTTGATGTGACTAAATTTCAGCAGATGCGGTTTAACTGACTTAGATGATTTTCTCTTGAAAGGTGTTTGACATAGCTAATAGAGCTGTCACAGGAAAATAAGAATCTCTGGATAAGAAATATTTCAGCTTAGTACGTGAGTTGTATGCAATGGGTACAAACTATGAAGAGTAATAATTTTAACTTTTAATTTTGCAATTTCACAAATTAATACTCTTAACGAAAATTAATGATTTTTGTAAATGTTAGCCCATACTAAAAACATACTGTAAACTAAATATACTCTGATGTAACTTTCAATTTAGCTTTCTCTGCTGATGAAAGTATTTTTTCCTTAAGTCCAGTCACAACCAAGACTTAAAATGACATACTTGCCAGCCTTTCTACCTTATTACTTACTTAAGATGATGTTTCTATTTAACTCTGATTTTGTACTTTGTCTTGGCAAAGGGGATGTACAAGCACCAATTGTTTCTGCTGCAGACAGATCTTTCAGGTTTAAGATTATTTCCTTATTGTGCTTTCCAAAAGTTCCAGTATCAGGCTTGTGTTCCTCCAAATTATTTGATGGCAGATAAAATCCCACATCTCGCTTTATAAAGTGTATTTCTTCTTTGTGCAACAAAAGTGGCACAAAGAACACAGAGAAAGGAAACCAGGAGTAAGAAGTATACTTTGTCATAGAAACCTAAGAAAAGAATCCCCATTACTTATGTTCAAGCACTGGTTTTCTTTGATTGTGCTCCTTTGCAATCCTAATGTAAGCCTCTAGCTATAATCTAGTTACCTGTCAGCTGGATGGATACTTACATCCCAAGTTATTCAGTTATTCAAAAACTACTGTTTCAGAACCAGAGGCACCTGTCTTTGTGACACAAGCTGTAAACTTTTCATGTTATAATCCTTTGCCTATCATCAGTTCTACAGGTTTAACAGATGACAGGAACGCAGTCTCAAATACTTTTTTTTTTTTTTTTTTTTTTTTTTTTTTTTTTTTTCCATCTGATGGCTAATCTGTCATCTTCTCATTTTATTCAGAAGTATGTGGGCTTTTTCAGGTGTATCTGTAATTAACTGAGGGTAGATAACTTACATTCGAACTGACATTGGAAGTTGAAATTTTTTGGGAAGGAGAGCTGATGAAAGCATAAGTATTATTAAAACTTATATATACACACAACAGATTTTGGGTTTGTTAGCATAGATTTCTATTTTATATTTAGACTAGACTCTTTGCTAGTATTTCTTCAGAGGGAATTAAATATTTTGTTGTTTATACTGCATTAAAATAAACACAAGGAAAGAAACAGGTTCACAATATGAAATCTTCAGTAGTAACTCCAGTTTTGTTGGTGTATTTTTCTTTACCAAATCCTCTGTAGTGTATACAAAAACAGCAGAATAAGCAAGAGCCTTTAAGTATCAGTTCAAGAAGAAAACAGTCTTATCTGGAGTACATTTCATCTGCTTTAACATCATCATTTAAACACTCTGCATTAAGAACCAAAAAGCCAGTAATACAGAATTAAATACTTGGGACAATTTAAACACTTTTTTTTTTTCCCCTTAGGTCATACTCATTAATAAACACTTATAAAAACACATTTCTCATAATTAACAGTTTTTATGGACTGGTGCCATAAATAGTCTAAAACAGAGGTTCTTCACTGAGCAATCTTCGCTGGGCCTTTATGCCACAAAAAAAAAACCCATAAAATTCATGACCAGCAAATATCCCCGTGGATAAACCTCCTTAGAGCAGCCATTTGTCTTACAACACTATTACAACATCATCAAAAGCTCCTTGTTCAAGAATACAGTTTACTACCAGAATGAGTGTCTCAGGAAACCAGTGCCATTATATGTTTGTATATCAGTTCCCGATTCTCTGCAAAGATAACCAGGGCAGCAGAATTGGGTTTAGATGGATGATGACAATGTTAATCAACTGAATGCTGTACTCATTTCTTCATTTAGTGTGCTTTACTTCCTGGTAACTTGCAGAAATAAGTAATTATTTTCTTGTTGCAAAATAATTAGTACTGCTGCACACTTTTTTTTTTTACATTTAATTATTGTTACATATATCAAGGCTTTCATTTAAACGACATACAAGGTCTTAATTTACATAATTATAATTTATAACTTACATCATGGCTATGCACTTAAGCCATATCTACACTACAAACTTTGGCCAACAATCAGGGAAAAGAGGTGTGATCCTGATTAGTACCACATTGCATACAAAGGCTGCTGTAAACGCAATTATACAGGGGAGAAACACCCCCAAATTGCTCCTTTCTGCAGAAACTCACTCAGTTTTGCTGCTATAAGCTATATCCAGTCCAGGACCTAGGAATACTCCGCCAGTATCATGTGCTAGCACAGCTATACTGGCCATGCTTCCATGGTTGCTATAGCTTCAATCCAACTTTTATTACTTATTTTTGTTCACTTATTTTTACTGTTGTGGTTGCACAGCTTCTTAATTTTTGTTAATTCTTTAAAGCAGCATACCATGTTTTGACAATAATAAGTATTCAAAATGGTCCTTTAAAAAGTTTATTACCCTCAGTGAATCAGCAAGTAGTATTTATTTCAAAAAAAAGCCACACTTTTTTTCCCTTTCATCTAGATCTAGCTGTACTCAATAATAGTAAAAATGGGAATATAAAATGTAGAATGGAGATGTAATGAAAAAGTTGAGATGTAATCTGATGTTTGTTCAAATGTAATGGACTCTTAGCTCTTCTATCTAAAATGCAGCCAAATTGTGTAGACCTATACTTTACATTTTCATATCAAGTATGTTTAAATTTTAGAGAATGCAAATATTTTATACCCCCCCCCAAAAAAAAAAGGATTTACAGATTATCAATATCTAATTGCATGTAGTCTGTTAATGAACTTGAAATAATTTCTCTTTACAAACAAGGTGATGTTAACTGGATTTATGGAAGTGGCAATCAAATGCACTAACTGGGATGAGTTATGGAAATGCCAAAACTTTCTATCTACTAGTATTTCAATCTACCAGATGATTTTTCAGTTTAATAATGAATACTTGGTACAGCCCCAATATAATGAAGCTTTAGAATTCCTCATTAGGTTTGTTCTAAAGTGAAAAATTCCATTGGAGCATCATGTAGCCTTGAGATGCATTTCAATAAATGAATAAAATCTAAAAGTTTAACAATTTAGGAATCTAAGTATTAGCCAAATAGTCAGCAAATTTCAAATTCATAAGCTTACTTCAAGAAAGGGTTATGCTATGAGATACATGGAAATCTGAAGTCAATCCAGAATGAGAAAAAGACAGTAACTTTCCTTGGCTTTTAATTTCTTCATTAATTTAAGAGCCAAGGAAATCTGGGGTTTGTTCAATTAGTAGGAAAAAAAAAGGTACTTTAAAACTCTGAATTACCAAAAAATAAAAGCCCAGAGATTTGCAGACATAATAAAATTTATTTCAATTCCATGCATTACGGTAGCTACAAGTGTAGTCATATGAAACTGAAGGACAATAACTTCTTCTGTCCATACAATGTAGCTGTAAGTGAAATGAATGGGAGTTCCACAGTTACAAAGAAACAAACAAAACAAAACAAAAAAAAATCAACAAAAAAAATCTGTTTCAGTTTTGAGTTCTGTGAATTCAGGTACAGTCACTAGACTGTAAATTTTTGGGGGAGGAGATGGGCTCGCCACAATTGTACAACTGAAAATGTTTAGTTTAAGACATTCTGAAGAAGCTGGAGATACCTTTTAATACTTACTACTAATATTCTGGAAAATGAAATAAAACAGCCTTCATCCTAATTGTTAGAATCAGGATAGCAATTGTAGACAGTCCACTTTCAAAGTGCAGTTAAATAAGGTTTTATTATGCAGCTCCTTCAAGTTGTACTGAGAGTAAGCTTTATGTTGAACCAGTTTTTGAAGAAAAACTTCACTGGTCCTTATAAGCTTACATTGCTTTTTGATATGCAAAAATTTACAGACTGTGCTTGATTCTGACCCTCCCATATTTCAGTATGTGCAAACTCTTAGGGATTTAAATAGTCTTTCTCCCTCTCAGTCCAGACTGATCTTTAAAACAGCCAGGATTATCCAGCCCTGTAAATCAAAGACAGGGTGAACTGAGTAACTTATATAAACCGGCACTTTTTCATTGGCCCAGTTCTCCCACAAAATGTAGCTCTTATAAATACTAATAGGCACTGTTGCCACATTTTTATTTTTGCAATTTCACTGATTTACTGGTTGTTAGCATTTTCTGCAGTTAAGAATTTAACAATGTTGATTTTTTATAACAACACAATATGTAGTTTTAGCCTTCAAAATTGACTTACTGTGTCTAGTAATTATGTTAAGTCAACCTAAGTTTGCTGAAGATATTAACAAATGTAAAGCTAATGAAGGTGCCACATTTGCATCAATGTTTTTCATTTTAAGAATGCCTTCAACAAAGGGAAGGGGGCAAAACTAATTATTTTAATACAAACTTGGCTGAGTGCCTAATTGCCTCGTTTAAAACTGTGTGTGTGGGGAGGCTGAAGAGTTTAGAAAAATCCAGGTAACCCAATATCTAGGTTACTGGAAAGTTAAAAAGCTAATGCAACTGCGTTACATCTGGATAAAAAACATTATTCAAAAGCAATTCAAATACCGAAAAAGATTTCAAATTGAATAGTTTATTAACATGGTAGTCATCTTTGTAACATGTGCACACACACTCGCACACTCTGAATGATCTGCCTGGAAAAAAAAAAAGGTCTTTGTATATATGTCAGGGGAAATTAAACATTAAAAATCCATTAGATTTTCATAATTATAGGCAATTATGTCCACATCACTTACAAAGCTATTGCCGAATCTTTCCAAGGAAGCAGAATTTGGGAGAAAAAAAAAATTTGGGGGGAAATTCAACAGTGGCATAGCAGAGCTCTCAATATGAGAAAGCTGACATAATGTGGACCTTTGCTGTGAAATTTGTCTTTGCAAAATATGGGGAGAAGTTTATCAATGGGCAGAAAATAAGAAGGCGGTGTGAAGTAGGCTTTTGCAGAGTCGATTTTCCTCACAGTATTGTGCGGGGGTCATTGAGAAAAATGCTTAGTCCTTCTCTGGAACCAGTTTCAGAACTTTTCCAATTGCAATGGTCTTACCTAAACCAAGGAGACAAACACTACAGTTACATATATTGTTTAAAAGCATAAATCTCTAAGAACATGAAAGTTTTCCCCACACATACAGGCTTTCCAGAATACTAGAAATAACACAGAATAAATTACTGTATTGTAGGATGAAAGCATAGCACAAAACTTAGAGAAACTGTGATTTTCACCGGAAAGATTACAGCATACATTGTGGAAAGTGTACTCTGTGTTCATTTAAGGAGTGCAAAACAGAATCATTCTGCCAGACCTGTTCACTGCTTTTAAAGGTAACAATCTCCCTCATATTTTCTGCATTTAAAGAGATATTACAGTATCTCTATCTTAGGTGGAACATTCCAGGGTGCATTAGGAAAACAGTGCTGCTAATTTTTCAAGTTCAACCATTTGTTTTACAATGCACATTATTCCTCTAAAATAAAACACACTTCTTGTTACTAGCAAGAACTCTGCACTACAACAATTTACTTAGGTTTGCTTTCCATTGTTATGCAGATAAAGTAACTTCAAATAGATGCCAGCATTTTAATACTTCATTGCCATGCATAATCTATTTGAAATAATTGTATTTTTATAGCAGTTAATTATTGATCAAGCACTCTTACCCTCATCTCTTAAGGTAAAGCGACCCATCTGAGGGAAATCTTTGAATGTCTCAAGGCAGATAGTTCCTGCTGTCCTTAAACGGGCAATGCATACTTGATCTTGTTTCACAAAGCGTGGCCGTGTCTTACTTTTTTCTCCTGTTTTTTTGTCCACCAAGCAGATTAAGGCCTGTGAAAGAAGGGAAAAAAGACTGAAATACTGTCTTAGAGAGGAACTTCTGAGACTTACTGCATAAGAGAATCCCTCATTACCTACTGCACTTTTCAGAAGGCTTATGCTAACAGTTACAGACATTTTGGGTTTTGTTATGGTACTGACCAAAGATTCCAGTCGAGGCTGGAGCTTTGTTATATTAGTCACTCCAGGGAACTCTTCACCCCAACAAGTGCATTGTCTGTACTCACATCACAACACAACTTACTGAAATTTTAAGGACACTTACTGTTATCTCAACTTCTTCAATACAAGTGTGGATGTGCAGCACAGCATTATAACCTGGACAGATAATGGATTTGTGCTCAATTATCACTATCTGTAAAACAATTAAAAATAAGTTCAATTTTCCTCACTTCATTATAAAAGAGCATAGAGTAACTGCATATAGAACTATATTAAAATGCATAGTTCAACAATACACAAACACAACATCTTTGTTAAAGATATTACCAAATTATTTCTAATATGAAAGCATAAAAACTGAAGCATTGGCATACCGAGGTCTTCCTTTCAAGACTGTAGGTGACCCAAAACTTAACTGAGAAGTTCCATTCAAAACACATTTTCAGAAGTCAAACTGATGATGTTAGAATAGGAATGTATGTTATCGTCAATTTAGAGATGTGATATCAAATGAGAAATCTCAACTGAAACCTAGAACTACTGAAAATCAGATTTGGTGAAACACCGGCCAAGTATTTCAATGCAGTTTACCCACTTACACGGCAACCAAATGTTAATTATTCTACCTGGGCGTCAAATGTGCGTCCAGAATGACACAGGTTGTTGGAATCACAGAGAATAAATCCTGGAAGGATCTCTTCCTCTTCAATTCCCTTCAGTCTGATCTTTAGATTTTCACCTGGGGCTACTGAATCAGTTTCGACATCATCAGAAAGGATCCCAAGAACTTCCACATTGTGCTTAAAGCAAAAATGCAGTTTTCAGTTATTGAATATTTTAGCTAGGTAAAAAAAGTCACTGATACAACAGGAGTTTAAAGAAACCCAAAGTCTAAATCCATTATATATGGTTCTGCAAGCTTCAGAAAAAGTAAAATATTTAAATGACTAATGTTTTAAACAGCATATTTATTCAAATAGATTTTAATTTGTATAATTCAATATGTTCAATGGAAGGCAAATTTCAAAGACATTCACTATGTCTCAAAGTGAAGTTAGTTTAAAATTTACGAAGAGATGTGAGAGAGATATATTGTTGACTAATTCTGTTACAGTTTGGTTAAAGGCATTTAGTTTCTCTATTTCTCCTAAATAATATGTCAAGCAGTTTTATTAAGAGCTATTGTCTCTTACGGTTTACTGTTTGTATCCTTTAATTTTTTTTCTTATTTCCCTTCAGCAAAAATTTAAAAAAAGGACAAAAAAGAAAGTTTTGAACATTATTAACCCCCAGCAAAAAAAAAGCCTTTGTATGCTTTCTGTACAAATGCAAAGCAATACACAGTTTAAACAAACTATGATGCCCAGCAATTCAGTTTACTGAGGATATATAACTTGAGTTCTGAATTCTAATGAAGTCAATGAGATACAAACATATACTTGGGTACATCACTCATATGAGATGAGTACTTACTTCTGCTCTATTGAACAATAGGAAATTTTCTGATTTAAAGTAATTAATATCTTTAAAAGTCAAGCTGTTTTCAGAGCAGAATTTTTCTAAATGTCTAATGCATACCTTGTTTGGCATCATCACAAGCTGTTGTCCTTTGCAAATAGAACCTGATTCCAGCTTTCCAAGGACCACAGTGCCCATATCCTTCAATGAAATTACATAAAAGTTAAAAACTTTTTTCTAAAGAGCCTGTCTTATTATCATACTTAATTCTAAGTATGATAACCTAACCCTACAAAGTTATATACCACTGCAACACTTAATGTTTTGGAAGCTATTCTCATGAAAGATTACAGATTTTGAGTCTCATATAACATCAAATGAATTACTTCCCTTCCCCGCCACTATTCCACAGCTGGAAACATAGACATATCAAAGAAAAAGGATACGCTCTAAAAATATGATAAATAGTGCATTTACTGCTTTTTCAAAATAATACATTTATATTTTAAATTGTACCTTATATTTATCCACAATTGGCAGCCTGATTGGTCCATCAGCTGAACGGTTGAAGTTTGGCAAATTATCCAGGTAGGGAATAAATGGTAGCCCACTAAAAGCAGAAGGCATTTGTTTCAGTTGCGTGAACACCCGTCTATTTAATAATTACTCAGAAGGGATAAATGCAGTCTCACAAAGGGAAAGATTTTAATTCTGTCATCTTTAAGTACCAAGACCTCTAAGACATCTATAACAGTCCACAGTCCATCATTAGCGTCCACATTACCCTAACTAATATGTTAACACCTAGGAAGTACATATAATTTCGAAGTTACAGTCCCAGGCATATTTTACACACATTCATTATCCCCTTGAGAATCTTGGTGGATTCACTTAATTTGTTTTGGATATGCAAAACCGTTAGCTAGTTCCAAATAAGATTTTTTTGTTCATACATTTTAGCTGCCACGAACAATATTGGAAAACATGAAACCCAGTGGGAGATATGACTTGTCACTAACGATAATTCATTTTCAATCAAACTGTTCATATCAAACGATTACTCATCCTAGCAACAGGTCCAATGCAGCATCACTGGAAAATTCACGTGATGGTATTGCATTCAATTTCACAAAGCCAAAAATTAATAAATACTGCAAATATTTTCGAGAGTCTGCTAACTTTAATCTTCTTCGGTTAGCAAATGATTTTATTTGGTTGATTACATGACTCAGTGTTCTTGTTGCTGTAATCCTGTTTCCTTAAGCACTTTAGCCAGGAATGCTTGAATGCAGCTACAATATACCATTCTATACTTCTTCCTAGCTTCACCGTAGTTATGCTTCAATAAAAGCAAATGCTAATATACAAATAATTGAATTTAAGATACATACATATACCAAGGGCAGAATTCTGACTGTTCTTTAAGGTTTGCTCCAGTCAGTCCTGAGCAGGGCATGAAATGAATATCTTTTTTGGGATTGAAGCCAACTTTCTTCAAAAACGGCACCAGTTTCTCTTTACATTCCTCATATCTATGAAAACAACAAGCACATTAAGATAAACTGAAATTATTCCAACATGGCATAATATTATGCTTAACAACAAAATCAGACTTGTTTAATTTTCATGAGTTATTCTCTAAGTAGCAAAACTAATACAGTTTGGAGGCACATTTTCATCTTCTCCCCAGTCTTCCAGCACAACTTGGTATTGCTTATTTCCCCCATTCCTCTGCTCCATAAAGCACCACCAGTTCTCTCCCACATACCCCAGTTACCAGACTGGGTAAGCAGCAACACATGCTACATCTGCTTTTAAGCAAGAGATACAGGCCAAGGTAGCAAGACAGACCAAGCAGACAGGTACTGAGGTCATTCTGTGGGCTTTCACCCTAGCAATAGTTTTGTCTTTTCCAATCTTCTATATCATTTTGTAAAACTTAGTACTATTTATATCTATTACACTTCTTCCCTTCAGTTTCTGCTGAATTTAATAATGTTAAAAACTGGGGAAGGTTGGGGCAGGACCAAGACAGCACAATTGGCCACACCCTATTCTCTTAGCACACCAGGCTGATGCTGTAAGTTTGCATAATCCCTCATAGTTTTCTTCAAGAATTTTCATGATTCTTGACAGCACAGCAAGTTCTCTGACATTTCTTATCATACTGTAGAAGGAAAAACTGTATTCCATCACTACACAAATATATCTAGGAAAGGACTAAATTACGCTTTTTAGCATCCAGCTTGAAGGGACAAGAAGATGTGACAGAAGCCCTAAAAAGACCTAAGTTTTGACACTTAGGGAAATTAAAGCTCCTTTGCAACATTTGAGCATTAAAGCAGAAAAGAAGAACTCAATCCTTATTATTACAGTTATTTAAGGATTACATATTGTCTTTCTAGTTATTTTTACTTGGCCCGTAATGCTGCAAGATTCCCTTGCTCTCTCCTTCTCAGATTGCAGTCATGAAACACTTAGTATATTATTTGCTTATTCAGTTCAGCTTATCATAAAATAAAAACTCCACCTTGTATGCATCTACCCTGTGTTGTTTGAACGTGATAATGCTCTTCTCACCAAACCTAAGATAGGAGCTTTGCAGAAATGTGGCCAAGCAAGAAAGAATCTGGAAAACTGAACTACTGAAAGCAGAGTCACTTCCTTTCAGAATCGGTTTATACTTCTAAGTATAGCTTCTAAGTTTCCAGCAGAAGTGGGATACAAAATTACTTTGGTTAGGAATTACTTCATTTTAGTATATTTTATTTTTTTAAGAATAGTAAACTCACCTTTCATTACTCCAGTTTACAGTTGGATCATCCATTTTATTAATAAGAACTATTAAATGTTTTACACCTGCTGTTTTTGCTAACATGGCATGTTCTCTTGTTTGTCCACCTTTCTCAAATCCAGTTTCAAACTCTCCTTTTCTTGCAGAAATAACCTAATTAAAAATAAACATTTTAATAAGAGTTCAACATTTTTTCTCAGCAGAAAAACAGACAATGGGTAATATCACCTTAATCAAAAATAACTTTTGGTAGTCAAAATTGATAAAAGCTTTGAAAATACACCACTGGTATAACCTCAATATTGTTCATCAGTTTCTGCTGGGACACACACAAAAAAAACCACATGAAAACTGTAGACAATTTTATGAAGCTGTTAAGTTATTCAAAAAAAGACTCAACTTCTGATTTTTAATTTTAACCAGTGAAGTGAGTAAATCAACAAAAATTAGAAGCTTAATTCCACAATAAATAATAATAAAAAAATCTGGTTTGTCCTTACCAGCACTGCAAGATCAGCTTGAGAAGCTCCACCAATCATATTTGGAACAAAGCTCTTATGCCCAGGAGCATCTAGTATAGTGAAGTGTTTCTTCTCAGTTTCAAAATAGGCACGTCCCACTTCTACTGTTTTACCTTTGTCTCGTTCCTCTTGGTTTGTGTCTAAGGCCCACGAAAGGTACCTACAGAAAACAACCCAAATACTGTTTAATATTCATTTTTACTAAAATTAAGTATGAAAATTTGGTTATCATAACATCTTTTTCCACCCTCAACACTTTGAAGCATATCAGCACTGCCGAACTAAAGCTTTTCCAACACCAACAGTGATTTTTATTGAACGTTACTTGTATATCTAGTGAGCCATATTGCCCAGTGCTAGCTGTCCTTCACATAGACCTGTGCAATTCTGAACAACAGTTTTCAATTCCTAACTTCTCCAGGTATGATCTAACCTCAAATACTAAAGTATTGAGCTTTGCCTCAGTTTGAAAGACACTTCTGTATCAAATAAAAAAACATTTCCTTTTACTCAACATGATTAACTCAAAAAGTAGCTCTGATTTGCACATTCTTATTGCCTCAAACTTAAGCAGAAGTTGGTGATGAAATAGACAGTATTCATCCTATATTCACACCCATCCTATATCCTTTATTCATCCTATCTTCGGTCACATCAATGCTTGTTCCTTCCTAATTATATTTTATCCCACTGACAATCAAGTTATACTTAAAGTTAGACAGATGAAGTGAAATTAAAAGGTTCCAAAAGGGAAATCAGCTTTCCAGAAACTGAGGGCAAAAGAAGCAGGATGCGTTATGGGCTGTATACAAACACACACAAATAAACAAACAAAAGAAAAACACAAACAAGGCCCCAAAATCCATACATGAGAGTAGCATCTTCCTACCCAGAGGAAACTTAACAACTCCTGACCTTGTATCTTAGTTTTTATATGAATAAATGCTACTGCCAAAACTGTTCACTTGCTCTCCTCTCGTGTCTGCCATACTGACTGATTTGATCTCTGTCTTTAGATAACTCTCTGCTGTTTACAGGTAAAAGACAGGTAGGATAATCCCAAAGGCTGCCTGAGAAAAGCATTTGCCTTGTACTCCTAACAGACAACTAGGCACTTTCTAAAAAGAAAAAAATAAAAAAGGAAAAAGGCAGCAAAACCTGTCGCAATGTGAATCGTGAATCGCACTGTTTCACATAGACCTGGTTAAAGTACCGGAGGAAAATAGCAATTTCTCCCCCCACAAACCATATCCATTCCAGCAATAATAAAGTTCCACAGGGACAGAGATTAAAAAACAGTTTCTTGTTTTCACCACAGCACAAAGAAAAAAGCAGACTATTATCTTCAGTAAGTTTCATACCATGTTTCTCTGTTTTTTTCTTTAGCTTCTCTTTCGTATTTTTCAAGTGTTCTTTTATCAACCATCCCTGTCAAATACCTAAGAAAAAAATAATTTTACATAAACAAAAACGTAGTTAAATAGTTACACAATTCCTACAGATTATTTTGAAAAACTGGAACAATCTGATGTGAACAGCAGTGGAATTTTTTCTCTATAAAAATCTGCACAATTATCAGTGAAAAGCATGACGCTATTTCTTTAGCTGAGATTTTTTTTTTAAGCCTCTTTGTAAAACGTTCTGCAGTGGCAAGTTTTGAAAAGGAACTAAGTCTGATATGTACATGTCAGAGAAATCCAATCTTTCAAAATTAGAGTAAAAATTGCGGTAAGAGAATTTTTAAAATAAATATAAATGAAACATTTCTAAAATGTAAAGGAAAATATTTTTGGTTTCACTCCTTACATAGAAATAATCTGATATTTTAAGAGAGATCCTTCAGTTACCTAAAGAGGTAGGTGAGGAGCATACGGTTTTATAACATTACAACTTTCAGATTTTTCACTCAGATATTTTTACCTGATCTTCTAATAACTGTAATCTGCATAGTTTACAAGGAAAATTAACAACAGTAAATAAAGGTTTACCGACAATTTTGGTTACCCTCTTCCCCCCCTCCTTACAACAAAGGGATCTTTTGCAAAAATTAAAAACAGAAAAATTCCTACAGACAATTTTAGGAACCTAACACATTGAGGAGTGTTAAGAACTGACATCTCCTTGTACACAGAGAACAGACATCAGATAACAAAATACTAATTTTCTCTAGTATGAGCAACAAGGTTAAATGTAGCATGACAGTTCCGACATTCCAGTTTGGTCAAAAACAAAACAGGATGAAAATGCCAAGACAAAGACCTCCCACTTTTGCTGAGAATATTATTTTAAATCATAGGAATAGTTTGCATCAGCAGGATACCATTTATTTCTTCATGTACTACATTCCATTTCTTGTTTTTGACTAACTATAAGATTAAATTGCATTTATTTACTTTTGTCTCGTAAGAGTATTGCAAACTCTAGGTACTATTTGTAAAATAGACTTAAAAGGTTAACTTTTTATTTTCATATTTTAAAATCAAATTAAGTGTGACGATGTTAACACTAAGGAATAAGCATTTTCTTTCTAAATTCTCACAAAAAGGACAAAGTGTAACAAACGATAGCAATTTCAACTGCATTTAAGAAGTGCAAAGAAACACAGTTATGTTCTAAAAAACAATTTTTAAAATTTAATAATGCATGCTTTTGCAGTTGTTTCCATAAAGTGAAACTTTTAAATTTAAATCTGCTGGAATTAAAAAAAAATCCAAAGAGAATAAGCAACTATACTATACACACAATGACATTTTATCACAAAAATACTAATCTAGGATTAAATACAGAAAGAAAATATTTATGTAATATATTTTAATCTACAAAACAGATCAGCAATCTCTTAAATATTTTTAGTTTCCTTACATTATTTGTCCTCCAATAGTTGACTTGCCAGCATCTAAAAAAACCAAAGGGAATAGTTAAATTATTCACAATTTAAAATAAAATCCTAAGAAAAAGGAAAATAATTAAGATCAATGTCATCTTATTTGTTTCCAAAGATGCCTTTCCTAATTTAAATCTATTTTTTGAAGTATCTCTCAGCTTCCCT
The DNA here is from genome assembly GCA_011075105.1 of Heteronetta atricapilla. Classification (NCBI taxonomy): domain Eukaryota; kingdom Metazoa; phylum Chordata; class Aves; order Anseriformes; family Anatidae; genus Heteronetta; species Heteronetta atricapilla. The sequence goes on from CM021744.1 coordinate 9,880,405, forward strand.
TGTTTCCACAAGAGTTCACTGTCAATTCAATTACTGAATTTTGAAAATCATGTTTAATACATATCCACTTGGCATCGTGTGTAATCAAAGAACACCCAACAAGCTGTGATCCAGCAAAAACGTGTTAAACATGTGCATAAGCCCTTTCCCTGCTTCCTTTCTCTCTTGTTACCAACTTCTATAGGCTACCCTTCAATACTGGGATGTACCTCTGCTCACTGCCTCTTTATTTTGTGTGACTCAGTTCTGAACTTACCTGGCTAAGTTACAATGCTTTTAAAGTAAGAGTCTATACAAGTGAAAAATGTAGAACTCATGATTCAATATCTCCTATGTACTTTTGACATCACTTAAGATTCTTCTGAAACTTGTTGAAACTGCTCAGTTGGGATGCTGTGCTACAAATTCTTTAGCTATTAGCCCTGTATTAAGTTGTTCTATTGTTTAAAGATCTATAATTTTTAACCTTCGGAACATTATTTTTTTGATTTAATAATTACTAACAATAGGAGCTTTCTGAAATCATTTAAAGCAGAAAAGAAGCATTGTTTTCTCATTCTGTCCTTTGGAACAGTAACACAGCTACATAACTTCGGAATTTAAAAGAGCAGGTTCTTGGGTAATCATGAACACAGACACTCTTGTGTCCAAGAGAACCCAAGCAGTTCCTTGTCACTCTATTCCTGAAATATCTGCTTTAAATTTATTTTTTCCAAAGTAGCTTCATTAAGATGAATGCTCCTACTACGTTCAAGACAGGACGTATACACGCATTGCTGGAAAAAGCAGGATTCATTTCTAATCCTTTCACCTTGTACACATTGCAAAGATTCAGTTACTTCCCATTCACTTACAACTTACCTACGTGCCCAATGAATACTACATTTACGTGCTCTTTTTTAGGAGCACCTGGTGGTGCTACAACAGATTTCGGTTTTGGTATTTCCTCCTCTTCTTCCATCATTTCCTGAGCGCTTTCTTCAGAAGGCCCTGAATCCACCGATGGACCACCTCCTAGTTCCGCTTCACTCGTTTCTTCTTTGTGGTCCCATGACTCTTCTGGGGACATTTCTGTCTCTCCATTTTCCACTAAAAATTAACCAATTAGATATATTCAAATAGATCAAGAAACTAAAAGCAGTAAATACCGAGAAAAGCTTCCACCCCCCAAGATGCAATGAAAAGATTTCAACTCTTCAGTCTGTTAATGTATTTTTATCTTTTTTTTTTTTTTTTAAAAAAAAAAAGGCAACTGCTGCTTGTTTCTGAAATAGTTATTTCTTGGAGCTTTCAAATTAGTTTGCATGCTGACATCAGAAAGCTGATTCACAGAAATGAAAGACTTCTCTTTTAATAAAGCAAAAACTTCATGGGAAAAACACATCTGAAGATCAACACAGTCTATCATGTTAGTCTGAATCTGTAGACAGCCATGTTTAGAAAGTAAAAGGGAGTTTAACTTGGTTTAACTTCTCCAATAAGCCATACAAAGAGAATGATACAATTTCCATGTTCTGATTATTCATACTAATATGTTATGTTAGTTGCCATTTCACATGTTAGTGAGACTATTTTGCAATATAAAATGACTTTTGAATAAAGAGCTGATGCTTTTTTCACTGTTCAAAGTAATTTAACTGCATCTGTCAATGCATACTAGTGGTCAATTATCTCTTTGCTAATCCAAGTATAAAGACACAATGAAAAACAGTAAGGACCAAAATACAATGGCTCAATAAGGTATTCTTCAATTTTGTTTACAATGATTCAGCAAAAGCACAATAATAGTTATTTTGTAGCCCTATTATAATGAAATTGAACAACCCCCATCTTACCAACAGATTCTGAAATTTCCATGTTAGCAGCAGCATTTGAACCTACGGAAAAAAAAAAAAGGATTAACAAACTACATCTATTTACCAAGACAACATTAAGAACACAGAGTAATAGAGTAAATTAATAAAAGGATAGTTCAGGTGATTGGGCACTTTCCTATGTTATTTAATATAGAGACTCAGTTTTTTAAATTTTGCTTCACGGCCTTCAGTAAACCAGTTGGTCCTTGGGTGCCTTGCTTGACTTGGTGTAACACTGTAAATAACCACTGATAACCACACTGCCTTACAACAGCAGTATGGTGACAAAGAATGAGTATTAGAAAAGGATTGCATACATTTTTAAAAAGGAGATGCTTTGCAATAATTTTGTTAAAGTTAATTTAATGGAGCTACACTACATGTTGTCAGAACATGAGAACAATCACCTTCACAGGAGGCTGTCTGCTCCTCCGGAGAAGTCTCTACAGGTGCACCTGCAAAGAAAAAAAGTTTAAATTTTTAAAATATACTGTTGTAACCAACTTCTATACTTAGACAGCAAAGACCATTCTTCCAACTGTACTGCCAAGTGTATTTAATAACCAAACCCCAGCAGTACTAAATACAGCTTCCAAGCACAAGTACTTCTAAAGAACACTGCTTAAAAGATTTGAAAGTAAAACATCAATTCTGAACAGTTCCATCCCCAGATCCCCCTTCCCCTCCAAAAAAAAAGATACACTTAAATCAAGTCCTAAGGGAAGCAATTTTTCTGTACATTGTATTGTACCACCCTGTGCTTTGGTGGCACACTTGCTATTTTAAGTGTTAGTATCTAACTGATGTTTAGAAACATGGAAAACCAGTTTCACTGAAACAATGTGTTTGCCATGTCACAGCTGTATGGCAAGGTTCTGCCAGCTTCACCTTCTAGGTGTGCCTACAGTGCTATTGTGACTCGAATTTCACATTCTTCATAGCTTGTTTCAATGTTTTTAAGTTCTTAAGATCTTCTCTAGTTATTAGGGTCAAGAGATAATTCATTCATACACCTAGTGAGTTTGCCAGTCCTCTTAAACATCTAATATAGCCACGGTACTCAAGAGGGCAATCTCACCAGTTGTGTGTATCAAAGCCACAAGTAGGTTATTTTGATAGATATTCAACCTTCTTAAGCACTCAACCATGCCACTAAACTATATACTGAGTTATAACTAATTACTAAACCTACTAAGAGTGGTAAGTTCCAATTAACAACTATACCACTTCAAGTTTTGGGACATTGATCCACATAATCAAGAGGCATTCTATAATTATCCCTAAAATCTTAACCTATTTATTTTTACCGTGGTATAAATTACACTTAAAAGTTCTTTGAAATAAGTTAATCTCCCTATTTTTTTTCCACCTAACATATTCATACCCTATATCTAACTGTACTGCCAGCTTTCCTTCAGCCCCAATATAAAAATACAGACTATTAAGCATTACTTGCTCTATATGCATAATGGGACCTACAGATTAAAAAAAAAATCCCTCAAAGGAACAAAAACATGCAGAGAAGGACCCAATTCTAAGCCTCTTTGCTTTAGCATTGTTTGTGTATTTGCTGCAGACTTCTATAAACTGGAGCAGTGCTGGAAAACCTGGAAGAGGTCCAGATGACAAAGCTTGCAGGCAGGGTGAATGTGGGTCAAAGCATAACACCCAGTGACCAGCAGCTGCAGAAAGGGCACAGCAACATAGACAAAACTGTTCAGAGCAAGGTTCCCTACACTCCTGTGTCATAATATACATGATTCTAATGCCAGGGTCCCCATACCACAGTAACAAAGCTTTAAAAGAATGTTTCCATAGAGTAAGGAAAAGCATACGGGTAGAATACCTTGAGAGTCCTTGCAAGAAATATTACTCTCATTTGAGAGCTGGAAGAGACCCAAATCATCCCACTTGAGTGTGGTAAGCAGGTGGCACAGAATCTAGGCATGAACCAAAGGCCTCTGTTTTGCAACGCTTCACAAGACTGTTGGCTATTTCACACGTACTGTGGTTGGCCTGCAGAGCTTTCATTACAGCGCCATTTCAGCAAGCTCAGGATTTCACTCCTGAAGTCTCTCCATAGTGAAAAACTTCTTACATGACAGTACTTATGCACTTGTCTCGAAACAGAAGCTCTACAAGTAGATGAAGAGTTGCTTTAACTTTTAAAATACAGTCAACCAACAACATTCATAAAAACATTGGTTCTGTCTTTCTGGTATGTAATCCAATAGGCATACAGACCGGAGAGGGAAAGAAAAGTTCCTTCACAAATAACAGATGAAATAACAAATTGTTAACCTAAGAAGTATGGAAACAGAGTTCATTCTCTCAAAGAGCAGCACTCCTGAAAGCATGCCCATCTGTTAAATTTTATACGAATCTAGGCACGCTAGAAAAATCAATAATACAGTTTGTGTATGGATGCCAAACAGTACTAATGCCGCACAGAATCAAGAGGCAAGAGACATTGAGCTATTTCCACAGTCACTGATTAAATTCTGGTCACCTTGATACACAAAGTGGCAGACACATTTTACAAGAGGACTTCTGTATATGAAATACACTGAAACATGCACTGTTCCTTCAAAGCAGGAAAAGAATACAAACCACTCTCTTAAAGAGTGCATTGTAGAGAAACCAAGTAAAAGAGAAACACTCTTAATTTCAAAAAGAACAGGCATTAAGTGATAGAAAGAAATCCCTTTCAGGAATTGCCTACTTCTGTTCAACAACTTCAGGTTAAGACAGGTTATTCTGGGCACTGGTGCATTGCAAACAACTAGACAAGAGAAAAGCCTCGGCTTTGAAGAGTCAGACTTATCATTTGTTCTGTGTGGAAATAAGCAAATCCCCTACAGCATGCCTGAAGACAACCACCCCAAAAGGATGCAGTTCTACTGCTGCTTAAACTGCTGGGTTGCCACGTAGTGCTTTTTTTCCTGTCTCTTCTGTTGTCAGTCATAGTGCACATACAATTACAGAAGTTCCACAGATGGAGCTGGTCTGACCAAAAACTGAACTAGCACAAAACTCTCAACCAAAACAAAACAAAACAAATCAGCTCTCCAAGCTCTCCAAAGCAATTTATTAGCTGGTAGGTAAGTGCTCCTGGTGCCATGACAGATGACAGAACAGCACTCAGTAATTCAAGGAAAAAAAACTTCACCTTAAGTTCTGAAGCAGCCTAGGGAATATGTGGATCACAAAAAGATGATTTTTAATCTAGTTCAGATAGACTTGCTAGCTAGGACTCAGTACTGCATTATTAAATGAGAAGAGGTCCAAACTCCACGCTGCCCCTGCAGCAAAACATCTGGACAAACCCAGTGAACTGAAGTAACCTTGTTCAATTTCGCCATGAAGGTAAAAGTCATTGTAACAAAACACCTTTAAAGGCAAAGCAAATGGAGAAAGGTTCTAAATTGTCCTTGTAACTTACCCTGTTCTCTCCAATATACTCAAGTAGATATGCAAAGAGTTAAATTTGGTGTTTTCTGGAAGTCAGCAAAGTAAGCTCAACATTTCAAGTTGAGCTTGACAATTCTAGATCCTCATCTGCGAGCATCCTTCAGACAGGATTCTTGTCACATGAGTGGGATTCAAAATGCAGCTTGCATGAAATACGGTTTTAAAGTCAGAACATGCCTTAAATGATGTCAAATTGTAGCTAAGTAGTGTTTCAAATTCTTGGCTTTACATATGGCTAACAACAATTAGATTTTATATAGCATCCTTCATACTCCATCTCTCCTCGAACTGTAAGTCGGGAGCTGCTGTTGTGTTTCTTACTTGCTGCATTAAAGGAGGTGAGAAGTTTATCTTAAGTTCTCTTGAACATCAGAGCCCTAGGACGTTTTTGTTTTAAATCAATGCTGAAGGTAAAAGTGGATACCTGTGTTACTTTTATCTACTGCTAGACCATTAAACAAGGACTTGACATGATTCATGATCTTGTCTGAAAAGGTAAAACTTTTTAAAACAAAATTCACTGAAGGAGTATGCATGGTCCCAATGAGTCCAGAAGCACACTGTTTTTAAAGCAGGATGACCGGTCTCTTAAAACACAGTTGATGTTCACCTCAGATAGTGCAAGAACATACTTTGCCTATTTAATTCATCCTGTATTCTACTATAGCTGACACATTTGTTGTGTATTGCATCCAGTTTTGTACTTGCATGTGTTTTGGTTCTACAATAACCAAGACTGCACAAGTCGAACCAATTAAAAGTGAAAGTATGTTTTTCACTCCGAAAATACTGTTTTAAAACAGTATATAAGCCAGGAACATAATAACAGTAGTTTAGGACAGTAGTTTAGCAATCTCAATAGAAAACTGCTTTAGAATTAAGTTTATATTAGAATGAAACAAGATTTTCAAGTATGGGATGGGTACAGCTGGTAGGCTAAGAACCAATATCAGAAGCACTGTTCCACTGACAGGATAAGGCCTGCTGAGACCCCACCACTTCATCACAAAGCGCTGCATGCTGGAGCAAACACACAGGGTCACAGCTGGCCAGCTGTGGAAAAAAGTACAGAAAAAGAAGTAGCTAACTTCAAATGGCATGCAATCAGAAGTTCTGCCTCCTGCTAGCCAGAGTGCACAGCATTACTTGCTGGTCTGGAAGGATGTGTGGCACAGCAGGAACGTGGTTTACTGATGGGATTTGATAGGTCAGGCTGATGGCTAGCCTCGATCTTGAAGGTCTTTTCCAACCTAGATGAATCTGCAGCTCAGGTACAGTCTTACAGCCAAACTCAAGTGCCAAGACTTAACAACAGCTCCAGCTGTACCTGAACTGGAGCATTTCCCAGATGCACAGAATAAGCAGATAGCTATCTCCACATAAGCACATCCTATTCAGTGGGAACTCCCCAGAAGCAGCTACCTGAAGCCACAGTGCAAATGCCTTCATGGAGTCAGTTATCATGGCTTGAAGAGAGGCTGTAATTTGTCTCTCTAACAGAATTCGGCTCCCAGCCTGCTCTGCTGCAGGAGAGATAAGAACCTCGGCAGTGCTGGTACCTGACAAGTGAGGTTGAATATGGGGCTAGTGAAATGGTTTGGACAACAGAGCATGAAGTGAAAGGAAAAACAACATTAACAACAAAAAAAGGGGACAATTCAGTTTGAAAGAAGTCTCATCTGCAAAACTTAGATGGTATGTACAAGTGTGTTGTTGCTGCTCCAACAACAAGCAAGAAGTTCCTTCAGAGGAATTCCTAGAAGGCTAGGGAGTGAAGAAATGTGTTACACCTACCTTAGGATTTCCACCACCTTTTCTTACTTGGGGTTTAAATATCTGAGTTCAGTGCATATTTACACAATAGTCACATAGTCTCAAAAATTTAATGAATTACATAACACGTGTCTGTCCCTAACCTTCTCCATTTTTTCTCTAAAAAGAAAGTATAAAGAAAGTAAAATCACACTGGAGAAGAAAATTAAAGGTCCAAGTCAAATCCACAGAGCAGAAGAATCAATAAAAGATTCTCAGTGAACAAAAACCAAAAGAACATTCTAAGCACAAATAAATGCTAGAGCTACACAATATATTTCATACTCAGTTATTTTAAAATACACAAAAAAGGTTTTCAGGAGTTCATTGTGAGCAGTAAAGGCAGTTGTTTTGAAAGCTTATATCCAGAATTATTTTCTCCTCTGCCCTGTTTCATAGCCGAAGACCCAGCTTCTCCAGGGGACAAGAAGTATACTCAATTTCTACAATGAACCAATATAGGAGTTTTAACATGACTTCATATTATTCATTAAAAATATTAGCACTTGCTTTGTATTCATATGAATTTACTACATTCTAACTTAGCAAAAGACCCACATTCTTCCTTCCTCAGTGAGGACACACCTTACGTTTATCTTATCTAAAGACAACATGCTTCTTCATAACTGAGTCTAAGAAAGCTTATAGGGATTTTCAGAGAATACAATGAGAAAAACCTTTTCCTTACAATCAAGTATCTGTGCTTAATTGACAGTTTGATTTTTCAGGCAGATAGTCAAGAAATCAAGCTCTGTATTAAGCCACTTAAGGATTCCACTCTTTCATGAATATAACTCAAAACCCTGTAGAAACAGCATAAAAAAAATAAAAATCAAACACATCCCATGGATTTTTAGCAAGTTAAACCCGGGGTCTTAACATTTACACATAGTTGCACATCATGTGCAACTTGCCCGAGGCTGTTCTAGAGAATGCATTTTCAATATTCCATCACCTGTCCTGAATGAACTTTTGTACTGAAATTTGGTCAGCTTCACTTTCATATAAACCTCTTAAAGGCAGCCAAATTTCACTAATCAAATTTTGACTGCTTTATTCCTTCATAAAAAAAAAAAAAAATCTTTATATTTTGGCTTCAATAATCTGCATCTCTTGCTTATGTGTGTGTCTCATCACAACACAGGAAAAAAAAGCCCCAAATTCAGTAAGTGAAATTGTAAAACCGAATCTCTGCTACTAGAATCCAAGAATTACCCCCAAATTATTTGTGTTCAGTTTGATAGAGCAGCCAAGTCACACCGTCAGCAGCCTACACATAGACTCCAGGACAGTTCATCTAATCCACAGCCTGCTCCTAGTGGTCTGCCTTTTATTGGAGTCAGGCAAAGGCCACAAGCCTGATGAATTATTCTAACAGGAACAACACAGCGCTGGCTACCTGCCTGGGGGCAGTTCAGACGTGGACAAACGCCATCAGTGCAACGTGCTGGCACCTTGACTGTGCTGCATATACTCACTATGTCTGGTAATCGAGCGAGCCCGTGCCAAGACACAGCCTTTCTCCATGCTGACCAGGGTACAAGAGACGACACAGCTCATCCATCTGGAGAGGCTGATACATAGACCACTGATCTACATAGTCAAGTGGTGATGCAAATCAAGACTTGCTTTTGATAACAAGAATTTACACCATACATTGGCATTCACAATACAGCATTAATTTCCTTTCATGTAAGCAGTTCAAGTTTACAATTATGATCTATGAACAGTAGCATTATCAGCTCTGTATTTGTCAGTAAATCATCAGCGTGTGCCTACTCAAACGCCGGTACGAGTAAACTACATAAACTTGCATTCCTTTATAGGCTAGCTTCTTGTACAGGGACCTACTGGTTTTTGGCAAAGACTTTCTTAGCAGGTTCATATGCAAAGTGAAGTCTGGCGAAGAACAGTCTTAAAACAGAGAACAAGGCAAAGCAAGAGATGACCAGTTTGGGGGAAATGTGATGACACAGATAACGCACCATCCTACTCTGGAAATTACAGTCTTCAGAACTGAAACAGAAGATACTAAAGATATGAAAGGTCCTTTCATTGATTCTGGTTGTGGAAAAAAAAAAAGTGAAAGTTCCAGCTAGCTACAAGGTCAAGAAAAATGAAGGCTAGGGAAAACCAAAAAGATACATTCTATATCCACTTATTGAAAGCAATTGAAGAGTGAGGATGTCCAGCTGCTTGAACATAACTATTTCCAAGATGCCTGCTGCAGGCCAGTAAGGATATTTAGGGAGTGAAACAATCTAAAGGGCATTGAATCTTAAACAAGATGTCTGCTTTGCTCAAGACTGTACGTTCAAGTTGCCCAGACTAGTCATTGCTGAATGCGTTCAGAAGTTTGCTTCAAGTGGCCAACATACATACTAGAAGAAGCACTGGCACCAAAAGGCTAAACATCTTTCCTTACTCCAGCTGCCATGTGTCACGTACATTTTGTTCACATTACCGTTCTATTACTGACACATTTTTCTTACCACAAGCACTGCATACTTAAAAACACTGAACAATTCAGGTTGAAAGGGACCCTGGGAAGTCATCTAGTTCACTCTCCTGGTTCAAACAAAATCAACAGAGAATAGTTAAAAATGGCTTATAAAAATGAGAAAATCTAACATAAAATAAAGCCCATACAAGGGAGCTGTGATCAATTCTACCAAAACTCCTGTGAGCATTCAAGAACTATGACAAAAATGTAACCACAAGAATGCAAGTTGATGCTGCGTTTTCAGAGATTTTTCACTTGGATAAGCTTTGTTTGGATCTCAGGTATGAGAAAACAGAAGCCTTATTAATCCTAGTAAAAAAAAAAGAGAGTAACTATTCCCTGATATCTTGGTGTAGAAACAAAACAAACAAAAATGCAATTGTATCTTATATAGACTTACAAAATTAATAAAGCATAATAAGAGTAAGTCATAGGTGCTACAGAACAGTGAAGCTGCAAGGTGCAGTTGTGATCAGGAGCGTTTAGAGGCATTAAGACAATGTACTGTCATTTTATTGACTATCACACCTTGGCTTAATTTAGTTGAGTTTGCTAGTCCGGCAACTGCTATCTAAAATAAGTTTTCCTAGAAGCACAACTTGTCCATGATGTACTTGATATGACTCACTGGAACGTACTCTGGTACAGGGATGTCTGTTGCAGACAGAAAATCCAGAAGTCTCTATTTCACATTGCTGATGGAACCCAAAGATTTTAAGCAAATTAGTTAGACTTTGACACAGTTTGATAAATGCAGGTCCTCACAAGTACATTTGGAGCAGATTTTTTAAACTGTTCCTTCGGCTCAGAAATTTAAACAACCTGCTCTTTTTGCATGCAATCAAACAGTAATTTAATTCCAAACTAGTTCTGAAACATCTGCAAGTAAAAAAATTACATTAGGGGTAAACATTGGTCAGGTATTCTCCCTAACACACAATTTGCAATCACACAAAAAGCACACACAGGACGTAACTTTTAAAGTAAACTACTTGGAACACAAATCTCAGGAGTCTCACGGTTTTAGAAAGTTTGCATCTTTTTCTGAGTGGTTTCTGTGAACATTATTTCAGTGCTCTAAACATAATTAACAGGATTTTTAGAGAAATTACTAAAAGTATCAAGTTATTGTGCCTAAGAAGAAACACTATTACATACTACCACCAGCCAACTGAGATCAGAATTTTTCTACATACGTTGCTGCCACTGCTCATCTGTCTTACCTCCACCATTCTTTGAATTACTGAGGAATTATGGCCCAAACAAAATTTCAGCAAGAGAGAAAGTTTTAAGGAGAAAAGTGTTACTAAAATGTAAGTTTAGGCCACTTAAGTCCTTTAGCTGACAAGAAGCTTTTTACAGTTCTCATAAGAATCAAGATCTATTTAGGCTCTTCCTAATATGAAGCGGTATTTTCACAGACCTCAAAACAGATGGTAAATAGAAGTATTTTTTTCTTACAAGGTAATAGAGGATGCGTGCCATGGAACACCTAATTGCCTATGGGAGCAAAAGCAAAGTGGGTTGCTGAAAAGTCACCTATTCAGCACCATTGTCTGGTCACGTGCTGTTCTGACTTATTTCCAGAGCAAGCTCCACCCAGCTCTCCTAGCCAGGAAAGTAGTTGTCACCTTATACGAATATCTGCCAGGACAAGACTGTCAATTATTCTTTAAGCAAGTATATCGGAACTGAAAAAGTACATAACAGACAGAATTCCAGTGAAGAAAAAATGGATGGGGGGACACCTGCAGATTTATGTCTGCTTAACCCTAGGAATACCCAAATCAATTATAGAAACTTCAACTTCTAAACCTTAAAGAAGAATTCTAAACCTTAAAGAAGAGACAGAGGCAAGCCAAATTCAAATCAGGTACACCATAGCACTATAAAGGAAATATGCTCAGCAACTAAGATGGAAAGGAAAGCTATCCTGATCACTCCAGATGACCAACAAGCTTTCAGTAAAGTCATCTTTAACCTCTGGAAAGGCAGAAGCTTATCATGAACCTGGCAAGTAGCAAGAGAGTGAGGAAAAGGAAAGCCTGAAGAAATAAATGCAAGTAGGTGAGGGAAAGTAATTTAAATCCTAAATTAGGAAGCTTTAGAAGAAATCTTGCAGAAGTAGCCAGGAAGGAAAATAAGTTATTCTAACATTCAAAACTCCAGGAAAGTTTTCAGTCACAACACTAATTGCAAAGTGAAAAAAAAAAAACAACAACTTAGATGCATGTTGTAATAATGGCTGAAAAACACACCAGAATTAATTTTATAAATTTAAACGTGTATCGTATGTTCAGTACAGCCTCAAGCTATCTGCTCTACCTTCACACCAGTGAACCTTAGCAGACGCACTTATTCTAAACAGGATCCAGTCGTTGGTCCATGGCTTCTTGGAAACATATCTTAATGCACTTATACATTGCCTGCCTACATAGCACACAGGCTACATTTTCAGATTAAAAAACAGAGTGCTGAAGAGCTGTAGAGAACACAGAATTTAACAGCTACTCTAACAAAAAAAAAAGGTTAATATTCTGTTATGCAAATTTTAAAACTTCATATATGAAAATTACATATTTCAGTTGTTAACATCAGATGACTAGATCCTAGGGAGTGCAAGACTAATTCATATATTAAATCAGCATGCAATAAATAATAAGCCACAATTAACAGGAAATCATAACAAACAAGATGTAACAAGTAGTAGCTTTAGTGAAATTGAATTACTAGAATCAATATCTAAAGTATGAGCTTGTTTTATAATGTACCAATAGGAATAGAGAAAAAAAATATTAAAAAAAATAGTAAAGTATTAAACTACCATACTTAACCAGGTCCCAAACTCCTTAGATGTAATGTGACATTAAAACCCTGCCACAAAGCTAGCTATCATGTCTGACTCTTGGAAGGATGTGCAGTTTGGACCTGGAAATTAGAAAGTAGCTCTCTTTTAATTTCCCATATGCAAAGTAAATGTAGTATTAACACCGTTTGCATACACAAGGATCCTTTGAAATTAAAAGCAGGGCAAATTTCAGGTCCTTCCATTAACTGAGGCCAGCTGGACAAACCTCCCTTCCCTACTAATCTTTTATCAGCATAATATGAGAACACAAGTTAACTACTCGATGTAATCTTCAGGAAGGCATTTAAGACAGGTCTGAAGCAGACAGAAGCTGCCATTTTCCCCACTAACACTGCGTGTAGCACCCCCAAAACCTCCGGTAACTTCCCGAGCTGCTTCGGCAGCAGCTCCGTGCGCCTCCCCCTGCTCGGGGACGACCCCCCCCCGGAGGGCAGGGAGCTGCCGGACCCCGTGGCTTGGCCTCCCCGTGGGGTCCCCTCCCGCTGCAGGGCAGCGCCCCGAGACCTCCCCCAAACTCCAGCGATGGCCGTGCTGCGTGGCGCCCCTTCCCCAAATCCCCTTCAGCGCCCCCAAGAACCCCCTCAGCTCCCCCCGTACCCTTCTCAGCTGCCCCCACTCCCCCCCCAGCGCCCCCCCTACGCCCCATAGCACCCCCGGTCCCCCTCAGCTCCCCCCTTTACTCCCCTCAGCAACTCCAGGGGCTCCCGTAGCTCCCCC